>WAAE01018517.1:0-439006 GCA_013400495.1 Nicator chloris | reverse complement strand
GGGGCAGCGGGGGGGGGAGGGAGGGGGAAGAAGGGGAGGAACACGGGAGAAGAAAGAGAGGAAAAAGGGCTTGGGGAGCACCGCGCCGGCGAGGCAGCGCAGCGCAGGCACCCGCCGCCGCCGCCCGCCTCCACGGGGCTGCTGCTTTTTTATTTCGTTTTATTTTTTTCTCTTGTTTAAATTTGCCCTCTCCCGTGCAGCCAGCCTCCCCCATTTTGGTTTATGGAGAAAAAGAAAATGGTAACTCAGGTAAGGGTGGCGGGCGGGCCGGGCTCTGGCGGCTGCTCGCCCGGCTTTGTCTGGGCGGGCAGCGGGGCGCCCGGCGCGGTGGGGAGCGGTGCGGGAGGGAGCCCCACCGCGCCGGGCGGGCACCCGCGGTGGGAGCTTTGGGGAAGGGGTTCCTGCGGTCCCCCTGCCCGGAGCAACCTCGCACTGCC
Source organism: Nicator chloris (assembly GCA_013400495.1). Taxonomy (NCBI): domain Eukaryota; kingdom Metazoa; phylum Chordata; class Aves; order Passeriformes; family Pycnonotidae; genus Nicator; species Nicator chloris. The sequence continues at coordinate 438,569 of WAAE01018517.1, read as the reverse complement.
CTCTAAAGAGAGCGCTGCGCGAGGGGCACGAGTTGCCCCTGCTTCGACTTAGTCTAAACCCGCCTTTGAACGGCCGATCCCGAAGGTGGACGTCTTCCCCGCCGCTTCTCCATCCGGCTGGCGGTCACCGCGCGGGCCGGGAAGCCCTTGTAGGTAGCTGTAGGCGTGGAGCTGCCCGTGTCTTCCCGGGGGAAAGCGGCTGACGTTTCCTGAGGAGCGCGCCCAGCTGCCAGGGCCATCGCGCATCCACCGCAAGGGGTTTTCGTCGGACAGTGCTCGCCTTTTAAGGCTACTGTATGCTTTTGGATTTTCAATTTTTTTTTTTTTTTTTTTTTTTCCTGGCATGGCATATGCAACTCGCCACCGGAGAGAGCGGGCAAGGGGAGGGAGGAGTAGGAGAGCGGCATCGTGGAGCTGGAATGCTTTGGAGTTAGGCATTATATAATGTCCCCGCAGTGCCTTGCAGAGTTGGAAACCTTTGGGAGATATTCCCAAAGGGGATGGAGGGAAGGACTATCTGAAGGAACTTTTCTTCAAATCTGGCTTTCACAAGTGCTTTTTTCTGTAGAGCTTTGCAGGTCTGTAGAGTAGATGCATACTGCCTTTTCGGCTTTCCTTAGCTCTGGCTGAAGCCCCCTTCACTAGCTGCTTCTGAGATCCTGCATGTCCCACTGCAAGGAGCAGCTCTCTCGCTGGTGCCTAACTCAGAATGAATCTGCTGTGAGAAGTGACACCCACTTTGACCCTTTCTCTCTCTCATCTTGCATTGATTGTCAGTGGCTGCAAAATAGGTCTCTGTCCACTCTAGAGGTATCTGTCTAGGCTCCCAAGCCCCACCTTCCACTTCTGCTATTTAGTCCCTTCCATTACAGATTCCTTCTTATCTGGACCAAGGCTTTCTGTTTTGAGACAGAAGAGCTCTGCAGAAATCTCGTGGGGCTTTGTGTACCTATATTTAGTTTAGCAAGTGGTGCTGGAAAGCTGTGTCTCTGCAGTCAGGGTCCATTTATGTTTTGGTGTGTGCTCAGAGTGTGCCTGGTCAAGACAGAGGTGTGTGCCCCTAAGCTGCAGGTTGACATGTGCACATTTTGGAGAGTTGTTCTGCACAGCCTTGTGTTGCATTGTGCTCTCAGCCACAGCCGTCACGCTCGGACCCCATGTCTGTGCGGTGCAGAAAGGTGCCTGGGTCACCAGGACCCAGTGTGTACATATTGTGTGGGTCTGGGACCGAACACCCTGGAGCACGAGCCTGTTGGCTTGGGGATGTGCAGAGCTGGGAAGGATGGGATTCTACTGGAGTGCTGGCTGAAGCAGGGGAGGGTATAAACTCGTTTAAAGGTTTAGGATATCCTAATAGACTCCAGGGAAATCTGTCTTCCACAGAAACTCTTCATTTATTGATGTAGGGAAGGAGGTATCAAGACTGTGCATTGTTGTATTGTTTGACCTTGAATTATGATTGTCTTAAGAGTATGTACTATTTAGCATAGGTTTTCAGGATTTGCATTGTGTATTTACATGCTGAGATGCCGGACAAGATGCATATTAAAAAAACGGTAGGAGAGGAGAACTTGGACTGTGTGTCAGTTGGGGATCCAGATGAACGATGGATAGCCGTTGTATGCAGAGTTGAGGAAGACAGCACAGGTGAATTCAGCTCTAGCACAGTGCTGTCTTCTCTTAGGGGGATCGTTTGGCTGCTAGGCTGGTCCTTAGCAGTGCTTCACTGCAGGTTTGGTCAAGTGTGGGGCTGAAGGAGCGTGGCACATTCAAGACAATATCCCCAGCCACGTTGCTCTTATTCTGCAGTGTTGTTTGAAGCAGTGGAGTGCCATTACTTAAACCTGCGAACTTACTTCCTTGGGGCTCTGTCTCATTTATGAAAAGTAAATATTTTTGGTATGCTAAGCTGGCAATTGCCACTGAATGAATTCAGCATTGCTACAGTCTTGCTCCGTTTAGTTCAGTCTCTAGAAAACAATACCTACCTGGTCTGAGTTCTCTTGTACTGTAGGGAGCAAGCTTGCTGTCTTCCTTGGAGATCTGGGAGATGAGCTTTTGTATAGGCATGACAAGCTGATAGAACAGAATAAATATGAGTGTGTGGAATGACAAGACTAGAAACAGTGATGGAAAAAAATGGGAGATGCTGGAAGGTAGAAACATGCTTGAAAAAGAGGAAACAAAAATTGCTAATGAGAGTAAGAGCTCAGATTCATTAATAGAAAGTACCTTAGCCTTATCCCCCTTAATCCTAAATCAGTGAAAATAACTGTTAAACGAGGCCCAGTACATTATGTACTAATTGCAGATAAAAGAGAGAGTCTTCTGTGGAGGAGAATTATATGCTAAAAGGCTTTTTCTCTGTGTGGTGCATGGTGAGGTTGCTGGCTTGTGTGGAGCACAAAGCCCTCCCTTTCTTGGACAGCCCAGTGCCTTGCTGGCGTTTTCCTCCAAATCTGTTTCCCATCAGGGCTGGGAGAGGGGGAAGGTGTCGAGCATCTCCGAGAGTGGAGAGGGAGCTGCCGCCTCCTTAAGGGGTCCCCCCAGCCCATGTGGCAGCCGGCAGTGCTGAGTGTGTGTGTGTGTGTGTGCATGCCTTTGTAATGAATCCCCCCCCTCCCCTGCCATTGTCTGCTCCCCTCCCTGCTCTCAGCAATGGAACCTTTCACCTGGGCTGCTGCCCGCTGGCGGGCCTTCTTCCAAGATAGGAGGAGGAGGAGGAAGGGCTGCTTGTGGTAATTAAAGCCAGACCTTGGAGAACTACTATTTTCTGACCTCAGCACCCCGTTTTCCTTCTTTATCTGTCTTGAGTTCCCAGCTTTTGATGTGGGTGTAAGCAGAAACATCAGAAGGTCTGCTTTTGTGCAGCTGTAGGATCACCAGTCTCCATTTTGTGGCACCATTTGAAGCATCTTTGCTGCCCTGCCTCCCAGCATGCCCCCTCTTGTCCCCCCCAGCACCCCTTGGAGGCTCCAGCCAGCGCCGTTTATCTTGGCACGTGTTTGACTTGCTACATTCTGCCCAGGGCTCAGGGAGGTGATGGCGTTTGTGGCTTTGAGACTAATTTATGTCCTTGTTAAAATGAACCAGCAAGCAGTCTCATTTTTTCCAGAGGTTTTCTTCCCTTTCCCTTCCCCCTTCCATAACCCTTTCCCTCCCAGACTGTGTGTGTAGCTGCGAGACAACTTGGGCAGCCAAAAGTTGCTTGCTCAGTCAGTGATTTGTTTTTTTAAATTAAGAAAACCCAACAATTGTAGTGCTCCTTAAATGGAGATCTTATTTAAATCAGAGCAGCGGCTGACTCATTAAAGGCTGCTCTGTCTCCTTTTCGTTCCTCTGCCTCATTCCCTTTCTCTACCTCCCATTACAGTAATGGTGTGATAAAACAGATCTTTGTGTTCCATGCTGGGATCGTGCAGGGGTGTGTAGTTGGAGGGGGAAGCAGGAGATGGGGAACCCTGTCAGGACAGCCACCTTGTGCTAGCTAAAAATGTACAATGCATCCCATTGCAGGAGACTCCTTTGTTTGAACTGTCTGCAAGGGAGACTGAGTCCCAGAACAGCCTCCCCCCTCCCGTCCCCTTGTCCCCTTATGACTGCTGTAGGTTCTGTTCCCCTCCAGGCAAGCTGGATGCTGCAGGATTCCCCTGCTCCCTTAAAAGAAAGAATTAAGAAAGAAAAGCTTTATCTGTGTATGGTAGAAGGCCCCCTTTTTACCTCTTGAACTTCTCTTAGGGGCTACCATTATTTCCCTGTCGCTTTTCCCTGCTTTGAGGATTGCATGTCCCTTTCCTTTCAGTCCAGTTGTCCTTTCTGCTTGCTCCTTGCATTGGTGTTATCTTGCACACTTGCATGACCTGTCCGAAGGGAATTGCTCTTTTCTCTGTCCATGGACTTCTGCTCTTCCCCTTTCTTTGCTGCTGGAGAAATGGTGCTTGTTTACATGGTATCTGACTCAGTGCCTATACCTATCCTCTAATTTTTCATTCCCTTCTACTGTATGTCATAGGACTTCTCCTTAGTGCTGCAAGACACCATCAGAGGTTTGTGTGAAAGAAATCCTGTCCAGTCACTTTTCCAGGAGATTATCCCCTGGGAAGGCAAAGATTAATCTGCATCTCACTTTCCCTGATATTAGGACATAGTTGCTTGAGGTGGGGCTATGGGTTGTGTCTGTGACTGTTGTTACACTTAGAGACTTAACTGCTGTTGAGAAGGGCTTACTCTTAAGTGCCTAAAAATCAGTGGGACCTATCAGAACCTGGTGAATGTTTTTTAGTCTTTTTCTCTTTACCCCCTGTGTTGAGCACTTTGAGATGCATTGGAGTAGAAGTGAACCGCTGCAGGTGCTTGTAGAGCTGCCTTGGGATGGCAGAAGCTGTATTCAACGTTTCTTAGGCAGGATGGAGAAAAGCAACTTGATACGGCACTGCCATTTCCTTGAGTCCCTGTCCTAGAAATAACCTCGCTGCTCCGTGGTGCATTTCTTCTGCAGGTGACCAGGTGGTTATCCCCGGGAATTGAGAAATGAGGATGCCCAAGTTTGCTGTGATATTTGATTGGCAAGGCTGTGTAAATTTAACATACAGTTTTAATTGTACTTTAAGAACTAGTAATTTATGAAGTATCTGGATCAGTGAAGAGGTTGTAGTCAGCTACCAAAAATTACGGAATTTCAAGGTTGCAAAGGAGGGAGGCCCTTAAAGCAGCAACATCTTTCCCTCCAGGTTATTAATTCATGATGGCTCCATTGCATTTAATTAGTATTGACCACACTTCTACTATAAAAATCTAACAACACCAGTGTCCGCGATGCGTGTCTCTGTGTGTGATGTTTTTTAGACGTGGATTCCGGTCTTACTGACTGCTTCAGGTAAAATGCTCCATGTTCCTGTTTCAGATCCATTTCCAGCAAATGATGTGTGCAATTGGCTGCCCTTTTGCAATGAGTTCCTTAATGTACTTGCCTTCCAGCTGCAGAGTCACAGACTTCACTAACAGGAGTTCTTTGGAGGTCTGAGTACCAGGGAGGAGATGGTTAATTTGCCTCAGTCTTCTCACAAATACTACTTAAAAGGATGTAGTCAGTATTCTTTCTGTCAGACATGTTCCCTGGAATCAGAAGAGAAATGTTAATCTTCCTACCAAAAGTATTTTGGTATGCTCCTGTTCGTGATCACTTATGATCCTCTGCTGTGTAGGATGGTTTTTTGCTGGGCTGTTGGAGGCTGTGCTGTGACCAGTGAGGGCAGGACATGTATAGGCTGGTTTTGTTGGGTTCATGGAAGCCAGAGCAATTAATGCTCAACTGGAAGCTTTCAGAAAAAAGAGTGTGTTTTGCCTGCATAAAAGAAAATGGGACAAATGCTGTTCAACAACGTGCTTTGCTTAATACCTGATCTTTTTTTTTTTCCCAAAGCTGTTCATTAAGCAATATTATTCTTAAACTTAATTGAGAGTGATCAAGATGGTAATGGGGAGACATTTCAATTCTAAGGCATTTCTGTATTTTAAGTCAGGAAAAAAACCTTCATTTGTTCTCTTTATTTCTGTGGCTATTTATGATACTCTTTAATCACATGTTTGTATGCCATTTTTTCCACGAGAAAGAAAAAACAGACAACCCTCTAACTGTCCCCATCAGCTTCAGTGTATGTGGCACCATGATGACCCTTACAAGTTATCAGTGGCAGAGTTGGCCATCCCAGATACAACCTACAGACCTCTGCTACTTTGACTGACTATGTAATTAGTTGTCATTTTCTGTGCAGGCCAGCTTCATCAGTGTTTGCCAATTTGTTTTGTGTATTTGCTGACAGCAGAGGAATGGTGACGTGTTGCATTATTAGGCTCTGGTTTAAGCTTTGGAAGTGTACACTAGTATGCATATTTTCCCCTCTCTTCCTTCCCTGTGTGACCTCTTCTGTCTCACCTCTGCCCTCAGTCATTGGAGGATGGATGGATGCTGCTTCTTCCTCTCACTCTCTCTCCATGATCCCTGGTCAGTAGCTTGTCCCATACAAGCCATACTGTATCCATACTGTCCCGGTCTCTATTCCTCTCCAGTTACATGCCCTCCTGTTTTGGCAGACTACTGCTTTACCATGATCACTTCAGTTCCATTTCAGCTGATTTTTAGACCTGCTTATTCTTTGCTTCTCTTCCTCCTCTTCCTCCCTGTCCTCACTACAGTCTCCTTGTCATAGACTTTTTTAACTCTCCACCCACTCCCTTCATTCCTCATTTAGTTTGCCTTTTCTGCTCCTAGTACAGTCATACTTGTCTGTTCTATCTCTTTGCTCCCTGTAGCTGCCTGTGCTGATAGTGCTCAGGCTTCTTGTCTCAATTTAGTTTTCTCCTGCTGTACTTAACAGGATTTTTTCTTGGTATTTTTGGATTTGAGATGGGTAACTGCTCCTTGATGTTACATCATCCCTGCAAAGGAGATGGTGCAAAGTACTGGAGATAGATAATTTCCCTGCTGTCAGTGATCTCCAGACCTGGATCTGACATGGCCAGTATCCCCCGGGAAGCTGTGGATGAACTCCTAATGAGACCGTGAAATCAGAAATGGGGTGCAAGCAGCACTGCCAGCTGCCCTTAAGAGCATCTCTGTTTCCTGTTAGAATGAACAGTATCTAAACAATTCCTGATGGCGAGTAACCTGCCTTAAAAGCATTTGCAATGCCACTGCTGGCCTTTCTCAGCATTGCTAAATCTTTCCTACTATCTAACATAAAGCTTGTTGCCACCATTTGTTCTTTCTGTGAGGAATATAAAGAATGGATCAGTTCTTTCCTTTTTGGCAGGTTTTGCATACTGTTACTTATTTTTTATCTTTTAGCCTTTTTTGACCATTGCATATGGCTTTACTGGGAGATTTAGTTGATTAAATGTAAGACCGGCACTGTAATTTTCCATACTTTTGTTATAGTGTTGGGTCAGATCTTGGTGGCTAAATATAGATCCCTGAAATGCAAATTTTTCTTTTAAATAAGTAGTTCTCTTAGGCTTCTTGAATTGTGTGTGGCAGTTTCCTCCTCCCTTAATCATAAGCAAGACAAAATATGCCCCCTACTTTTTTCTCGGATTCGATTGCTATGGCTTAAGTAACAAAAGAAGTCACCAACTCCAAAATCAATTACAGATAGCATAAAAAAAAATTTCAGTTTGAACGGTGTCTTGGAATTTTAACAACTGAAAACTGGGTCCTGCAATGGGAAGTAACCAGCCTGGCTCTACCAGCTCTGCCTGTAATGGAGATTTTTATCCCGAGTAGTCTGTAAATACCTAACTGGAATTGCACTCCAAGTAGCCTGTAATCTGAGGGTGCATGGATACACCAAAAATGGCCAAGTAATTGCCAGGGTAATCTTTCTAGCTTCTGAAGTCTGCCCTCAGGCTTGGAATCTTGAGTATGGTTAAAACCCTCTGAACTGTCCTCCGGTTATCCTGCTTAAAATTCATAGTGTCTGCAGCTGTGGTCCTGTGGAGTTTAGGATTTCTGTGTGCTGTATATAAGTCCTGGTCTCCATGAGTTATCTGACTTGGAGGGCATATTTGACTTTCAGATAATTGCTTTTGATTAGCCAAGATGTAGATAATCAGAGTTTGACCTACGCAGAGCATAGACCATCATTCACCTATCAGGTCTCACTGAAGCTCCTTATCTAGGCCTATGCTCTCCCTCCAGTCTGAATAGCAAAACCTGCTTGAAATTACTTTAAAAGATTGATTTAAAAATGCCTTGGAGAGGAGTTTGGATTTCTTAGATAGTACTAGTCCTCTTTTGTCTAGTGTACCCTCTGTGAAGAGTGAAACCATTAATTTGATTTGTTGTTCTTTGTAGCTTTTCTCATTTTTGCTATGGCATCATATGAAATGAGGTTATCAAAACTGAACAATTATGCAAAGTACTTAGGAATATTAGAGAGCAGGAGTATGAAAGGCTTTTGTTTTTCAATGTGTGTCCCTTCCTGCTTTATAAAATGTAGTTGAGATAAATAGGACAGCAAGGGAAAGGATTTCAGTTTCAACAGGCATAGTTTTAAATCTGTCTAAACTTAAAAAGGATTGTTCCAGCCTGAATCAGGAGGTGTAGGAGGAGCAGCAGCATGTTAATTTGGTGAAATTAGTGAATTTGTCAATTTGTTGACTGTTGGTTGACTATAATTGCTTAGTGCTCAAATATTTAATGCAGATTTGTTTGCTTTAACTTGCTCTTTTGCTTTTCTTTGTGTGTGATGCTGTTTAATGTTACTACGTTTGCTTTGCAAATCCTTTCTCAGGTCTGTTTCCATCCTGTTTTAGGATGAAGCATTCGGTCTTGAAGCAGTAGGAAAGGGAGGAAAAGTAGTTCTAGGAGTCCCTTTCATATGAGTTTGGTTGGGGAGGTGTCAATACTTTTTTCAGAGCCACATTAGACTTTGTGCTGGAGCCAATCTGTGGCAAAGAGTGTAGTGTGGTGAGACAGAGGAATGAGGAAGGTGATGACTGAAGGTGGTGGTGAGAATTTGGACAGTTCCTTGCTCCATGTGTCCTTCACTGGGACATGGGTGATAGACTGTGAGTGCACTAAGTGTGACTGATGAGGTGGTGTAGTCAAGGAGGGGCTGACTCTCTTGGTGGCAGAAAGAATTTAGGTCATCCAAAGCCAGTTGCAAACCTTCATCCTAAGAGAATTTTTCTGAGGGACACTAGGTCTTCAAAGCCTCTTTTGATCAAAATGCTGCAAGGGCTGTGAGAGTGAATTTATCTGGGAACATGGACTTCTGAAGGGTGGAAAAAATACTGTGGAGATCTCAGTGCTTCATCAGAAAGTGAGACTTCTGAATACTTTGTCTTATTCAATGAGATGAGTCTAAATCGGGTTTAAGCAGATTAAAGATCCATGATCCGTGTTCTCCATCAAGTCTGAAACTGTAGCTTTGAGCAGCCTGATGGTGACTTTGGCCCTAGACAAAATGAAGGTCTTCTAACAAGCCCTGCTGTGAGGAGGTGAGAAAGGCGGTGACTTTACTGTCCCTTTCAGCTCAACTGTGATTTCTCAGGAACGTTTTTTGGTTTTGGTAGGAGTACTCTTAATTGGTTTTGACAGTGAGCTGCAGGAATTACTGCAAGTGTTGCACAGAAGTCAAGAGAAAGCTGCACTGAAGGCTGCAGACTCGAGCGTCTCTGAGCGTGTTCAGATCCTTGCCTGCCTGGCCCTCCTGCCTGCCAGCTCTAAGCTTCCCTGCCTGATGAGTGGCTGGGGTCCTGCTTGGCAGCTGACATGGCCAAGAACACATCTCCCAACCAGACCTCTGCTTAAAGCAGAAGTGTAGAGAAAGCCAGTGGCTTTTTTTTTTGTCAGCGGGTGGGTAGGAAACTTTGAGCTGTGTTGATTATAACACAGAGAAGAACAGCTAGAACTGAGTAATAGGGATTTTCTAATGTTTTGGAGGAGCATAGAGGAAGATAAATTTCATTCTTCTAGGGTGTTTGTAGAGGGCTGTAATGGCTTTCAAAAGTGTAGTAGGCCTCTAGGTTAGCTGTGAGGCTCTGTGTGTCACTATAGAATTATTCTGAGATCCTCTCTGGCCTAAATCTAGGAGAAAAGAATCTGGTGGCAGGCAAGAACCACGTTTGATTGACATGGCTTAAATGCAGAGTTGTGATGAGTCTCCTGGCTCCTGTTCAGACAATCCTAGCAGAAGTGTGTTCCTGTAGCCAATCATAAAACCTTAAAATCATAGAATGATTTGGGTTGGAAAGGATCTTTAAAGGTTATCTAGTCCAACCCCTCTGAAATGAGCAGGGACATCTTCAAGAATTCAGCTGTGGAGTGGTTCAGGAATTGCCTTCAGCTGTGTCTGTCCCAAATTTCTGCTAGGGGATTACTGTGCCTATGTGAGCTGCTCCTGTGCCGTCATGTGAGGTCAGCTGTATTAGACCTACTCTTGCAGAAGTGCATGGAGATGAGTCTGTTGATTAGGTGTGATGTTGGTAGTACCCAGCAGAAGCAGAGCACAAAACCTTTTCCTTTGTGATCATTTAAGATCAACCATGGCTGTAAAATGGAGGTGGTCCTTGTGCCCTGTGGTGCCAAATACTGAGATACTGAAAAGGCTTTATGTCCTAGACATGCAAGAGGAAGCTAAAAGAGTGATTTTCATCGTAAAGAATTTAAAGGAAGTTTTTCAGATGTATCAGTCTTCCTGTGAATCATCTAGTGGATGTTGAAGGCCTAACAAATCAAGGACACTTCTGTTAACAGTGAATATATTGGCTGCTGTGGGCTACTACTCATGCTGTTGTTGGTCACTTTTGAACATAAACGCTTCCTAAAAATTTAATAGGACAGAAATAAAGCTCAGTTTGTGATGATGGGCACTTCAGGTCCCATCAAACGAGGTAGAGTTAAAACCAAGTGTTGAGGGCTAATGCTGAAGAACATTTCTCAGGTTTGACAGTGATGTCTGTGGGGTGTGCTGGCCCATCTAGGGGATGAGACCATGGAGCCCATACAGCAAGCAAGGTCTCTAAATTCCCAAGCTGAGTGTGTTGGGTTGCAGACGGACATCTGTTTTCAAACAGCATCCTTGTAGGACAGAGCAACTGCCTGTCTGTCTGTTGCATGCAGTAGCTTCAGACTGTGGAGAAGTTATTCTGGTTCCTTATGTCCTCATTTCGTTGCATTGAAAATTCTACATCTTCAAAAGGACAATCACTTCTGCTTTCTTGTTTCAGTTAATTGGGCTAGTTCTTAATATGTTGAGGATTATCGTCTGGACCATTTACATATTTGTGCTGCAGGATCTCCTTCCTCCCTGACCTCAGTGTTACATGTTTCACACCTTGTATCTCTTAAAGGAGGCCGTAGCACCTTTGAAAATTAGAACTTAGGGTAGAGTCCCGTCGAATCTTGTGGTCTTGTAGGTCTGCTGTCGGTGATAGTAACCTTGTCTATAGCAAATCTTTCCCTCCCTCTCCCCAGGGCGCCTGCTCAGCTCTTTGCATGCCAGTGAAGCTGATATGATCCAAATTAACTTTTTCATCTGTTTGCATTTATTTTCTGAGTCATAAGAGGTCCTCAGGAGCCACAGAATTAAATGTTGTTTTCCTTTCTAACACTTTTTGTGTGGTATCAAAAATGTATTTTTTTGTTCTTTCTTGGGATCAGATGCTTTTTTTTTCCATGTTAACGTGCTACTGAGTATGCAGTGCATCATGGGAATAATATGGAGCTGCACAGTCAGCAGAGGAGTGCTCATTATTTTGATGTCTGCTGTAAAATGGTGGCTCCTGCTCTAAATTACTCGGCGAGGTAGTTGCTCATCCTCCAAGATGTTTTCCTTTCTCTGCGTATGAGGTCTTTTAATAAGATAGGAAAGTACAAGGTGGGGTTTTTTTGCCAGGTTGCATCTGACTTCTGACTGGATCCTTTAGTTTCAGTGATATATGAAGGACAGCTGAGGCGGTAGTTAGAAGCAGAGATGTAAAATCCCAGGACTCACCACGGGCAAAGCAGCAGGATTGTTGTCAGTCTCTGAATTACACTGCTGTGACTGCTGTTTTATGCTTTTAATGTAAACAGCATCTTTTTGGTGGCATGGCTGATGGCCAGTCTTATATGCTCTTATATAATTTTACCTTTGACCAAGGGATGCTGCTGCTCTTTCAGGAGCAGAAGGGACAGAGGGTGGCAGCAGGTGATGGATCCACCTATTTTCAATAGGCAGGTCCTCTTCCTTGAAATGCTGTCTGGAAAGGGGTTTTGCTGTTTGACGGTTCAATACTTCACTTTGGAGCCATTTCGTGCCACAGAGCAATAGGGTGAGAGAGAATTTCATTAATATGAAACTGGCCATCCCAAGAAGGCTGTCCAGCACTTGGGGGCTGCCTTGGTCTCTTCCCTTGGCTATGAGAACCAGGGAGGAAATAGCAGGAGCTCTGGCTTGCAGTAGAAAACTCACTGTGGGTGTGCTTCAGGGGCCCTTCCTGCGCATAGCAAAGACACGGCTGTTCTCCTTCAAAGGTCTAAAAGCAGCTGAAATGAGACTGCAGGGGAATTTAGCAGTTTAATCCAAGACTGCATCTGCAGACCTTGCTGACTTGTCGCATACCCTTGCACGCTCCCTGCTGTGCCCAGGGCATTGACAGGGCTGAGCCATTTGGTGCCCAGCTTGTCCCTTGAGATGGGCCAGGATCCAGGTATGAAGCGTGTCTTCTAGCGCAGTCCAAGAGGCACCTTTGACAGCATATGACACGTTGTGATTGCGGTTTGGTTGCCATCATCTTTTAAATGATGGTCCGTGGGTGCCAGTAAAGGCAGAGATTACTCTCTTTCTGGGTACTGTTAATTAAAGCTTTTACCTGGAAAGGAGATACCATGGTGCAGCTCACTTATCCAGGGCAGACTAGCTTGTGTCTGTCATTCAGGACAACCCTTTGGCTGCTGTTTGTGAAGGTGTCTTTTTGGCTTCTTTTCGCTCAGAACAGATGTATTTGTTCTCTGAAGCCTTCTCCATATACTGTGTGAGCAGCAAATATCTTAGGTCTTTTGAATCCAGGTAGATATGCAGTGGTAGCTGCTACAAAAGATTGTTTTTGAGTCTGGCTGCAGGTTTCATCGCCCTGTAGATTTGATCCTGAATAAATGTCTTGGTATGTGATTTTGATTTTTTGCAGAGTATTAGTTAGCCCCTGAAATTATCTTTAAAAACCAAGAAGTTTAGAGGTGAGAGCATAGCTAAGGTCCTACTTACAAACCCCAAGCTTTTCTCACTATCAGAGTCCAAAAAGCCCCCAATATATCAATGACAAGCAGGTGATAGCTGAGCAAATGAATGGGTTTCTGTTACATCCTAAACTTGATTTCTAGCTGATTTTATTTGTGCCAGTGATGGCCAAGCTGTGTACATCTGTTAGCATCCCACTGAGAGGCCAGTGGAGCTGCTCACACCCAAGAAATGCCTGAATAAATGCACTGGTGAAATTAAGGGAGGGAGTTGTGGGGAGTAAAGACAGATTGTCACACACTGTTTCTCGACCAGGTGCTGGTTGAGCTTTGGGTTTGGTGATCTTAGGCTTTTTTTCTCTTTTAAGGTGCAATATTGAAAGATTTAAGACCCTGTGGGGTTTTCAAGCAAATTATTTTCTTCCTGAGTATGAGCACCCAAGAGGCAGAAGCCCCAGGAGAGGTGAAAGCAAAGCATGAGGTAGCTGTGTTCTGCACCTCTGTGGAAAGCAGAGCACCTTGTTACTTTTTTCACAGGTGTTTTTGCTTGTTTGGAAAGTAACTGAAGCTGTGCTCATGAATATTTGAGGTTGTCAGGTGCCTGTTGAGGTCTGGAGGGAAGTAGAGCCAAGGAAGGGCAGGCGGTGTGGGAGCCAGAGGGGCAGAACAGGGAGCAGCCCCGGCCCTGTGTGGTTGTCTCATCTCTCTTATGGTAGTAGACTTCTTATTGGGATGAATGTGCTTTGAAATATTTATTGCCCTGTTTAAATATTCATTGCTGCAAAGGCAGTGCAGCCTGATGGCAGCAGTGGAGCCTCAAGGGACAGGGGCCACAGCAGTCCCTGGCATTTCCTTTCAGTAATATGATAAAAATATATTTAAAAAAAATAAATTGGGCATTCCCCCACTGCAAGATTGACAGAAGCACTCAGGCATATGTCCCAGTGTTTCCTCTTCATGCCAGAGACTTGTATTTGCTCTCAGGCTCGTATGCTGGGGTGCTGCTCTTGGTTGCCAGATGCTAATGCTTTTTTTTCCAGGCCTGTATCCTGGAGTGAGTGGCTTTGTTTAGCCTGACACTGTGAGTGTGAAAGGGGATGTGCAGAAGGGCAAACTGACTGGCCTGAAAGGGTTTAAGTTTTGCATAGCCTGTGTTTTTGTCTTTCTGTAGGTGTGCAAGGGGTGGGGAGAAAAAGGACCTTTAATGCACTTGGCTGTGGAAAGTGGGGATCTGCTGAGATTTATGGAGGGCTAAACTTCTCGGGAACTCATGCAGTAATACATTAAGGGAGTTGCAGATGCTGACACACATGCCCTGACATGAGGTTCTCTTATATCAATTTAGCTTTTAAGATTTATTGATTTAGCTTCAGTAAAATAGAGCAGTTTAAAAGTAGGACTGCCAGTGATATGCAGTAGTTTATTGTGAATATTTTGCAAGTTGCTACTGTTAAACCAGCGCATGCTTTATGTGTCCCAAGGCATTGACATGGTGGTGGCAAGGGAGAGCAGCATGTTTCCAATGGTGCTGCTGAGTGTGGGGGCTGCAGGAGCTGCTTTATTCATACCCAGCCCAGGAAGAGGCACTTGAAAGGTGGTCAGATGTGCTGCTTGCTGACCTCGAGCTTTACCTATGAGCTCTGCAGGTAGCCTGTGTAGGGAAGAAGTCTTTACTGGTTCGTGGTTACAGCAGGAATGTGGTAAACATACATTAGCTGGAAGGCCTGGGGAAAAGAGGCTTTAAGAGGATTTTGTAACAATGGGAAAATCTTTCTTGAGACGCTCGACAAGTTCACTGTGTACGAATCACCTTTATGCTGGCTTATGTGGGAATGCCCTAGGAGTTAAGTACAAGTGAAGCAGGTAGTGGCAATAGCATATGCTAAATGTCCATGTAGCCTCGTGTTCTGGGATGAAGTGGCTTTCAGGTGCATTTCGAAGTTATGCTTAATGTAGCGTAACTGTGGGCTGCTGTGAGAAGAACAGTCCCCCTCATCTCTGTGCCCTGGCCATATGCTCAGCCTCTTCACCACTTTGGGCATTGTGCGTAAGCAGATACAAAGCGAGACAGTTGAGTTTATGACCAAACAGATGACTATTGTTTGGATTAATTTTCTGGCAATGGCTGTAGCATGACTGGATCTCACAGCAGCTGGGGAGGGGAAGCGCAGCCCCTGATTCCGAGGCCAGTTGGTCGTTTGTCATATTAGGTGGTACACAAAACTGCACCTATACTTTTCAATAGCTTGTTCTTCTCCATGAGCTGAGGTCATTATGCTTACAAATGTGTATGCTGCTTAGTTTAATCAGCTTTAATTTGTGTGCATTGACTTCCACCAGCTCATTAGCTTTCCAATATAGCTTTTCTATATTGTCCTACAGATTTGGCTTTAGACTGTCTCTTCTGGCTGTACCTGCATTGTAGTCAATTATGTCTCACTCGGGTACCTCTGTTTTGGGTGACATAATGTTTTCAGCACAAAGACAGGAAAAGATGGAAAAGACTGAGTCCTTCTCACCAGCTGACTTAATGACTGTCATTTAGAAATCAGTAAACAAAATGAAATGGAGTCTTTACCAGAGCTGAATTTATTAGACTCAGCTTTTGGCTATTGGTTTTCTTGATAACTTTTTAAATTAGAGTAAATATTATTAGCATCTACTTTGCTTTCCTCACAATTAATATACTTTATTAAAATAAGCAGTTACCACTTTTTTTTTTAATGATAAGCAAAATAAATTGTGCTTTTAAAGGTTTTCAGTGGGCAGCCATGTGGCTTTTTCCAATCTTGGGGTCATTTCTGTAGCTCTTTCATGTTCCCTTTTGAATTTTTAATTCTATTTTTAAAATTTGCATGTTGAAGCATATATCTTATTTTTCATCTGGCCAAGGCCACGTACGCAAGTAGCAATGCTTTGCACACCCTCAGGTTGGTAATATATCTGAAAGCTGTAGTCACTCTCTGTATCAGGCTGCTGCACTGGTGAATTGCTTTGCTATGACTCTCTGCTCCTTTCCAGAACCTCTGCTTTCCAGGACACACAGTGGAGGCTTCTTTGAAAATGGAAAACTACTCTTGGAACAAATGACTAGCAAGAGATAGGAGAATGCTGGAATGGAAAGTAACTGTGGGAAGAAATCCGTGTTTTTAAACCGTCAAATTTCTGTTCTGAAACGTGTGCCAAGTCAGTCACAGACTTCCTCCGCCCTGCACCCTGAGAGCAGCTTGATATAATGTTGTTGCTGTGTGACTGAGTCCTGGTACTCGAGTCACAGATGGGTCCCGTTTGCCTCATCTCATCTCCTGTCTTCTGTACTGAATTCTGAGCATACCCATGATAGGCCAGTGGCAGTGAAAATATGACAGGGCTGAGATGTTTAGCTGCTTGCATGAAAAAAACCCCAGAGCCTCAAGAGGAGCTCTGGTTTTGTGTTTAAATATGCTGCATACGTCTCCTTCTCCACCTTTGCTTCAGAGTCACGTCCGAACATGCGGCTCCTCGCTATGGTTTCTGCCAGCTCTGCAGTTCTTTCCAAAGCATTCAGTGCTCTCCAATTGATTCCAGATGTGTTCTCCCTTTCCCAGTGCTTTCTCCCTTCTTCCTCCTCCTGCTTTGGCAGCAGGGCAGGGCTGCTTTTTTCCTGTGTGGTGCTGGAGTTAGTGCAGGCAGGCGGGAAGACTTCCCTGCTGTCCGCTGAAATCTGGGGAATTGAAGGGGCCAGTATAAGTGAAGCTGCCTGACAGGGCTTTGACGCTTGTCCTTCCTGCAGGAGCCAAGTCAGCTCAGAGCAGCCCCTCTGCACAGTTCACTGCTTCCTTCAGCTCATTGCCTTCACAGCAGGGGAGAGAAGGACAGGAAAGCCTGATACCAAAAGTGATCTTCAAAATCCTTCCTAGCAGAGCACTGGAAATATAGAGAGATCTGGAACAGTCTGTTGCAGATAGCTATGTCACATGGCGAGGGCTTTGAGAAATCCTTGTCACTGAAGTAGATACAAATCTTTCTAAGGGGCTGAGTGAGCTTCATGAGGATTTAGACATTCAAGAAAGCCATCTGAATTTTTGAGGTATAACTCTCCACACTCACTGAGAATTTTGTGATGTGCTTGCAGATGCAGAGCAATAGCCCATTTGCAGAGCAGAGAAGTGATGAAAAGTTGCTTATCTGTCCAGCTAGGTCCTTGATTGGGGTTGGAGAAGCAGATACTGGTTTTCTGAAATTTGTCAGCTGGAGAGTTACCCTCTCCCTTGAAACAAAGCTGTTTGAACTGAGCAACCTTATTACTGAATTAGCTGAGGAGACAGTAACTGTGACACTACCTTGCCAGCCTGGTCAAGAGGTACCATGGGACTACGTGCTATTTTCTTCCCTGTTATATTTCCATGTTCTGTAGCCCTTCTTTTTCTAAGGAGCACCAGGAACCACTGGTTAGCTGTCCAGAGTAAGGCAGAGAGCCATCACAGGCAGATCCTCTGTGCCATCTAAAGTATAACATAATGCCCAGGTATCCTGCTGCAACCATGAACCTCTCCCGAAATGCGTTACCCATTCCTTCCCCACCAGTGGCCTCTGATTTCTGCTGCTTCTCTGAGAGAGAATTCATAGTCATGCAATGGAGAGTGTGATTGGCTTGCTAATTTGCTGAATAGCTGATGGCAGCTAGCTTGGATTAAACATACGTGACACATCTGCAGCACACTGTTCCTTAGCTGTGACTCATTTCAGTTCTGGTCTCAGAGAAGGAACTAAGTCGTCTTTGCCTGACAGAGGAGTAATTCCCTTGTGTGGGACATGCTTCTGCCACCTTGGGTGCCTGCTGGATTAATGGAGGGCTTGATTCATCATATTTTGAGACATTATTTTCATGCTGATTTGTTAAAAGCTAGTCATCTTATGGAAATCTTTTTTTTCCCCCCCAAGAATGTTTAACTATGAATGTTAAGTGGAAAATAGTCACTTGGAATGTTGCAGAGCTGGGAAGAAAACAACCAGGGTAGGTGCTAAAGGACCAATCTGGACCAAAAAATGGAGCCTGAGCTTTTGTCTTAATTGCTGGCTTTGTTGCTGAGGATATATCCATCCTGGTGACTTTTTCCTTTGTTCTCCACTCTTACCCCCTTCTCCCCAGTAATTCTCAGAGGTAGTTAAATTCCTAATATGGAATGCAAACAGATGTTGGGACCCTGATGTCTCTTGAAGCACAATTCTCTAATCAGCCCCAGAGAGCATGAATGGATTGAAAGCATTTGTTGGGATGCCTTTGTGCCAGTAACATTTAACTTTTTTTCCTGAGCAGGGAATAATGTAGATTTCAGGAGCAGAAATCAATGCTTTTTAGAATCTGAAAGGTATGTTTCAGGTTGGTAAGTAGATGTGGCCCTGGGCCTTATTAATGTTGCGTAACTCTAAAGCTTTGGCTGTGTCCAACAGGAAGCCTCTTTGCAGGTTGCCCGAGGGCATCTTACCAAGTGTGCCTGCATTCAGCATCGAGAGCCTGTGTTTGTCCATAGGAGTAGAGCAAAAGTTGGCCATTACTGGAGGTGATGATAGCATGGGGATGAGTGAGTGCTTCCTGTGTATAACAGTAAGATAAGACGATAATTTTCTTTCATCCTTTCCTACAAAAGAGGGGCTTGAACTTCTTTTCTATAAAGTTCTTAAATGCATTTAAGAAAAAAAAAAAAAGGCCAGCTGCTTTATTTTACATAACACTTTTTGGTGGCCTGGAATGATAGAGTGGGTATTGGAAGGTAACTTGTTCTTCCCTTGCTTTACATATCTAGGAAGGGCAAGATTAGATAATCTAGTGCAAGCTTGCACCAGGAAGTTGAAGGAGACATGCCTTTAAATGGTAGCTAGGTGCAAGTGTGAGTGCAGGCATCTCTTTTTAGATTTTTTTTACTGGTGCAAGATTAGCTTATTGAGGTTTAACTTAACCCAGTGCAAAAGGCATTTCCTGAATGATTCCATCTGATTTAAATTACTAAAAGTGTGCTCGTGAACTTAACTTCCCTTTATTTTAACAAAACTACCATAAAATTCTAGCAGACGTTTCTAGAACTACCTAGATTTAGAGTTTGCCTTTGGGAGGATTCAGGAGGAATTGCTCTCGTACCCATGACAGTTGAGTCAAAATCCAGCATCCTTTCTATTACCACAGTGTGTCATAGATCAAATGAAGATCAAGCTCCAGATGTGCAGATGAAATACAGAACCTCTTATTACTGTGATCCTCTTCAAGGTGCTTTTATGATGAACCCACACCAAGAAAGAGTGTCGATTTTGTCAGTCTGTGTCCCAGACACACAGGCATGTCAGCCTTGCTCTCTGGAGTTACAGAAATGCCTTTGTAGTGTGGAGAGTGGGTGTCAGGTTAAGGTCACATACCCCTCTGAATCCAGGAGCGGGTTTGAACAAAGATGAAGGATATGAGATGGTTATATCCTTTATATATATCCTTTTCACCCTCAGATTTCTTTTCTGAGGTCATTTTACCCACTCTTCCCATTCAGAAGCTAATCTGTGATGAAATGGCTGCAATGGAGAAAGTCTTATTGCTGCATTTTGGGATAGAGAGCTTGTAGCATGTTTGTGGGTACCTGCAGGGTTGACATGGCCAAGTCACTGTTTTGGGGTGTCTGGGGCCATCACTTCATCATTCTGTATGTCACTTTGTGTTGTGTTTGAGTATCTTCACGGCCCTAAAGAACAAAAGCACAGTTTTAAAAACCCAGGCATAGGTTCTGTGTGCTTTGAGAGCCACCAGTGTAGGGTGGAATTTCTCTTTGGTGAAATGAATGCCCCAGCCTGTGTTTTTTTCTTTAAGGCATAATGATGGAGTTCCCGGTGGGTGTGAGCAGTCTCATTCTCACTGCTTTGTATCCATTCCCATTTGCGAAGAAAGTGCTTGTTGATACATTTGTAATCAGCGGACAAATTGTGGGATTGCCTGTGGAGAGGGTTAATGCATGCTGGAGACTGCAGCTCCCTGGCAGCCTGAGCTCATCAAAGTGCTGGTGCCCATGGCCCTTCCCTCCCCAGCTTCTCCACCCCCTGTCCTTTCTGGCTCTGGTTCTTCTCCAGCTCCTTGCCAAGCTGTTTCAGCGCTCTTAACTGGGAACAAAACTAACCTGGCAATAAAAAGTGAGTAATTTTTTTTTCCTGGGATATGTGCTGAAAGGGCTCAGTGGTGGGCAGGCTGGCAGGAGAGAGAGGGCAGGAGTCACAGCTGGAGGTGGGACAGTGGCAGCTCCAGCCAGAGCCCCTCTGAAGCTGCACTGAGAACTGGGAAGGGAGACTGTGTTGGAAGGGGCTGGGAAAGAGACCCTGCTACAGCAGCTTTTTTGTTGATCTGTGAGAAGGGGAGGGGGGAGAAGCACAGCCCATTATTAATTAATTATTCTCATCCACCTAAGCAGCAGCCTTGTATGGTAAGCCCTTTCTCCCCTGCCTGTGTACAGCCAGGGAGCAGTGCTTTGCATGTGTGATGTTTGCATCCCTGAGAGGAGGCTGTGACCGGGGCTCTAGGAGGAACAGCACGGTCCCTGCGTTCCCCTCACTCAGAAGGATCCATTTCTTACAGAGAGCTGAGTGTGGGCAGCGGCTCCAGGTTCCTGTCAGGCTCTTCAGATCCCAGCTCCAAACATTGTTGCTGTTTACAGCGGGGATTGGGTTAGTGCAGAGAGCAAACAGTCGTAGCCTGGGAACTCTGGTCTTCACAAACAGGTTAATTGCCTCTGTTAGCTGCAAGTCAGTTGCTTCAAGGATTCACAAAATTAGTTCAGTGAAGATATATGTATTAGAAGCCCCATTCCACTAATAGGCTTATACTCACATCTATCCCAGTGATTTGGGGGTTAGCAGAGTTCAAAGGCATTTTTAAGAGATGGTTTGATGTTTATATGCTGTACCGTTTCCCTGTGCCTTTCTGTGATGCTGATGGCTCACAGTAGGGTTATGGATAGCACAGACCAGTTACCTTTTGGCAGTTTGCCACATCTAAACAGAAATTATACTAGTTTAGCTTTACCAGTAGTATAATTTTTATTAGGCTTCACAATCTATGCATATTATGGCATAAAATGTTTGGCAAGTAAGTCAAACTGCGACAACAATACAGAAGAGAGCTGCATTACTATAAGGCTCCTTTCATATCCCTGTACTTACATGCATTTCTCAAATAAGGAAAACAAAACGACTCCTTCACAGAACAGACTGATCTTTGACAGATTTATGGAAGCAGGAGGCCTTTGTGTGCATTTCTGGTGTTTGCTCTTGGCGCTCCAGTGCCGTGATCTTGGATCACCACCTGCTGTCTGCTGAAAGAATTCATCCTGTGTCACATTTGCTGAACCATGTTGCTCCTGGTTGAGTTGTCTGTCCCCAGCTCCCACCCTTCCGCAAGGTACCACCACGTGCGGTTACTCATCAGTTACTCATCGTTCCTCTGCTTAGCTTGGAGCTGCAAAGTTCATTAATTAACTTAAAACTGCATAAGCTCTTAGAAATGTGTCCCCATTAGGGATTTTTCACTGCTTTAGCGAATTTGTTTTTTAAACAAAATGTGGCATGGGTTTGTACTGATCTGTGTAGGCAAGCCCCTGACTTAAGGAGGAAAGTTGGCACCTGCAAGGATGTGACTGGACCTTTGTAAGGCTGAGAATAGAGGCCTGAAAGCAGGGCCCAGATGGGTAACTATATCCTTCTTGTGCCCTGGGGGCTTGGATGCTCATGAATCAGATGCCAACATTTTGCAAGGGGACAGCTGCTTTAAATTCCTACCTGATGTGAATGAATGATTTCTGTGTCAACAGACCAACAAAAGAAATAGAAAACACAGGAATTTTCTTTGAACTATAGGTTAGCATATATTGTAGTGAAGTGGGGGTTTTTGTTTGTTTTTGGGTTTGGGTTGTTTGTTTGTTAGTTTTTTAAGGAGTGTGTGTTAATTACACTGTTTCACTTGCACTGAACAGCCTTTCCCAGTTTGAGCATGGGATGGCAGCTATCATGGTTGGTGCATGGCAGCACAAATTGGCTAATCTGCTAATCTGGAGTTTATCTGGAACTGCCAAAATTATTCCTGCAACCAAATGTCCCTCACACTCACCTCCTGGAGACTGGCAGCCTGATACATTGTGGCCAAGAGAGGTGTTTGTCTGCTCCTGAACACTGATTAAAATCTACTTCATACCATCATGGAAATGTAAGATGGCAGTAGTTTTTGTGAGCTGCGCCCAGGTTTTCTTAGTCCTGTGGCGGCATCCTTGTGTGTGTTTGGGGATGGTGACTGCTCTTGGACATGCCTATCTGGGTTTCTTGTTGCGTCTCAGTAAATTTTTAAGACATCTTGGTGCGCTAAAATGGGCAGGACTGGCAATGCAGTGAGGTATGTCAAGATTGGATAGATAAAATACTTCCCTTTACCGAGAAATTTGCGGGTTTCTCCATGCTCTCTGTACCTCCTGAGAAGCGTGAGAAGCAGCACCCCTGACTGACAGAATTTTACGTGGTGGTTTAGAAGTAGGGAAATGAGTTCAGGTTCTGTGTTTGAAGATTATTGGGATTGTTGTGTGTGTGTGTGTGTTTTGTGTTAGCTCTTGAAAATATTAAGTGTTGTGTAAATGTTGAAATTTGGTAGAATAACAGAAGAGGTAGAATCTCCTCTGGGTTTGGAGGATATCAGTATGCTGTGAAACCTGCAGAGATCTCATCAGGAGTCCTTTTCTGTTGACACTAGTGGAAACAGAAAAAAGTAATTCTAAAGCATCAAAGGAAATTAAAATTACAAAAAAAATCAGATGGGAAATATGTCTATAATCATATCAAGAGAAAAATAATTTGAGATACAGATACTCCATGAGATGATGAAACATGGACAAATATAATAATGATAGATCTCCAGACAACCTGAGACATTAAATGAAGAATGCATTTGTACTAAAAGATATGATTTTTACATGTTAGTGTGATTTGAGGGGTGGGAGAGTGACAATGGTATTAAAACCATTTTATTCTGCACCAGAAATCCTTCTTTGAAAAATCTTAGGAAGGTCAGAGAGAAGTAATAAATAAAGTTACCAGGATATTTTGGCTTGAGATGTGTGATTAAACTCAAAATAAATATGTATTATCAAAATGCCACAAGCAACAGAAGAGGGAGTAAGCATTTTTCATTCTTCAGACATTTGTAGATAATTGAAGAAGGAAGAGAAAATATTTAAAAGATTGAAATACATTTAAACTGGAAGGAACAGTATTAACGGAGGGGTAAAAACACTGAAAATAAGATTATATAAGGTTCACGGGCTGGCATTTTAAACAGTCTAAGAGTGAGATTGAATGCTGGACTATGTCCTTTGGGGAGCAGCCCTGCACTGTTGACAGGATGGCAGAATAGGTTTTGTTTGGGGCTAATCAGCATTCTCTTCCTCTGACCTGGGATGCTGCTGGCTTGGAAATCTAGCTTGTTCCGAGAAGACTGGAAATAGTTTTTGCTCCTCCATTTTTCCTGTGGAAAAATTTTTCTTTGGAAAGAAAAAGTCAGCTTCCTATTTAGCTCCTATTTGAAACGTAAGAAAGTGGGGCAGACAATGTGGGTTGTACGGAAGAATGCAGACCATCAAATACAATGAAATATTGTAAACAGAAGAGCTTGGAAAGGAAACAGTATGTGGACAGAATGGAGCTGTCGTGTCAGGGGATAAACAGTCTGAGCAGGTGAGCAATAGAATTGCTGATACCTGGTTTGCAGTGGGATGGCCATCGTTCTGCCTGTCCTGCCTCCTGGTTTGGAACTTGCTCTGCAGATCTTCATGATGGGTTAGGTCGAGTCACAAGTGGCTTGCTTTGAAGCTGAGAATAGCAAAGGAATGAGCAGAACTGGAGGGCTGGTGGAGCTGCCCTCCATTTTTGAGGGGGAAACAAAAATCCGGTCCTGCTTTCAGGAGATGTGCTTGTTGCATGAAAAAACCTCCGCAGAGCTGCAAGCATGCGACGCAGGGCTGCAACTGCTTGGGGGAGTGCGTGCAAGGAGCTGAGCACTGGCCACGGCTGGCGTGCTCGCCTGAATTTTTCTTTCTCAGATAAGGCTGCAGAGTTTGTGCTCCTGCAGGCAGCAAGGCTGGTCTTGAAACTGTCCATTCTTCAGCATGGGCCAAGGCTGCAGCTCGGCTCTGCTAAGTGGAATTGAATGCCCTTCCCTCTCCTTCTCCCCAGCTGCGGGAGCGTGTGGCCACGTGGCCCCCAGGGGAGGCAGACCAGATAGACTAATGTCAGAGCAAATTTGGGATTCAGCCAGTGTCTGAATGACCCGGTGCTGGCTGGAGGTGCACTGCGTTTATCATTGTTTCCTCCGCCCGGAAGGGAAAGCTGCAGGTAGGCTGATAAAGGGACTGAAAGGTTTGTCCGGCTTCTTTGGAGGTCCATCAGCCCCTGCATGCTCTGTGCTGAAAGGCTGCTTGGTAATTCCCACTCTGCCTTTCCTATCCAGGGGATAAGGTCTGTTTCGATTTACTCCATTGATTTAAGCATGCTGGTGTCAGAATAGCCTCGAGCACCTCCAGGCTTTGTGGGGGAGGACCTAGGGCTGGAACAGCAGCCAAAATTTAAAATCAGGATTAGTCTGTTGACATGCACATAAATCAAACAGCCCTCCTATCATAAATCTTTTCTGTGGATTTTTTTTCTGCTGCGGCAGTGAAAGCAGTAGGAGCAGTGCAGCAGCCTGGGCTTCCCAGGGTTGAGCTTCAATGTCAAGGCTGTTCTCCTTCACCCCGGGTGGCTGAATGCAGCTCCCCCCTTGGTGAGATCCCTGCACAGGCTGCAGGGCTGCATGCTTTTTTGTTTCCTTCTTGTAGTTTTCTGACATGGTGGGGTAGCATTTTTATTGTCTTCTGGGGTTATCTTCTGCATGGTCAGTTCTTTGTTTCTGAGTCATCTGATTGGTGTTAGCTACATCTTAAGACAGCGCTAAAAGCTTCTAAAAAGTCCGCTATGCAAGAGGTCTCTGTGGGATACCCTAAGCTGAGGGAGGAGTGGGTAATTAATGCCTTGCGTGATTGTAGAGATGCTCAGGATTGGGAGAGAGTGACTGCGTGGCTGGCTTGCGATCTCAGCTTGTTTCCCTATAGCTCTTTGGTGTCTTCATGCTTGGGCCAGCAAGAAGCAGATGGGATATTCCAGCAATGTGCTCTGTGTGCTCTGTACACAGTGCTGGCAGGGCAAAGGAGGGGGCTTCTGCACAGATGGATTTTAAAAACTGTACTTTTTATCACTGTAACGTAACAGAGAGGTGTGCTCTGAACCACATGATATGCTTGCTTGTGGGCTTGCTTGTGAGCAATGAGGGTCAGGCTGGAAGAGATGGACCCAGTTAATGGTACTTTTAGGGATGTTGAGAAACCCTGTTCTTGTGTGTTTCCTTCTCTGTTCCAATGTATGAGTGCCTCTTCCCTCTTCTGAAATAACACCTTACTGTGTGTAAAGCTTTGTGTGAGATCACAGGGGTATGCAGTCTGCAAACCCTGTAATTTGTTCACTGTACGCCACCCAGTAGCAAGAAAATTGCCCTGAAAAGATTAAGAAAACAGTGTCATGGCTCAGAGGAGCAAGGCATGCGCTTTTTGATAGGAGAGATAATAGAAGACTGTGGAATACTATGGTGACGGTGTGTGGGATATTCACATGGACGTGTGTGTTGTTTCTCAGGCTGATGTTTTGATCTATCTTCTGTAGTATAAAGCTGTTTTCTCCTTTTTCCTTTCTTAAGGGTAACCAGGAGCCATCAGCAACTCCTGATGCAATGGTGCAGCCATTCACCACAATCCCATTTCCGCCACCCCCACAGAATGGGATTCCCACAGAGTATGGGGTGCCACACACTCAGGACTATGCAGGCCAGACCAGCGAGCACAATCTGACACTCTACGGAAGCACGCAGCCGCATGGAGAGCAGAGCACGAACACAGCCAGCACGCAGAACGGATCTCTTGCAGTAAGTGCACAAGGGTGCCCAGCCAGAACGGCACAATGCTTTGGGGAAAAGCAGCCACTGATTAGATTGCTGTTTCTTAAGTGTGCAGCAAACCAGCAGGAGAATTGAAAGGAGAGAATTATAAACAAAACGTGCCTTCTGACCTTCCATTACTGGGTTTCCCCTTTTGCGTGTTCCCCTTGTAAATTAGTGCCTGCAGAGAGCAGTAGTACTTGAAATCATGATCGTGGTGGTTTTACCGTGGTGGTGTTGTCCAAAGACAGTCTCTTACAAAAGTGTTAATTACTTTGTGTTAATTGGTGAATTGTTCAAATAGATGTGATGGAGGCAAATTCTGGAGGGTTGACAGTACAAAGAATTAGGGTGAGCACATGCATTTTAGGTGTAATCCCAATGTGGTTTTGTTTTCATTAAGCTAACAGAGTAGAAAATTACTTTTCTTTGACTTTCTGAAGATAGCAGGGAGCTTCAGGAGCAAGGATAGGAGATGAGCTCTCAGGTACTGGTCGTCCATTTGCCAAACCAAGTTTTTCATCATCTTATATATTCTCTTTCTTCTTTCCATGGCCTGGAACTGGCACTGGGCAACATACTGGCAGATTATCCCAGGAAAAGCTTTATCCACCCCTTAAGCCACTTGTTAAGACTTAACTTCTTAATAAAGAGCCTTATGGTGAGAGCCTTCTATGCTCAGGGGCGGATTTAATCTGTTAATGCTTTCAGTTTTACTTGTAGTTGGTGTTTGGCTTGTAGAGATTATTTTTTCCCCTGGTAAGTACTGAACGAATTCAGTGCCAACACTTGGAAGAACTGATTGTGCCAGCTCAACTATTCACGGTTCCTGATGTGTGCCTCTGCTCCTTCTGCAGTGGGCAGTGGCTGCATGGTTGGCACCACTGGTCTTGACTTTGATAAGATATCTTTGATTTCTTCCTGGGAATGCCACAACTTCGCCATCTTGAGAAAGAACAAGAGTACAAACTGTGTAAAGCACATTGGTGGTGTGTAAAGGAACTCAGAGTGCCTTGCTTGGCAAAAAAAAAAGTAGATAAGGAATGACCAGGCAGGAAATAAAACTTAGAGCTGATGTAGTATGCAGAAATGCAAGTCATCGTTTTAGCACCAGATTGTCCGATACCATTCCAACACGTAAGATTTGGATTGGCCATCTCCAGCATAAAAGTATCTCAGACACTGCCAGTTGGATAAGGAAGCTGGAAACAGGGAATGTGAAACAAGGCAATGGCTTTCCCCATGTGTTTTTGCTGTTCCCATCCTTGTCCAGAGCTTAAGAGCATTTCTTTTTAATGGAAATGATGTGAGCCTTGACCTTGGATGTAAGCTCTTGCCAGCCTTCCTGTTCCTCTTCCATATTAGGAACCATCTTTGTGGCTCTGCAGGGCTGAGCTCTGTGTTTCGTCAACTAATGCTGGCTCCAAGGAGCCCACAGCCTGTGGCTAGCCTGTGAGGAGGGACTGGGAGCCCATCTGTGTGGGAGGGAGTGTTGCTGGGAGACTGCTGGCAGGCAGTGGTGTTGCCAGGAATCTGTGGAGGGAGCCTGACTGGCAGGGGGTTATCCAAGAAACAGGCTGAATAACACACAGCACTTGCACTGGCTGTTGGAAACAGGTGTGCACGTCTGGAGTGACCGTTTGATGTGGTGGAAGACGTGCAAGCTGAGCATGCAGAGTCAGGCTTGTGGCCATAGCTGGCTGGGAAAGGGTAAGGGCATGCACAAGGGCGTTGCTGTGGCTGCTCTGGCTGGGACTGATCAAACCCACAGGATCCCAGATGGTGGCACATGAAGAAACCTGTGGGAACAGGGGTAAAAGCGCCTCAACAAGGGGTTTTTCACACACCAGACTTTCACATCCATTGCATCCTGGATCTTTCAAGTCTCTTTATCTTTCTGTCTAGGACTCCTCTATGAAGTTATTTTGATTCTGTGGGCTGCCTTAGGATGTAATTCCTTGTAACTTTTCTTCTCCTCAATATGCTGATTAATGATGTAGCACCTAGGGGAAGCAAGAAGGCTCAGTAGTTACTCAAGGTGAAGAGTGCTATTAAAACACAGCAGAACAGGTTGGTTATTTAATCTTAAACATCTACAGCTAATTTTAAGCATTTTGTCCATCCCGTGTGCTGGCTATGACTTGTTTGACACACATGTTCAGCCCATGTGGACTAGACTATTATGCTTTAAGGTGTCTTCTCCTTTAACCATTTTACCATCTTGCTCAAACAACAGTGCTAACTTTAGTAGAGCAAAAAGCCATCACGGATGAGGTATGAGCCTTCCCTGCCATTATTGTGACTGACAAGCACAACTGCTGTCACATGTGTGAAGGTGATACCCCAGACTCAACAGCCAGTGGATTTTTTAGCTGCTGACTGGAAGCCTGTGCTCCCATGGGATGATTTGGAAATTTCTTCAGTTGGACAGATAAGTTCCCTGCTTGCTTTTAAGAAAAAGGCCTGTGATTGGTCATGTTGGCAGGACAGGGGGAGATAGCAAAACGTATGGTCAGATGGCAGGGATTTCCTGCTTTTCAGGCTGATAACCTTTAGGATAATTGCAAAAGTAACAAAGAACATAGAGGTTGCTCATGGAAAGGGGGCTTGATCTTGTTGGTAGGTTGTTACACGGAGATGTAATGTGGTCTGTAACAGGGTCCTTAAGACACAGGGTGAGACCACATTTTCATAGAAACTTGTTAGTTAGCTAGAATGATTTGAGGTTAGTGGTGGTGTCTGAGTTAGTAGACAGGGTTAATAGGTCTGGGAGCCTGGGGTCAAAGATCAGCAGGGAACTGATGTAAAATAAACTTTGAGAGTCAAAGTCCATGCCTTCCTACGCTGTCTAAAACCCTGAACAAAGGGGAATGACTGGTTGGTGTCATGAGCTGAGGATGAGCTTGGCTATGGAGGTCTGAATGTAGCAGAAAGCATTCAGAGGTCTCAGGATTGGGGCATGGAAAAGAAATTGGCATAGTAGTTGGTGTAATACAAACAGCTTCATATTTTGGAATCTCTATTTTAGGATCAAGTCTCATCTGTGGGGCTTTGTTTTTTGCCTGGCATGTGGCAGGAAGACCTCTTGGCCTTCGTGTCCAAGCATCTGTCCTTTCTCTTGATACTGTCTCAAAGCACAGCTGAAAGACCTGGATTAAAAATAGGCTGAGGTACAGGACCATATTTGGCTTACTTGGTCTGCCTGTTGCAGCCCTTCTCTTAAACGGTTGACACTCAGCATTTCACTTATGGTTCTGGCTTGCCTGGTTTCCTCCCCCTTCTTGGTTTACCTTAGTGCTCTTATCCCTAATGGAAACACCCAGCACAGTTAGCTGCAAGGGGAGATGCTAATTGGGCTGCAGTACCTCTGGCAGCTGAGCTGATCTAAGAGATTCACTGCTGTCAGAAGGGAGAGATCTGGCTCCAAGCGCAAACTCCCACTCCTATTTACTGTCTTTGACATTCCTTATGTGAGCCACTTTAATTCACTGACCTGGCAGAAAGCTGTCCAATTCTTTTGCTGGGTTAATGAATTAGAGCAGCTCTTGGAGGGATCCAGCAAATGCTGTTGTTGCAAGGTAAGCGTGTGGAGAGCCTGGCCAGAAGCTGAGAGCAATTGTCAGCTCTCTGCATCTCCTGGTACACTACCCGCAGAGGGAAGATTAATCATTTGCTGCACTAAAAAAGCTTGCTTGATAGTAAATGCAATGCACTTAATACTGCTAGCTGATTATTCAACTTGTTTCTCTTGTTAATGTCAGAGGGAAGAATTTGTATGTCTGTATAAATTATGGAATGCAGCTGGAGGTATAGAAGTAGAGGAATAAGTTTATGTAAATTGCTTTGCATGAAAATGACAGGTGCTGTTGCCTTGGTGTTATGTTGTCATGAACCAGTATAAAGCATTATTTAATTACAGGGCATCGTGTCTTTGCTTCTTGATGTGGTGTACTGAAACATATTTAACTCATCCACTATACCGTAAAGGGATATTGACTTTCAAATTCTGAAAGAAGACACATTTGTAGTGGGAGGCCCATACGTGTCATGTTCAGAAGCAAGACAGGGAAGGTGCTTGGTCATCTGGCTATGCCTTGTACGTCTAGCAAGGGCTTAGAAAGAAGAGAGCCAATGACACCAAGGATTCCTCAACTGACTTTTGCAACACATGGACGACGTTATAATGATGACTTCCCCTTGGGTATTTCTTGCCTAGACTGAATTTGCAGAATTTTCCTCTGTAATTACTTTTCATCCCTTTAGTAATTAAAGCAATTGCTCATGTGAGGTATTTCAGGTGAAGAATATGTTTAATGAATATCGTCAGTTATTTTCTGATACTGCTGAGCAGGTAGACATGAGGAAGAACTAGCTTCAAATAAGTAGTTTGCTGCTGATTGTTTGGCCACCTCAGCTTAGAAATTGCTGTCTTGAGGTTGCAAACTCTGACATTTAACATCAAGAGTTTGCTTTGAATATGAGGCAGCTTGTCAGCACTTGCAGACTTGTGTCTAGTGAGGCAGATTTAAAAATGAGAAATGGGAAATAAATCAGCAAGTATCATTATGTTAGAGTGTATAGCTGTGGTACTTCTGCCTATCTCTTGAAGGTTTTAGCAGATCTAGCAGAAGTACAGGGAAGGATAAAAGTGATGATGAAAGGGATGTAGCAGGTTCTTTGTGCGAAGAAATGAAATCTTCACTTAGAGCTGTCAGGAGTAAAGGTATATGACAAGTACATAGAAGATTGGATGGTAAGGCAACTAAAATACGGAGCTTTCCCATTTTCACTTACTAGGATGCACGTGGGAAATAATTGGGTACTATGTATGGAAAAAAAGAGCAGGGTTTGCTACTTATTTTTTCCATATAATGAAGAAATTAGCATTGCAGCACTTATCCATGGGATGCTTGGCAAGTTTGCTGGAGAAAAGTCAGGAAGCATTTGCCTTGTCCTTGCATCCTTCCACAGATGCCGCATATTTGTCTGCTGTTAGAAAGAAGATAATGGGCTGGATGGATCTTAAATCTGTCACTATGTGGCAGTTCTGCCACTGTCAATGGAGCGGTCTGAGGGTGACCACTAGCTTGGGAAATTTTGCTGTCTCCTTCACCTTGTCAGGGCTTCCCTGTTTTGTGAGGAATGGGCTGGAACTGCTCACAAGAGGTTTGACAATCTGACCAGCAGAACAGGCCTTTCAGGAGGCTCCATTTCACCACTTCATTGGGGGAAAAGAAAAAGCACTACAGAACACTGTTAGAAATACCCATCTTTGGATTGAAAATGTTATTGGACACATCAGAGATGTGCAGCATAGGTAGCAAAGCTCCTGATGTGCTTTTCTATGTTAGGTTTGTGTTCTGTGAGGTATGTCTTTAATGAGGAAAGTGAATAAAATGACTTAAGCTTCAGTATATCTG
Source organism: Nicator chloris (assembly GCA_013400495.1). NCBI lineage: Eukaryota > Metazoa > Chordata > Aves > Passeriformes > Pycnonotidae > Nicator > Nicator chloris. The sequence goes on along the minus strand of WAAE01018517.1, from coordinate 407,419 downwards.
AAAACAGGTAACTAACAAAAAATACACATCAGAAAAAGTATACCCTAAATTCACCTGACTGTATGGAAAATAGTAAAAAGCCTTGTAGACGTTAATTGGTATGTTCTTAGAATTTTTTTTTGTCTGGTTTTTTAGCATACAGAGTATTTTAGATAATAGTTAATTGTGCCTGTAAGTAGCCCCCAATTTTTTTTAATATAACACTACTGGCATTTCTAAAAAACCAAGTACATGGATATAATTGTAAAATTATATTTACTGCTGTTGAAAAGGGGTAATTAGCCCTAAGGTCTTCTGTCTGCTGAACAAGTGTTTAAGCAGCTGAAGTTCCCATGGCATTTGCTATTGGATGTGTGGGACCTCAAAACTACTTTAGTGGAGTGTGGTGGGGAGGGAGATGGGTTTTGTGTCTAGGGCCTAATTCTTCACTTGTTTTTCCATGAAACCTCCTAGGTGGGTATCTGTTTGTTAGTGGGTGACTGGTTGTTTTGGCACAGATTCTTCACTAGAAGTTGTAGAAATTTTTCCATGTTATCCATGCTTTGCTTCATAGTGGGAAGATTGCCTTCTCTCAGTTGTAGCTTTTGGTCCTTGTCTCCACAGTTCTTCAAGCTCTTGATCCAAACAAGGTTGGGTGTTTGGTTTTGGCTTTTTTTGGATTCAAGACTGATCAAGGAGCAGTGGAGTGAGCACAGTGTGTCTCCTACATTTTGTAAGCCACCCAAATCCCTTTTTAAATATAGTTATTAGTTACAGTTTGTATTTTGTAAATATTTTCTTTGCAGTGATTTATGGCTCTTAACCTCCTCAGTATGATTCACAACATTTTGGACTGCCTGCTTCCTGGGGGAGAGAACGGGGGGTTGTTTTTTGTTTGTCTGGAACTTGGATCTGAAGCAGTTCCAGCTCTGGAAGCAAGTGGGAGATGGAAACAGAATATGCTGGGTATTAATAATCTCTGTATTGGTCTGTTGCACCGGTGCTTGTCTGGCTCGCTATGGAGGCATCCCTCTGTCTAGCCATTCAGATGGAGATCTGCTCAGACCTCAGGTGATGCTGGAGCCCCTGCCTCCCTGCTGCTGAGGGGAAATCTTCAGCAATTGGTTGTTCATCACCTACATTAGAATAGAGGAGACAAGTTGAGAAGTGGGAAGATGGTTGTAGAACTGACTCCAAACCTTTTGGAGCAGCCTCATGTTGCCAGGTGTCCTCCTCCCCTTTTACATGTGTATGTGCATGAATATAATCCATGCTTTCCTTTGCAGCTGCTTCTTCTTGCTTAGGGCTTCCTTGCTGCTGGCAGGTGTAAGGGAGGAGCTGACCTGGGGGCACAGGCAGAATAGAGTTAAAAGTGAAGCACATGCTTTGCTGTCCTAAGCTCTGATGTGTTTCTCAGTGACCTTGAGCAGAGCTCAAAGCTTGCGTGTGCAGGCATGAATGGCATTATCACCTGCATCAGTATATGTTACACAGGCTATGCTGAGGAGATGCAGTGAATCCAGTACTGTTACTAAGTGTGAGACCTCTGCTGCAGCATGTCTGTATTGCCTGATGACAGGCATTGGGACCTAGGAAATGTGTATTAGTGTCCTTCCAAGCTGGTTGTCTAGAGAAGGGAGAGGTCTCTTGGTTCACTGGGAAGTGCTGACACCAGGCCAGAAGGAGCTTGAACGCCATGTGGGGAAGGAGTCAAGGTGGGGAGTGGGCACTTGGTGAAATGAGGGCTTTCATCATCTGGCTTGATTGGGGTAGCACTGCTGCCAGGCTCTGTTATGTGCTGCCTGAGAACAGGCTTCAGGCCCTTGCTTTCATCTCTGTCCTAATGAATTAAGCCAAGGAATAACTGTAAAAAGAAAAAAAAAAAGATCTGAAGAGACTGTTTTTTCCATTTATGTTGTTGAATGTGTGGCAGTGGACAAATGTACTGAGCTAATGTTACAGTGGTGGAAAGTTCAAATCTTACCTTAGGGCCATGGATGATAGAGATGAGGGAGCTACAGCGTGCCTAAGAAGGTATTTAAAGTTAAACTACTACTGAAAAATCAGGCTATGTGAAAGCATGAGAAGCATTTGGAGTCTCTCAGTGCAGTTAAAAAAGTAAGAGTGGAAAAGATCCCTTTTTCCTTCTATCTCTTTGAAGCATTTGTCTCACTGTATACATCTCACGTGCTGTAGAATGACTCCTGCAGCAGCTCTCTGCCATATGCAGGAACAGCTGTGAGTGCTTTTGAGGAGGCCACTGTACATGATACATTGCACCCTTGGTAAGAAAGGAGTTCTGTCCTCTGCCTGGGAGCAGATGGATGGGAGAAGAGTGCAGACAACATTCTGGCTTCCTCCCCTGTGGAAACAGGAGATCCAGTCCCGTGCAACCTATATTTTAATGCAGCTGTCCCTTTTAGCAGGAGTATTGGTGATTTTTGGGAGTTACTTGGGAGTACTCACTTGCAGGTGTTGTATGCAGTGGTGATAGATAAGCTACTCCTGTGTTTTGTCCTTCTTGGGCAGATTTGCCCTGAGGAGCAGAGGACTCTGATGGAGGCATAAAAATTAAACTACTAAGTAGCATGGTGTGATTTAATTGCAAGCCAGCTGCATTGATTCTTCCCCTAGGGTGTAAGTTTGGAGAGCCTTTTTGTCATAGAGGTGAGGGGAGGAGAAGAGGGGGAGCAAGCAGGGGACAGCTTTTAGATAAGATCAAAAGGAACTTTCTGAAGTTTTTATCAAAAATTTGATGTTTGGGGCGGTGAATGAATCTTGGACAAATAAAAATGCTTCATTCTACAAGGCTTCTCCTGAGACTTGCACAGCTATGGGAAGTAGACATACTTGTCAGGGCAGTATTGTCGTTCTTCCTATCATAGATAATTTATGTTAACCAGATCAAACATGTTTTGCACATGTGCTGCATGCACAGCTCTACTGAAATGAAATGGAAAGCTGCCACTACTCTGCTCAGCATGGCAAGACCCCAGTGCTTACTGTTTGCTTGCTCTTGTCGTTGTATATACACTTGCTTTGTAACCAACGTGCAAGTTCAGGGTCATATCTTTAAGTGGTGTTTCTGGGGAGAAGATACTTTCTTAGTGTTGCCAATTGAGTTTATCTGTGAAGAGATGTTTCCAAATGTTTGTGAAGTGTTGTATATTGAATGATGTGCAGAGCAGCCTAGCAAGTCCAGTCAGTGGCTGGGGAATTGCTGTGGGCAACTCCCCTCAGATTTCTTTCATCTTTGGTACACAAATTGCATATTTAAAACAGGAGGAAAAAAGGACCCAAACTGGCAAAACCCTCCTCTCTGCTCTTACATCTTTAAGGCCCACATGTTTTCTTGAAAGTGCCTTAAAAAGACTTACTCTTAGCAATTACAGTCCTTGCCTTATTGTAGGACTTCTTTTTACTTGATGGGTTAAGGAGGAAGTCAGGTTGGCATCTAAAGAGTTGAAATGACGCTTAAAAGTGCATCACATGGGTAGTCAAAGCTTGACTCCTAGGAGTCTGAGGCAAGCAGCAGGAGACAGACTGAGTGGGTGGGTTCTCTTTGAATACCTTGGCCTGTCAGTGAATGCACTTGGAAAGGGACAAGAGCAATAAAACTGACCAAATTGTGGTCTGCTTTGTTCTGTGGCTCTGAGGTTTGGAGGTCCTCTTTCTGACTGAAGTGTGAAAAATCCTATTTTCTCATCAAGCCATTTTGCAAAGGGGCCTTGCCTTTATATTTAGTGCTGTGCTCAAATTTTAGCACTTTTCAGTCTAAGCTCACACAAGTGGCTGAGGTTTTATTCCTTGCTTTTCTCCTGTCAGTAATCTCTGTGCAGGCATTAGGACTCTCATCTGGCACACAGATCTCCCTTATTCCTTTGCCTGCTTCTTGTACTTTTTCTGTGAACAAATACCCCTGGTATACCCCTTGACCTCTCTTTGCCATGCCAGTCAGCACTTGAGAACAGTGGAACAAATTGCCTTTCTTAGCTGTGGAATTGGTAGCAAAAAGCAGCACTTGGAGTTTTTATAAATGTTGCAGTGGTGATGACTGTTTCCTGTTCCTGGGCTCACTTAAATGTATGAAGAAAGTTAATCAGGGACATCCGTAAGCTGTTCCTATATGGATTTTACCATTTAATTATAGATCTTCTTTTGGGTAATATTTCTCTGAAGGGAGCTTACAGAGCAGATGCCGTTTTGCCTCAGGATGCACTTCTGGTATTGGCCCAGTGGAGAGCTGCCACTTCAGCTGGGGGATTTTGATGATTGTGTGAACATCCTGCCACATGAGATTAGAGTGGCGGTTCTGCCTCCCAGCTCCAGGATATGAAAGATCCGTCTCTCCGTTAGAGCTTTCATATGGTGGCAGCTGAAGTGGGAAGAATGGGCTGAAAGAGAGAAGCAATTGAAGAAAACCAAAGACAAATCTACTAAGCTGGAAGGTGATAGGAGGGGAGGGAGGCTGAGATCTCGTTAGTGTTTACTCATGGAAAGGGAGGGGAAGAACAACAGATCAATTGTTAAGTGCTACTGGCTTTATCAAAATAATTGTCAAGTGGTAGATAGCTCCATTGCAAGTGCAGTGCTAATACCTAAGAAGGGTAGACAAGGCACGTGAAAGGAATTTGTGTGATTTCTACTCATGCGCACACTTTTGTCTTTTCTGATTTCAGCAGACAGAAGGAGGGGCACAGACAGATGGACAGCAATCACAGACACAGAGCAGTGAGAATACTGAGAGCAAATCCACTCCAAAACGACTTCATGTGTCTAACATTCCCTTCCGCTTTCGAGATCCTGACCTTCGGCAGATGTTTGGGGTAAGTTATGAGCACCTTTTTGGGCATGACAGGTTCTCCTTCTCCACAGGTGGGACTCCTGGTGCTGTGTATTTGTGTGAATGAAAAGCCCTTCCCCCTCAGTTTAGTCAGCACACTGTAATGCAGGATTAGGATAATTGGTAGTGTTTAACTTAGCTGGTAAATACATATGAGAACTATAACAGTGTTCTTCCTATTAAGATATTCATAGAATCATAGAATGGTTTGGGTTGGAAGGGACCTTAAAGATCATCCAGTTCAAACATCCCTGCCATGGGCTGGTATACCTTTCACTAGGTGTGCTTAGAGCTCAATCCAGCCTGGCTATGATCTCTTCCAGGGATGGGGCATGCACAACTGCTCGGGGCAACCAACAATGTTCAGTGTAATCTAACAATTGGTTTGGGAAAAAAACCCAAAACAAAATGAAACCTCACCTTATTTCTGAGTATGGGCCAGGATTAAACACTGACTTAATATATCCCTTGCAAAGCACTGTTTTTCAGTTGCATAGAAACATGTTGAAGTATTTCTTTCCTCGTGATCCATTTCTGTGATGAAAGATGGCTGCAAACAATTTGCCAACTAGTGATTGCATGTGGAAAAGCTCGTGCAAGTCAGATGGTATTTTACATTGTGTATGATATACCTTCTGTTTCTTTTGACCACATAGTTTGTCTTCGCTAATCCTTGGATGCTATTCATGATTCTTGATTTATAAGTGCTTTGAGGAAGAGTTCGTTTATGTGAGTACACATGGTGGCTCATGCCATGTGAACACAGATAAATGAACTAGATGTCTTATGACGGAACCTTCAGGTGAAGTTATCTATATGTCATACCGTCATCATCAGGGATAGTTGACTTGTTGATACAATTATAATATGATTCTTGGTTGATGGCATGTTTTAAAGCCTTCAGAAATATTTATTATCATTTGTGAAGTTAACATCTGCTGCCTTTTTAAGATGCAGTGCAAAGAATCGAAGTCAGGAAAGCCCAAAGCTCTTGTCAGCTTAGGCTTGAAGTGTATACCTTGGTCCTCACTTATAGCAGCTGCTCCTCCAAATTCTGCAGTATTTCTGTTTCGGTTATTGCATCTCCTGAGCCATGTGTGTGGGAGGGTATGCATGCAGAGTAGTGTTTCAGTATTGTAAATGTATCTAATTCATGGACTTCAATGCTGTAAATGAGAGAGGAATTTGGCTTAGCTGTCTGTAGTTTGGACAGTACAAAAGGAACAAAATAGTAGTCAAAATGCAGAAAGGCAAGGCTGCTATTCAGAGGGACCTGGCCAGGCTGAAGAAATGGGCTGAGGGAAATGTTAATATACTCAACAAGAGTGAATTTCAGGCCTTTCATCATACTCAACGTTCTGTCAACCAGGCCCACTGGTCCCTTTCTGCAGCACTGTTCTCAAGCATCTCATTCTCCAATCTGTCTGTACATCCAGGGCTGCCCCATCCCAGGAAAAGAAGCTGGCACTTGTCTTTGTTAAACTTCATATGGTTGGTGATTGCCTAGCCTTCTAATTTGTCTAGGTCTCTTTGCAGGGCCTCTCTGCCTTTGGTTTATCAATTAGATTCCGGGAAAATTTTAGGTTTTTTGTGACGATGCTTAACTAGTGGGACACATTGCCCAGATGGGTTGTGGAACATCTGTCCTTGAAGGTGTCTGACTTGACTGGACACAGCCTGGCCAAAAAGATCTCATTGTACCTGCTGTGAGCAGGGGATGCGTTAAGTGACCTCTGGAGTCAGTTCCCAGCCAAAACCATGGATCTGTGATTCTGTTGCAAAAGGCCTGGGTTTACTTCCATGTTGTTAGATTAGATTATTGTTATACTCTTTATTATTAAACTTAGATTATTGTTATACTCTTGATGTCTGTGGGAATGTTTTCAGAATTGAACTCATCTCCTGGCAATCTGTGATTGCTGAATCTTCTGCTCTGCTTTTGTGGTTTTTCGTGCTTGCTTTTTGCTGTTGCAGGGCTGTGCAGGAGGCAGTTCCATCCGGTTTGGACAAATGGTTGCTGAAATCACAGCCAGTTCTTGGACCACCTGCTACAATCTGTATTTATCACGTCCTGCTCTGTGCTACGGCTGCTCCGCTGTCCTGGGAGCTGCGTCGCTTACATAAATTGTACCCCCTTGCTGTCTCTTCCCCTGGGACTGGTGCTTAATTGACAACTAGCCCTTTTCACACTTGTTCACCTTAATGCTTTTCTGCCATGTGCTCCTGGTGTGGGAGACATGGATAAGATGGAAATGACAAGGACATCCCTGTCCTGGTGACTCTTGCCTATGCTTTGCAGGTTTGGACACCCAGGCAGTTTAAATGAACTGCTGTCCTGAGAAGTGACTTGTAGAAAATGCAGCCTAATTACTTACTTTAAGATTTCCTGTCCTTGTTTTGGGCCTATATGGTGCCCTTTTTGTGCATAGGAGGGATGGGGAATAATGCAGTATGAATTGGTTTCTGGTGTTCCTCTGGTGTTTATTTTTTCTTTGAACATCATCTCAAGTTCCAGCACACTGATGTGATTTTAACTGGGTAAATGATATATTCCTTGTAAAACCTTTTGGTAGTTCACCTGGCCCTGTGGTTGCTGAGAGTTATGCCTGCCAGAAGAGTGTTCATCTTCTGGGACACAAAACACACCATGTGCCATTTTTCTGTAATAGAGGACTTTGGTACTTTGCCAAGGAAATAATGAATGATTCTCGCACATCTTCCTTTTTCTTTCAGTGCTGCTTCTCTCAGCATGCTCATAGCCTCGAGCAGGAAAGCATGCTCTCTGAATCCTGCTTGCTCCTATTTCTTTTTCAGGATCAGGATGCTTTCCTTTGGGTGACTCACTGAAACCTACCCTTTCTCCTAAAGGGGACTCATGGTTGTCTGAGTCTTCAGCTGTGACTAGCCTGTAACCCCCATCTTCTCCCTCTCCCTTTTGTGTGTCAGGTCACATCTCCTCAACGTCATATCTGAGAGACTCAAAATCCTTGCCTGGAGTGATTTTCCCAAGCTACTGTACAAAGAGAGAAATTGGGTAGACAGTAAAGCCGTGGAGGAAGAAATAAATGTGATGGTAGGGAGGGAGTAAAGAAGTCCCCTCAAGGATGGAACAGCATGCGAGAGGTCAGCCCAGTCCTAGGGCACAGAAAATATCTAATGCTTTTGTCCAGACTTGAGTAGAGGTGGACTTGAGGCATGTTGTCCCATGTGTGATTAAATACATATTACATAACGCTTTCTAAACCTGCACCATTTGGCAGAGCTGCAAACGTAAGGATTTCTTTATAAATTCAAATTATTTGGGTTCCGACCATCAGCTATAATGTGTTTCTAACAGGTCCTTGAGATAACCTCATGAATAGACCAAACATTTCCTTATATGTGTATATATGCATCTTACAGGAAGGCAAATAATACGGCCTGCTTAAAACAGGTAATGTTTACATTTCATGAGGCCAATGAAAAGACTTTCAGAAAGCTTCTAGAAGGAGTAGGTATTTTTTAATGCACACAGTTCTGCACCCACTGTGGAATAAATCAATAGTTGACCTTGTTCTTGCAGATAAAGAAGAGTTAATAGCTGACCTGAAATCCCACCGTTGCCTAGGTACCAGTGATTGCTATTTGTCTGTATTTGCTTTGTGCAAACAAAATATGGCATCAGGCAGCACTGTAAGGAGCTTTAGAAGAGTCTGTTTCTTGGAGTTTAAACAATTGGCAGGATAACTGCCCAGGAAGGTACCTTTAAAAGGGAGATATTAATGGAAGCCATAAAGTATTCACCAGCATCATACTGATGGCCAGGAGGGCATGATTCCACAGTTGCTGAAACTGTGGTAATAAATCTCAAAGCATTCTGCACTTCAGGTGAGGAAGAGGAAGTAAATAGCAGTGAATATAGGTGCAAACTTAAGGAAAGAAGCAGGTGAAAAAGAAAATGTGCTAGTCATGGAGATACTGGTGACCTAAGTTTAGAAAACCTGTCAGTTTTTTTACATACAAAGATAAAAGGTCTATATATGGGTACAGTATAAAATCAGGAGGTAGCTGTGTATTTTTGGGGAAAAACCCCACAAACAACAGCAAAACAAATGTGTTTAGAATTTAAGAGGGGGTATTTTTACCTCATCTGGTTTTCTGCATAATTAATAACAGAGGAGGATGAGACAGTGCTCACTAATATTTAAAAATCAGCAAATCTAGATAAGGTATGTCCAACAATAATAGCCAAACAAGGAGCTCCATTATTCCTTAATACTAATTTTTAGCCAATTCTTGTAAGCTAGGAGAGTTGCAGAGGAGTGGAACACTGCCCATCAAGATTCACTATTGCAACGACCTGAAAGGGATGACCCAAAGAGCTAAGAACTATCTATCTGTATGTTAATCCAAGATAAAAATAATTTTGCAACATTTTAAAGCAGCCCATTAGAATCTGAAAAAACATGTTAGTATCTATTTAGCAGAACTTTGTAATATACATCTTTGCAGACAAACGCTGTTTTGTCTATTTTGACAAGAATGTACAAAGCACTACTGATAAAGTGAAACGTTGTTCAACCAACTGAATTTGTCCAAGTGACCAATTTTTAAGAAAAATAATACTTATCTCAAGCACAACACACATTAGAGGGGTTAAAAACCTCTTTAATGATAGATAGTAAAAAGTAGTAGTTAGTTGGGAGATAGCTGTGATCAAGACTGTTTCTATTGTCAGTTTCCCCAGGGGTCTGTTTGCATCGCTGTCCTGTTTATTATCTGTATCAGCCCATGGAGATGGTACTATTAAAATCTTGCCAGTAAGGTTTGCAGTTAAAAAAACTATTTGAGGAGGAGGACTGAGACAGATAAGGTTACTGTTAGAGAATGAGTAGAAATGCCTGGTTGACTGATGATAAATCCAACAAAAACGTGTTTGATGCAGCTCATTGCAGAGTTCTGAGTGTGTGGGAACTGGTCTGTGCTCTTTTAAGATGGAAAGCTTTCTTTGAAAACACTGATTTGGGAGAGTACTAGTGATTGTTGAAGATAGTTGCTTCAGTAATTCAAAGGGGTTATCAGGTTGAAGGAGGGATGTAATCTTGCTCATTTTCCAAATTGAAAAGCCTGTGACTGCATAATTTTATTCAGTTCTGAGATCAGTTTAAGACCAAAAGAAATGAACTTGGACTTGGAAGGTGAGTGCTTTTTTTAACTTGGTACGGTATTAGGTACATTATTTACTCAGTTTATTAAAAAGACGTTAGGAGATAAGTAGTTTCTATACAAATGCTTATATGTGGGTGATACCTACTAACAAGGCGTTTAGGTCTTGTTTACAGTCATAACACTTTGCAGTTGGAAGCTGAGATTTAACACAATTACCCTTGAAATAAGAAAAAAATTCATAGTCATTGAGACTTATTTGAACAATGGAACAGTTTACCAGGGAGAAGAGTTGCTATCAGTGTTACAAACAAATTAGCAGCTTTTTTCTAAATCTTACTCTCCATTTTCTGAGGGGCATTCTTTGGCTAATGTGTGCAAGGATTCTGACATGATGGTAGTCATGTTCTCCTACAGTGGTGGTAAGACATTCCCTTCCTTTCTGGACCGTGTATGCAGAAGTAAAGTTGGTGTTTCCCCTCAACATATTTTTAGTCCTTTCAGCTTTGTGCTGTGATAGTGTCTGTGCTGGCACCTCATGGTTGGTAGCTTCAGCCCTTCCCTCTCGTGCTTCAAGGAACAGTTCTTCTCCCAGTGTAAAATTGGCTGGAATAGTCTGGTCATTTCTGGGCTTTTGAGTTGGATGGACTTTGGAGTCTCCTGGTGAAGATAGAGGCAGGCTTGGACAGCCTGCAAGAGGAAGATCCTTCTGTTCCCAAGCTGAATCTTGAATTGTCTCGACAAAAACAAGCAAGTGGATCGTTTTGGTAGTTCCTATGAATGTCCTCGCACAAAATCTTTCTTACCCGTTGTGAGAGCAACACTATGAGGAGTCAGAATTGATGTTTCTCAGAAGTTACTGTGGTGAAATGCTCTTTGGTTAAGTGTAAGATAAACATAAGGACTATGTTGATGATGGTTGCAGATGAAGGTGGGTTAGCACAGTACAGGTTGTGAATTTTTGCAGACTCTGGCTTCAGATGGAGACCCTGCTTTTTTTTAGAACTTGCTCAACCATAGCTACTACTTGTAGACTGTTAGCTCCTTCTGCTGGGGACCATAATCAGCCCAATTGATGAACGGGTTTTGTGTGTTATCAGCTGCAGCAGATGTTTTCAACCATACCCATAGGTGTTTTCTATAAAGGTGACTATTATGTCCCATTTAATTAATTTCAGTTAATAATAATGTCATTTATTACAGGTGACAGAATGGTAGCCACTTTTTTTTTTACATTGGAAAAGGATGACATAAAGGCAGGTAATGTTATCCTTTTCCTTCTCTAAGCATAATTCATATCTCTACTGCAAGGTTCTTCATGATGTATGTTTGTGGTAGACCACTGCTTTGTATGACCCAAGCAACAGAGTTCTGCAAGCTCAGATACTTTTGGAAGCTCTTGCAGCCCTCAAATCTTGGCCTCTGAGAAAACATTTTGTCACTTTGCACTTCTAAAATATTCTCGTGGCTATAATTTTCTCATCCAACTTCATTCTGGTGTCAAGAGTGCAAAACACCTCCATAAGCCTATAGTTTGAGGCTAAAGCAATAACAAATTGGACTACAGCTCTTTGTCAGCAAGAATTTGGTAGAATTTTAAGTCTGTATTTGCCAGTAAATAAATTTCAACATAGAAGTAATTAGCAATACACAAATACTGGCAATGGAAGAAGTATTTGTTTAAGTGTCAAGGTATATAGGTAATAGTATGATAGAACAAGAAGCTCTGACTGACTGGCAGATGTTGATGCACTGGGGCCCAAAGTACAGCAATAGCACACTTGCTTAAAGGGACTCTGCCTTCTGAGGGGATTGGACACCCGAAGGAGGAAATTCTGTCTTCTGGATATCAAGATGTATTTTAGGTTTTTCATCTCCTGGTACTACTGGCCACCAGTTGTATGTAACAAGTCCCATGTGCCAGTATTGGAGAACAAATATTCTTACACAAAGTGGTCTCACTGTGGCTTTTCTTGTTTCCAAGCTCTCCCTGTGATGACAGTGAACCCCAGCCCTGTCACAGGGCAGGACTTTGTTCTTGCTGATGTTGGCTAGAGTTAAGAGGTGCTGCTGATTGTATTGATGCATTTCACCTGGATGTTTTTCTGAAACCACCTTTCAAAAAAGACTTGTGTGTTCAGTGCTGCTTGAACACTGTGCTTTGTCTGCATGGCCATGGTGTGCAGGGGTGCTTGTTCCCCTGCAGCTGCCAGTAGCTCTTGTACTGTCTGTCTTGCTCTGAGCAAGCTCTCTGCTATCAACCTCTGTGCTGACCCTCCGCTGGAAGGCAATGATGACTGGGTCATACATTTATCTAAGATTTTTTAGATGTTCTTATGAGTTACTAGGAGTGTCTGCAGCAAGACTGTGCTGAATGTCATTTAGGAAACAGTCCTGTGCTGTAGCTGGATTTAATTGGATAAAAGGCCTGGGTAAAGTTACATGGAGTTGTCTTTTATTGACCCAGTTTCATATGGATTCAGTCTACATGCTAAGTACTCTCAAATTGATTTTGGAATGTATGCTGCTTTTGTGGGCATGGGTCCAAGTACCTTTTCTGCAGCATCAGTACCAGGTTACACTGCAGTCACACCTCTGGGGACTGGCACAAAGCAGGAAACAAGGAGCTGGAAGTGTAGACCAGGAAGCTAGACTGCTGTTAAGGTTTCTCTGGGTGGTGCTCTGCGGTAGTCTTCATCCCCATCTCATTGTTTCATTTGAAAATCTTTTATTTGGGATTTAGAGAACAACGAATGACTGAGAAACTGTGTCATCATGTTTTGTTGGGTTTTTTTTTTTTTGTTTTTTTGTGTTTTGGTGGATTTTTTTTCTGGGATGGCTGTGGTCTGTAAATCCTGTTAGAAATCTGCTCTCTTTGTGTGGCTTCCTGTTAAAGTCTGATTCCTCAGAAAATGTGTGTTTCGTTGGGCAACAGCTCAACCCTAGTAAGGGCTGCTAGGTGCTTTTTCATTATCTGTTCACTTGGTAACGTGTAGTAATGCTTTGGTTTATAAATCCTTGATGCTTCCATCTTCCTGTCTGCAAAGCATTGTGGTGTAGCTCGGCTGATCAGGGTTGGCCCCATTGCTTGAAGAGATGTGACTCAGCTTTGAGTGAGGAAGTTGCTGTGCTGATAGTGTGGTTCTGGCAGACCCCATGCTGCCATAACAAAGCACTGACTAATACACACTATGATGGAGCCAGTTGTACTCAGATGAAAGTATATGCCATGGAGCTGAGACTGAGGGAAAGGACTCTCTCTGTAGCATGGATCTCTCCTGCTTATAAAATGCTCTTACTCATATACATCATGGTTTCCTGCACAGGATGTCAGTTTCTTGGCTATTTTGAATGTTGACCATCTTTAAGAATGGACCATTTGACACCTTGGAAGTTTAGATAGCTCATTGGACTCATCTCTAAGTGAATTTTGTAGGGCTAATGAAACTGCTTGGACATAGAGAGTTCTCTTGTAGGGATGAGGTTGTCGCATGTTGTCTCTCATCTTTTGTTGTTCCATGATTTCTAGAGAACTTCTCTTGTACTCCCTGTTGTTTGCATCTTTAGGATTAAGTTATTTGCCTGGTACATTTTGGAGATGATTTTGAAAGCTCTAGACAGGGTCAGGAGTCAGGGACAGCTGGAATAGAGCATATAGGAGGGGCCCTACCAAATTGTCAGTGCCTTGGAAGACAAAAGCTTTCTGGTGCCAGATCTCTCAAATTTATTGTGTTTAATATAGCTATGGCCTCAGCTGGAAAAATCTGTTGCCTTCATGACATCTGTGTGAAAAGAAACACACAGCATGCATATCTTTCCTTGCACAATGCCCTTGCATCTATGATAAGGTAGATCGTGTTCAAGCAAGAAGATTAGTTTCTGGTCATGACTCCTGTCTGTTCATGTCTTTATGCCTCTTAAAAACTGTTACTTCCAACACTCCCTGCTACCATTGTAGAGGGTCTGATTCTCATTTACCTGCTTTGTTAAAAATAACTGAAAGCTTGTCACGCTCACTCCAGGGAAGAGACCATTAAGATAAAACAAGATTCTATAGCTCCTTTGACGTGGCATGACTGGAATAGCATGTGTGTATATCTTCCCATCACATGGCATGTGTGTGAGCAGTTCATGAAGGTGGCTTCTTGCATGACCTGACATGGTAGGGAATGCTGGCCTCTTGGTCACATAGTAAGCTTTCTAAATCATGGTGGGGGAGCATTGGAGACAGGTAGTTCTGCAATGCCTTCTCCAGAGGCTGTGCAGAGTTCTAAGTAGAAGTTCTTGGTAATTAGTTGGTGGATCAATGAAGTCTGTGAGCACAGTGATTCATGTCTTCAAGGTTAGAGATTAGAGGGTTAGTCCTCATGGATGACTTAAGCACGGGACTTGTTTTATTTGACCAGTCCCTGTGTCTTTTGAAAAATACAAACATGCCTTTATATACCTGATTTATAAAAATTATTATGAGGGCACTGGGTGTTGACCCTTGTATTTAGATGGCCTAGCATTTCCCAGACAAAAATTGTGACCTTTCACTAAGGAGCTCTTAAAACTTCAATTGTTTGCAATAGACTGTTGACATTTGGTAGGCGAAGCACCATTGGAGAACCAAGTGCCTTTTTATGTTCCACTAAATTAGATTCAGCTTTGAAGGAGTTATAAATTGTTAAAATGAACTAGTTCTTTTTTTCCTGCTTTCATTCTTGAGGAAAATTCTGGCATGCTACCAAAACAAAGTGCCTTCCAGTGCTGGGACCTGCTGTAACCATTGCAGCAGTGGGGACAAGAGACGTGTTAGGAGCTGTGGCAGTGGCTGCAGGAGAGCCTTGAGGAGCCCAGCACATGTCCTTCTGCCTCACAGCCCTGCTTTCTTTCAGGGAATTTCATGGAGCAGGAAACCCCTCCCCAGCAAACCTCCATTCAGTAGTCAACCCCCATTGTCTCTGCTCTTCTCTCCCGAGGAGGTCCTTCCCTCTTGCCTCTTCAAACACCACAACTCTTGGGTAGAAAAGAGTTTGGGGCAGTTTGCATAGGTGGATGTAGCCCATTGCCGTAGATGTCAAGCCTGTGTTTGGTGCGACCACAGGCTTTTAATTCTGTCATCTAGGAAACGATGTACCTTCATCTTGTAGGCGGGGAGGGCCATGCCACCTCTTGTACAGCTAGGTCAGACCTCGCATTCAGTGTCGCTGCCGGCGTTGTCAGCCACAAGAAGTTAAACGCACAGGACAGGGCTCCGCGTTGGTGTGGAAGCTCTGCTCAGGGAGCTCAGCCCGGTGGGGCTGGCAGGCAGCGCTGGCAGCAATGCCCGAGGATCCAGGCCCAGCCGGGTGTGCAGAAAGGGGAGGATGGCACAGCCTAATTGTGCACCAGAAGCCGCACAGTTCGTTCTCTTTCAAGATGATTCTAATGAGGTAGAAAATGGTGATTTTTTTATGGCTTTGAAGATTGTGAAAATAATTTTTGCATTTGCATTTATCGAGAGGCTGACTGTTTCAGTGTGTGTGGCAAGGCTAGACAGCTGAGCTGATGTGGCAGGGGCCAGATCCTGCTCTCAGGCAGGGTGTGCGCTCCCTTTTGCTTCTTCGAGCCATAATGCTCACTGACCCTTCAAGCCACTTCAGTCAATTGTCAGAATCTTTGTATGTATTCCTTTTCTTGGGCTAGGTTTTCGCAGGATTGCTGAGCTGTATCAGTTTATCTGCAGGTGAGAATGAAAACTGAGGCCACCTCTGGAAGGCTGGTGAGACCAGACAAGGAAGGACAAAGGAGCAGGGACAGCCCTTCAGCATCCACAGGCTGCTAAATTGATTCAGCCCCAGTCATGTAATGATGCTGAGATAGTCTACCAAGAAAGCAATCACGACAATCATGACTGATTCCTTTCATGGCAGTACCAAAGCTGTATGCAACAAAGACAACAAAAAGCAATCAACAGTTAATCTCCTTTATTGACAAGCCCACACCAAGTGTGGGATAGAAATAGAAAATGTATTTTAGCTGTGATTGGCAGAGAAGTGGTCAAAAGAGCATGGCTCAAGCCTAAGCTGTTGAGATGTTGAGATTTCAAGGAAGATGCATGTTTACATTAGCATTATTCAAACTTGTGTAATATAGGATGTTGTGAATTCAATTGTTCTTGGGATGAATAGAGGATCAAGTATTGTCCTTAAACAATAGAACAGTAAAAACAACATCTGTGAACCAAGATCTCCTTTTTAAGAATGGAGAGGCAAGCAGACAGAAACTATAACTAAAATTGTTGGAAGTGTTTTGTTTGCTTGCAGACAGTTGTGGAATACTTGTTCAAGGGACTCAGCAACTTTTTATTGCTAGACATATTCAAAGCCTCTCCTCAGCCACCATAGCTCTCTGCTGTAAATGTTCCAGGTTTTGAAGTCTGGCCACAAGCCTTTCAAGAAGAGCACCCACAAAATGAGTATTATAGCCATTTGACTCTGAATGCAGCTGTTAAACTAAAAAAAAAAAAAAAAGAAAAAAAAAAAAAGGCGAGTACTATTTTAAGAATGCTGAGCAAAGGGGAGAGTATCCCAGTGCCTGGATCCTGTGTTCATCATCTTTTTTAACTGTGAAACCATCCTTTATTTTCTTGTTGATCCTTCCTTCATTTGCTATCAAACTTAAATCAAAACCATGTTGATGGAAGCTTTCCTAAATAATGGCATAGGAAAAACTGATGTAGCATTTGTCTGAGTGCAGTATGTGACTATGTGTCTCTAGAATGAAGACTACTCTA
The DNA here is from genome assembly GCA_013400495.1 of Nicator chloris. Classification (NCBI taxonomy): domain Eukaryota; kingdom Metazoa; phylum Chordata; class Aves; order Passeriformes; family Pycnonotidae; genus Nicator; species Nicator chloris. The sequence continues at coordinate 390,692 of WAAE01018517.1, read as the reverse complement.
TATACACACTCCTAAAAATGACATCCAGACCTGTCTTTCCAGAGAGCAGACCTCCAGTTTGGAAATAGAGCATTGACACTTCTGGAGGACAGAGCACTGTGGGCCTCTGTTGGAGCGGTGATACTTTTACCTCTAGGCTGCTGTTTTGAGTCTGGCTGCTTCAGTAAAATATTTTAATGCGCTTCTAGCAAGGTGAAAGATGTAACCCATACATGGTTCCACAGAGGTGGTAAATCTACTTCTCTGCTAAACAGGGAGCTCTTTGGAACTCTTTCAGTGCAGAGCTCTCCTTGGGGTCTCCAGGCTGAGGCAGAGGTCAGAATTCTATTACATGTGATAAACTTGCATAGGTTGTTGACCACCTACTGTATGTCACAGGTTGAAGTTGAATGATCGTTTTCTGCAAAACAAACTGTTGGGAATTTTCCATTTTCATGGTTTCTGAATCTGCCATCAATTCTTTTGAAGGATTGGAGTTTTGGAAAATAGAGGGAAGGAAAGAAGCTTTAGTGTTCGAAATCTCTGAGGCTGTGAGTCTTATGTTACTGTCTCTTCCAGAGAAACGTCACTGTTAAGTTTCTCTTTGTGATAGCCACTTCAGGAGGAAGCTGAAATGCTGAGAAGTGTTGTTGGATATCTGAGATGAAATCATGGAACCATGTCTTAGATGAAATAGTAGAATGAGGGAAGGGAGAATTCTTTGGATTAATGGGGGGAAAATGAGCTTCCTCAAATCCCTGAAACTCTTCTGGAGGTTGTTTTTCTTCCTTTAGACTTTAGTGAGAAAACCTGGAGTTTGTGACCAAGACAATCTGCATGTCTTAACCCAGGAGAATTGGGTCACATCACTGGAATTTTATGCCGTTGCCTGTATGCTAGAAATGGAAATATTGTCACCTATCTTCTTGCAGTAAGCCAGCCCCTGCAAAAGGTAGGAAAAACGGACCGCCAAAAATAAATCTTTTTCTTTTCCCTTGTCTCTCTGCAGCAATTCGGCAAAATCCTTGATGTAGAGATAATCTTTAATGAGCGTGGCTCGAAGGTAAGTCCTGTTTCTGTACCCATTTCTCTTGTTTTGATTGCAGAGTAAAAGGCAGTTCATTGCCTAGAGAACATATTCTGTAGAGATCAGCAGGAATTACTGTGATGGGGGAAGGGAAAAGCTATTTTGGAGACTATCTCCTGTTCCCTCTGACTGGAGACTCTGAGCATGGCCATTTCTGGGCAGCATGTACAAATGCTCAGAGACACTCCTGTCTGTCTGTGGGATCAGGTTCCTCAGCCTTTTGAACAAACAGGGACTCAGTCAGCTGAGCCTCCATACCAACCTGTTCCCGTTGCATTGGCAATGGCTGCCCTGTGAGGAAGTCAGAAAAAGGTAAAACAGCTTTGTGTGATGGGAGACTGTAAGAACAAAAGCTAAGCTCAGCCCCATCCCTGCTGTTTTCATTGCATTAAAATACTTCTGTAGAAAATCTCATATGTGAAGGGATTTTATTTACTGTTTTGCAGACTTACTTGGCACTTCTGAGATACTGACCTTTCATGTTTGAGATATTTGATGCCTTAATATAAGCATCCTTACTCCATTTGCCCTGCCCCATGTAGACCTCCCCCACAGAATTTGCATTCACACTGCTATTTTCTTCTTACAGATATATTAAGAGGCAAGTTTTATTGAGGGTTAATGGTAATTTATTTCTCTGGAGATGAGATTTCAAATGTTACTCAGGTCAGCTGCAGAGAGATTCAGTGATCTCTGTCCTAATTGGCAATTGGTTCTCATCACGTAACCAGTATCACCACAATGACAAATTGCTGTGATTCTCTCTCTGCCCAGGAGGTTCAGCACTGGAATAGCAGGGAGTTTTGCAGGTCAGGAGCGAGGTGCATTGCCAAAGCTCTATGGGGGAAGCTTGCACAGTGCATGTCTATACTCTGCTTGACTTAATCAATGCTAAGATTCCCATTTTCAATTAAAACAAAATTTCCCTCCTCCTCACACACACGTGTGTGCACATGTGTGCATGCACACAAAAGGTTTTGAAGTTGCAATTCAGCTAAGCAGTTTTCGTTTAGTCTATGCCTTTTGCTTGGATTTGAGGTCCACGGTTTTTATGGTGGCCTCTTTGCTTCAATATATGTTCTGGGGTATGTTCATTTTCAGAGCCCTCTGCAAATTTCCACCCATGTTGCCCAAGATGCATTCTCAAATTCTTCAGTCCTGTATTATCTGGAAACCAGAAAGCCATTGATCTGTGTACAAAATACATGAGTTTCAGCCCTTTCCCCTTATTCTCTCTTTCTGCTTAATACCATGGTTTTCTTTTGTTTTGTTTTTTAACAAGACAGTCTGAACAAGTAAATGTCTTTATGGTTTAGTTAGAGTTTTACTTCCCTGCATGGTTAAAAATCTATATGCTTTACCAAAACAATCAGCTATGCTGAATTTGTAAATATTTATTCTGCTCTCTGCTGTTCTTTTGATATTTATAGGTCAAAGCTACCTGTGAATTACTCTTGATTTTAGTCATTATTGTTTGGTTTTGAGAATAGCCTCTGGCCTCTATCAAATCCCTACTTGTTCAGATATAATTGCAAAAGAAAGAACAAAAAATAACTGGCCTGGCAAAATGTTCTTCATATCCCACTGCCTGTGCTTTCCAGAGCAGTGTTTTCCTCTTCACACATGAACTTCACTCTCTCTCTCCCATCCATACAGCGCTGTGTATTAAACGCCCACGGCTGCCCTTTCCCTTCTAGGCAACATTGACATTGAAGGCTTTTCTGTGAAGACTTGATTTATGACTATGAAAAGTACCTTCTTGTGCTGTTGCTAAAGCCCAAGGCTTCTGGTTTTCAGTTAAAACCAAAATTATTGCTGAAGAGTTCCTTGATGAATGTTACCCTGAACCCTTAATAAATATAAAAAAAAACCAAACAAACAAAACCCCAGAGATGTTCTTCTAGTCTTTATAAACCATGCAGTTTTCTACTGCTTTTTTGTCATCTTGCAGCAAAAAGCAGTTACAAAACTGGTAGCCTGTATTGAGGGATGTCCAGAATCTCAACAGAATGAGAAAACAGCCAAAGAGTTATTTCATGGTATCTTTGCATCCTTCTCACCCAAAATAATTCCTGTTTTTAAAAAAATGCAAGATTCTTCCTGCTTAGCATGAAAATGGGAGGCCCCAGTGTTTGAGTGGGGTGTATCTGCACGAAGCACCTGGTATTCACATAATAATGGAAAAACAACAGTTTGGTGATCTGATGGTGAAGCAAAGGAAATGGATCTTTCTGGAGGCCACTCACTCTTGGGTTCTTCCTCCACCTTAGGAAAAAAAATCTGAATGCATTTTCCTGCCCTGTGGTTTCCATTCTAATCTAATGACATGAAACCTCTCTCTCTTCTTCTCCTCCTCCTCTCTCTTGGGAATTCGAAAGCAGATGCTCCTGCTGCCTGCCTTGTGCTGTGTTCTCAATGCTCCCCTCCCTTCCCTGGGTTCCTAAGGGTTGTAGTGTTTTGTGTATATGTTTTGTAAATATTTTAAAGGTACAGTGGTAAATCCCAAACTGCCCCGGGTTTGCCCCCACCCAGTGTACAGTGGGTTTGAGCAGCGCTTTGTCCCTGCCAAGCTGTGGCGGGAGAACTCTACTGGGATTGCTCCAATGCTGGTCAGTAGGAGGGACTGGAGGAAGTGTTTAGGTAGCATTCTTCATTTTGAATCCACCTGAGATGACCAGGCAGTTTTCTTCGACAGCCTGGGGAAGCTCTATCAAACTGGCTGCATCTGCAGGATCTCTGTGTACTTACAAAGTTTGGTGACCAAAGAGAGGACTGGGTGTGTCCATCACAGCCACCTCTCACTTCAGGTTCTTTTAGAAATGGTGTTTGTTGACTTTCTCTATCACAGGAGCGTAGGAGGCAGTTAATGAGTTTTGCTGATTCTTCTTTCCAAGCAATGTGAATTCTTGTTTTGTAACTTGCTTTCTTCCCAGATTTAGTCTGTTTAGTAGGAATATATGGGCCCTAGTAGACCTCACACTGATACTGCTTTGCTGTGTGTGAGAAACAAGATAAAAACTTTAAACATTCCTTGAATTACATTTTGTTTCTTCTTGTTTAGTAGAATTACGTCAGTCTTCCCTTTATGTGTTTGGGTTTTTTTGCTTGCTTCCAGGAAATTGGCTGTTTGTTTCATTTATCCTGTTTACCATTACATTTCTAGCTCTGACTGGTATAAGCGCCTTTAAATAGCATTCTGCCCATGGTTGCAGTTTACCAGGCACTTCAGTGAACCATGAATAAAACACCTCCAGAGGAAGTCGAGAGGATTCCTGCTCCTTTTGTTAGTGGAGATGCATCCTCTAGATGCGTATTTTGCCACTATTGTGCTGAATCGAACAAGTGGACATATTTGCAGAATTAATGCAGTCTGCCTGTGTAATGAAGTACCCTGTGGCATTTGTAAAACTGCAGGGGAGGGGAATCCAAGCTCTTTGCTCACCAGCTGTGTACCGTGTGGCATTCCAAGATGTGCCCTCAATGACATTCAGAGACCAGGAGTATATAAGCACACAGCAAAATCTTGGCTGAATAGGGAGTGGGTTGTTTTTTTTGTTGTCGGTTTGGTTTGGTGGGGGGGTTTTTTTTGTAGCTTTTTAAATGGTAAGAGTTTGTATTAGTGCAGAGGAGGTCATGGTTTCAGGATACTCTAAGTTTATGTCCCTCACTGATTTCCACTTGGGAGACCCAGATCTCCAAGTTCTTGTATAGGACTGCAATGTTTAGAAGTGCTTAATATTTATTTTAAAAATTAGTTGTGTAGTGGGTTGTGAGAGAAATTGCATCTGTTGGTGTTTCTTTAAATGGATTAGGTGCTTTGAGTTGAGCCACACTTGTTCTGGACCTAGTTTCCACTCAGTGGAAAGCACCTTATTACATAAAATTAATTAGAAGTCTTGTTTTCATTTTAATTTTATTTTTATAATTTTTGTTCAGATTTCATCAGTTGAGAGAGAAATACGAAATATTATTAATACAATGAGGTTTAAAAACAAATTAAGTACTCGTGACCAGTGTCACTTTCTCGGGCCACCAAATCCCTTTAGGATGCCAGTGGCATGAAGGAGACATGACCAGTGTCCCTTTATGTTCAGTGGTTTCATGCCTTGAAGTCTGCAATACTGAACTAAGGAGATCAATTAGTCCGTACGCTGAACTGATTTATTGAAACTTGAATTTCAGGCTGAAGTTTATGGTTTCATAGTATAAGCTGATCTACTTCTCCTGTGGGAGTGCTTTTCCCGCAGTGCTCATTTCACTGTGTCGGGAACTGGATCTAGGTGCTTATTAGCAAGACACTGATGCAGCAGGGGGAGAAATGAGCTTGTCTTCAGCCAGTTCTGCTGTTGAACTCAGAGACCATGCAGTGAGATCCAGGATCAGTTGAAGGAGGGAGGAGAGAAACAGCACACACCTGGGGATGACTGGGACTGTGAAGCCCCTGTCCTGAGCTGGCTGGAGCTGCTCTGAAGCCCGAGGGTCTCGCTGCCCAGCCGTGCAGGCTGGGCTCCCACTCCTCACTGCTGGTCTCTGCCCCCTCTGCTGTTTCACAGCAGGGATTGGCAGTGGAGCAGCTCAAGCTGGATTGTGGAAATGATAGAGCTTAAAAATAGCCCTGCAGGTTTTTTTGAAGACACATTTTTTTTAGTCAGGTTAATTCCTGCATCTGACTCACCAGATTGCACAGGTACACGGACAGGTTCTACACGTGTATGTGCCTTAATGCAAAGTGGGGCATGTGGGCCGGCAGGAATTGGAAGAGCTGCTGAAATGGTGACAGCTTGGTTTACACAGATGCTTTCACCAACTTGAAGTGTGCATTTGTGTGTGTGTCTTCAATAGTTTGTTTCTGGGTTTTGTGCAGTGTTGCTGTCGGTGCATTCCATCCTGCTCATCTCTGGTGGATTATAGCTGAAACCCTCCTACTCTTTCTAAATGCCGTGGAAACAAGTAGCCTAAACTGCTGCCTCTTTGGCCATTTTTTTCAGGCTTCTAAAAGTTTATTATGAAAATAAGGGGAGGAAAAAAAAAGAAAAAACTTGGTTAGAAACAAGCACAGCAGCAGATGACAGCAAGGCTGGTTGCTGGCTGTGTGCTCCAGTGGTACAAGGCAAAGACGCTGCTGCTGAGGTGACTGGTCTAAACTCCATGACGAACGAAGGGTTAACAATGCATGGATTTCAAGGGGCTCTGTTTAGTTTTCTTTGCTTTTATTTTTTTTATTATTTTACTTTATTTTATTTTTGTTGTTGTTTTTTGTTTAATTTCTGTGTTCTGGCCACACCCAGGAGAACCGTCTGGTTTTGATTTCTCCCTTTACGGTTACATGGTAAATTTTCTTTCTCATTCTTCAGAGATGGAAACATTCAAATACTATATATATATATATACATTTATTTTTTTTTCACTGCTCATCATGTTGCTTGTTATTTATTGCAGAATCTGAGGCCAGACTAAAAAGGTGACAGTTACTCGGTCTCTTCAGGTCTTTTCAATAAACCTTTGGGTAAAAAGGGGTTAGTCTGGTACTGCAAATTACTCATCAGTCCTAAAAATGTTTGTTGGAATTTAGTGTTCACTGGGTTAAACTTATTTTCTGCATGGGAGAAGTTCATGGCAGTTGCTGGTTGGGAGGAATTGTTGAAAATTTTAGCCTTGTTATCATAATAGCATTATTAAACTCAAGCTATGTGTATAATCTAAATTTTAGAAAACCTAAGTTGGTTTGTTTTGTTTTGTTTTGTTTTTTTTGTCCAGGATCTTCCCTTCCACTGGCTCCATACCTATTACTATGGAGCAATCCAGTGCCTGCCATAAAGCTAAGCTAATAAATATTGGATACCTGCCCCATCTTTTTTTTTTCCTTGCTTTGTTTCTTTTTTTTCTTTCAAGGTCAAGACAACCTTGCTGAGGGAGAACTGTTTGTTGCATATGTATTTAGGTACAAATTAATCCCTATTCTTTACAGGTCATCTGTGAGAAGGAATAAAAAATATGTGTATGTTCTTTTTTCTCTCCTGCTTCAGAAACGTGTGTATATATATATATCTAATTGCTAGTTTTTAAACTTAGAAACAACAAAAATGTCAAGTGTGGCTCACCTGTTTTTCCTGATGAAAATTTGAATGTCTAAGAGATGCATTAATATGACAAACCAGGAGGACACAAATACTAAATGCCATAGTCAACTATGTAAAGGATTAATTTAGCATTGACATTAAATGGTGCTCAGCAAAGAGTTGTACAAGCTAAGGGCTGGTCTGTCAATAAAATACAGTTAATTAGTTATGTTGTTCTGAATCAGATTAATTCTGGTTTAGTTCACATTGTTAATTATATTCATATAATCTGCATGTGGATTGTATGCTACCTTGAGTTAGCTTAATAAAAATACTGAAAATTCCCAGAGATCTGTTGCTATACTCAGTTTAAAGACATTTAGTGATAGTGTAGTTTTTTAAAATCCCATACTCACTTTGCTAATTGCAAACAGATGTGAATTAAAATAGTCTTAGTTTGGTTCTAGCCTGCACAGATTAATGTCTAAAAAATTACTTTCCATCTGCACTCAAGCTTTCAGTTCACATCATCACTGAAGACATAAATTTCATTTGGTCTCCCCAGGCTTGTCTAGAACAAACAGAAATTTTAATGCAAAAAGAGAAGAGGGAAATAGAGATTCCTGTTGCAGTCCTTACCTCCCCTCCTCCCCCAACCTTTAAAGGATGTTTTTCCCCCATTATACAGAACCAGAGGGAAAGGTGTTGCTCTGTTTCTCAGGCTTACTTTTCTCTGTAGGGACTCTTTAAAGCAGGCACAATACCCTATTCCTTCATAATCAGCTTTGCTATTACACCCCTCTGCACCCCCCTCGGTTCTCTGCAACATATTTGAGAGTTATATGCAGTTGGGCTGTTATATTAGCCCCTATGCCTTGTACCTCTGGTTTTAATTCATTTAAACAGAGAATTTCTATGCTGTTCTGAAAAAGGCATCAGTTTGTTATTTATATAGCTCTGTATTTGTAGCTGGAGAAATGAAATTATCCGAAGCTTTAGATTATTGGGTTGGAGCCCAAAGGAGAGCTTTTGTTGATCTCAGCATTGCAGTACTGGCTAAGATCCTTTACTGTTGCTGTTAAGGGGGAAGAAAAGAAAATAGTAAACCTCCCCCTCCCAAAAATCCAACAACCACCACCCTGCATTTAACAAATTTATAGCAGTTTTATGCTGGAAACCTATCTGTGGATGATAAAGGCCAGCTTGTCACTTAAACAGCTTGGGCCGTTTAAGATTAGTATTGTAAAGACCTTTAAAAAGCACTTGAAGAATAATGGCTTGCTTGTGTCTCATTGCTAACAATGCTTAGAAATCAAGATGCTATCTGCTTTTTGAGCTGTCCAGTCCAAATACATACTGACCCCAAGGTGCATGAAGGAGGTTGCCTGACTAGCATGCTCCTCCCCTGATAGGCATAGCTGTAGATCACTCTCATCACCTCACTCTTCAGTTAACATCAGGAGGGAGTTTCCATTGCATCAAATGTAAGCTTTGTTGTTCTGCTCCTGAGGGTACTGCAGCCGGTGAAGATTGCTCTCTGTACATTAAGGCAGTATTTGCTTTATACCAAGCCACAGCTGCCAGTTATTGCTGTTGTTAAGATATCCTGAAAGCAGAATGCAACGATGCTTTTTGCTTGGGTCCACTCTCTCTAATGGCATGAAAATTGTCTCATCACAGTTGTCTGCATTAAGATGCCATTTGCTCCTAGTTAAAATCCTAATTCACTTTGTCATGTTGGCTCTCTCTTAATGTCAGTGCACTCATCTCTGAGTGGAAGGAAGCATGGTCTCATACCCTGTCCTGTTACACCACTGCATGAACTGGCAGCAGCATGAGCATGTGTAGGAGATGCGTGTGTTGCTTGTGCCTTCATGGGTGTGCTAAACCTGAATTTGTCTAACTTTAGTGATGTTTTGGCAATCCTTGACCCTTTGTGGTTGCTCCAAGCAGGGCATGTCAATTTTTCTGGAAATTTCATGGTCTAACTAGGCAGAGATCTGTTGCTATCCACAGCACAGAGGTTGCCACCTCAGAACAAAGCTGAGTAAGATGGGTAGCAGGGCGGGAGGGAGGTAGCAAAGGGTCAACAGTGACATACAAAACCTGCCTTGACCAATGAATCAGTATTTAGGTGTTTAGATTTACAGTCAAGTCCACCACAGTACTCAGAGATAAGAATATTTTGGAACTACCATAGGTGATGCTCCAAATCTTCACATTCAATATGCTTATTTTATGGTGCTACCTAGAAGCCCTGCTTACTTTCAGGGCCCCATGTATCACTGGGGAAGTTGTAACTTCCTTAGGAGTAGGCATGAGCTGTGCCCTGAAGACCTTACAAGGGATGCTTTACAAAGAGCCCTTCCTCTCAACAGTGTTCTAAGGTAGGTAATTATTATCGTCTCCATTCTACAGGTGGGAAAACCAAGGTTCAGTATTTGATGTGCCCAAAGCTTTGCAGAATTACTGGTGCTAGGCATCAACTCAGATTGCTACTCGCTCTCATAGCAGTTCTCAAGAGAACAAAGTGCTGCTCAGTGTCGATGTCCTGTACTGTGTCTGGGGTGGGCAGAGGTCCTACAAAATTTGTGTGTGCATTAAGAGGGGAGAGAAGCCCCACTTGGGCTTGCCCAGCTTGCCTATATCAGAGCAGGGTTTAGTGTTTTTAAACAAAAAGCAAACCAAAACAAAATGAAAAATTGTCTCGAGTAACTTTGTACTTCTTTTTTGGTCTGGCCTCAATTGCTTTTATGTTTTCTTTTTTTTTTAATTACTCTTATTACTCTTATTATGATTACAGTTCCTTTTTTATTGATTTGATTTCTTTCATTTATGAAACATGCATGAACCAACAATGTGACTCTAGGAGGTTATTGCTGACTTGTGCTGATGTCGATTTCATACTGTGATATTTTTTCTCTATTTACCTAGAGATCAGTATTTCAATATATAACGATGTGCATGTTTTCCCCCCTTCTCCCGCTGCATGCAGGGATTCGGGTTCGTAACTTTCGAGAATAGTGCTGATGCAGACAGGGCCAGGGAGAAATTACACGGCACCGTGGTAGAGGGCCGTAAAATCGAGGTGCATGTCTTCAGTAATTCAATTTCTTCTTTATATTTATTCTTTTGATTTCTTTTTGTGTCTTGCCTCACTTATTTCACATTTGGATCCTAGTCTCGTGTGTGCGTGTGTGTTTGTGTCTGTGTCCTTCACCTCCCTGCACTGAAATGTATAGAAGTTTACACCCTTTACAGAATATTTTTATTGTTGTTTTGGGTATTTTTTTCCTTTTTTTTTTTCTTCTTTTATTAAGTTTTATTCCCACCCACTCCAAATTTTTGCCCTTCTGCTGTCTTGATTTTTCCTTTGCTTCAGTTTGCGAGGCTCCAATTTCCTGTTACCAGGCCTGAACAAAACTAACTGAAAGAGTACTGTCCAACTTCTAACTCTGTGTCCAAAAAAGAAAGCAGGGGGCCAGCCAGTATCCTCTCTTTCCTCTGAGGCCAGTTCTCCTCCATGCAAGTGTGAGATGATGCCTGTGGGAGGGGTGGGGACATGTGGGGCAGCAGCCCCGTGTGGGCTGTGCTATACACACTGCTGGTTTCTTGATCTGCCCATGGTCAAGAATAGATTTGGTGAAAGCTAATCCTAAAAGTTTACTAGCTCTCGCTGCTGGGGAGGGAAGGGTTAATGTTGGCTGGCTATCATGGCCCTATGTTGGGCATGCCTGGTGTTGACCAGTTTGGTGTTCCACTGTGTTGAAGGCTAACTGGCGTCATCCCTCTCTCCTTCTTTCTTTAAAAAAAACAAACCAAACACAAACCAAAAAGTACAAATATTGAAACAAAAAAGCCGCCGTTTTTGAGTAAGATGTCTGCATATTTTGCTTTTTTTTTTCCTGTTTTGTTTTGTTTTGTTTTGTTTTTTTTTTATTTCCCTTTCCGATGGTTTAGCGTTTAGGGCCCTTCACTTGACTCACTCTTTCCATGGTAACTATACACAATGCTGGCGATGGTACGAGTTGGCGGTAAGTGAAACAAAAGTGCTAGAGAAGAAGCTTTTTCTTTTTTTTTTTTAAATTTTTCTTAAAATTACAAAAAAATTAAGAAAGAAAAAATCCATCTGCCATCTCACATTAACACTACGAAATGTGATTTGACTTGTTGTCCCCACCCACCTCCTTCCCCTTCTCCCCCTTTTATTTTCAATGCTGTTGAGTAATGCCGCCTGGACTTTGGATGTACATATTGTTTTGTAGCAGTCTGAGCTGTTTGATTACTGACTTCATGGTGATTTCCCCTTGCACATCTTACTCAGAGTTACTGAACTCCAGTTTGGCTGGTTTTTATTAATGCACCCATTTCCTCTTCTCTCTCTCCTGCCCCTTCTTTCTGCTGCTCTTTCTATCTGAGACCTGTTTGTAGCTGTTACTGTTTGTATTCTCTCTTTTTCTTTCTGCCCCCTGCCCAGTTTTTTTTTTACTAAGTTAAATGCAGCTGTTGGTCTCTGCTGACTGGTGGTTTCTGATTGGTTCTGGCAATTTTTCCTTTAAGTGCTTGTGTTGCACTTTGCTGTAGCAGCTGATTTCAGGCACTCGCTCCATCTAATGATTGTCTGTGAGACCCTATCCCCTCACTCCTCCCCTCCCCACCCTCTGAATCAATTGTGGTGTGTTTTTTTTCTTTCTTTTTTTTATCTGTGTGTGTTTAACTGCATGCTCTCAGTCTCATCATTGTTGTTTCCCATTCTTTCTTTTTTAAATGTGTAATGTTTCTATGGTTTTGGGTCTGAAACAAGAGTAAAATGTAGCTCTAGTCTCCCCACCCTGTGTACGCCCACCATCCATACATCTCAAGGGCCCAAGGCAGCTTCTATTTTTGTATCCGTTTTTTTTCTTCTTCACCCTGGCCTCCATTCCCATTTGGCATGGGTTTTGATAAATTATTGATGATACATGAAGACTTCACCCTCCTTGCAAGAGCTTTGAGGCTGACACGGGGCTGCAGTAACTTGGCTTCCAAACTTGTCCATCTTTTCTTTATCAGCACCATCTCTGCAGTAACACCCCACTTGCTTGAGCCGTCAAACCGCTTGGAACTATGCAGAGCTCTGTAAAGAGGGTGGAGGGCACAGCAAACCCAAAAATGATCCAGGTCTTCTGCTGTGTATTCATTTTGTCCCACGAGATTTGTGACAAGGAAAAATAATCTGAAAAAAGATCTGAAAATGATGAGTGTAAATCAGTGAATGTTGATCATCTAAACAGTTGGTGATGTTCCAGAGATTTCCTCAAGCCTTGGGAGTTCAAATCTAATGCTGAGGGACTCCAGGCTACCTTTTTCTACCCAGGTGTCCTGCCAGTGACTTGCTGGGCCCCAATTCCAGCAGTGAAGTTGAGAAACAAGTCAGCTTGTGTGTCACTTGGTTCAATTCCCCTGCCCTGGGCTCCAGAAATTATTCCTGCCTCTCGAACAGAACCTGGACAAAGCATCTAGGGTTTTGCCCTTTTGATCACTGAGCTGTAAATAATCCTGTGCCTAGGCATGGCAGGGTGGTGGACAATCTGCACTTTACTCTTGTTGGCCTTTTGTTTAATGCATAATTTTCAAATGCCACGTTTAGCTGTAACTTTTATAATTAAATGGCAACTGTTAAAAGTAATTTAAAGATTGCATTCATGTAAAATTAGCTGTTTAATTTTTTTTTGCTCAGAGAAGTATAGCGTGTATGTGTGTGTGTGTGTGGTATCTGGGAGTTTGTCACCATTTTCCCTAACGTTCTGTACTTCATTCCCTCTCCTCCCCCTTCCCTTTCTTACTTTTAGGTTAACAATGCCACTGCAAGAGTGATGACCAATAAGAAGATGGTCACGCCTTATGCAAATGGTAAGAGAGACTGTTTGTACTAATGATGAGCTGAAACCTTTGAAGAAAGACAAAAGGAAAAAGTCACGACCTCTCCTCAGGACCAAAAGAAACCAACCAAACCCCACAAACTCTAATTTGTATCATTATACCATTCAGTATAACCTTAAAGTGTTTGTGGAGGAATACCATTTTCCAGATGGAGAAGTGGGGACAGAGAGTAGTATGGACATGCCCAATGTGGTCAAGATGGGTAAAGATGCCAAGGACCAGTGGGTTGCCTGCCCTGCTACTGCAGGCTGATTCTATATGATGGGATGTGCAGTACTCTTGTGTCTCACTGCCATCATGTAGATACCTAAATAGGAATGCAGAAACATAACTTAAGATGCGTAATTAGCTTAATAACTTGAGATAGAACCTAAACTGAGCTATCTGTAAAAGTACAACTGTTCCCAAGCAACCAGCAAAACAGCCTTTGCGCTGCTTGTTTGCTTGCTTTCTGTTTCAGACTGTGCCTGTGTTCAGTAATTTTCCAGTGAACCTAAACAGAGAAAGACCAAGTTGTTTGGGTAATGAAGAATCCTGTTTCATTGGGATATCTTGGTGGTTCTCTGTGCAGTCATTTTAATTCATAGGCATATATAGCATAAAAAGGTCATTCTCCCAGCAGAACTGAATTCTGCTTTGATAAAGATTTTGAATCTGAGTCTTTGTCCTGAAACAGGCAGCAAAGTACTTTTTGGTGTGAAAATGTTTCCAAACAGTTTCATCAAGATAGGAAGCTGCATAGAGGTAGTTACTAGTGTGAGATTCTGTTTTGATTACTGAGACTCCAAACTCAGAAGATAAAAATTTTCTGTGTTGCTCTGCTGCCAACTTACTGAGTGGCCCTCTGCAAGTGAATCTTACTTTGGTTACAGAACTGGGGAAACAGGGCCAAGCAAAAGGCTGGGATTCTGGGTCACAGTACCTGGAAGGAACTAGGAGATCGTGTAGCCAAAGGCAGTGCATCCATGGTGTATTGTCCTGAAGACAAGGGCATAAAATGTCATGCATGTGACTGTTCGGTAACGAAACTTGGCTTCCTTGTGAAAGTGTTAATATACAAGAATATTTTGCTTTTGCAGCCAGCAGTTAAAAACCAGCTTTAAAGCTATGCAAAGGAATTTAGTATTAGACCAGGCTTAAGGCGTACTGGCAAGTATGATTGTACAACTGTTATTAAATTTGAGAGTTGATAGTCCTCTTGTTGCCACCGCTGGAGTGTTTTGCCATCAAGGTGAGCAGTGCAGCAGCAGTGTGCCTGTACTTGCAGAGGGAGCCTGCACTGCATCTGTCATTGATACTCTGCCAGCAGGTGAAGGGGTGGTGTTGATGGGCTGCAATTCAGAGTTGTTCATATGGCTTCTAGAGTAGTTAGAGGTTTTAAAAGTTCAGCAAGTGCACCAGGGCTCCAAGACAGAGGAAACCTATCAATTTATTTAAGTAAAAATGCCTCTGTGATTGCTAGCTGAACAGCTGAGATCTTTCCTGAAAGGAATGCTTTGTGGAAGCCAAGCCAGATCACATTGTGAGCTTTATACCTCTTCTCTCCCCCATTAGAGAGATGGAGGGGGAAAAGACAGATAGGTTTCTAGATGTGACTGGAAATATGTACCAACTCATATCCATACTTCTTTAAGCCCTATTCTCTTGCAGGTTTTATCTTGATGATTTGCAGTTCTTGCCAATTATCCAGATTATATTGAAATCATTTCTCTGTGAAGGCTTTCAACTGAAAAGCAGTATAAAGAAAGCAAGAAATACTAAAATAACAGTGAGGAGAAAGTGCGAGATGAATAGAATGATTTGGTTTTATGAACTATAGTTGTGTAATGCAGTTAATGAGGAAATTCAGACACTGCTGCTTTTTAGCAGATCTCTAGCAGACAAGACAGAAGGGTGTTTTGAGAATTTAAGGCTATAAATTGACTTGCCTGAGGTGACAGTCTGGGCCAGTGGCTTTAGAGAGGGCCTGGATCTGCAGCGTTCCCAGTGAAAGTAGGGAGGAGCTGGCAGCAAGGCTCCTGCAGGGAATGCCAGGTCGCATGGTGCTCATGGCAAATATGCATATAAGGTAGTTAGCATTCCCACAGCTGTGCCTCTGCCCACTGTGGATCAGCTGATGTTTTGTGGTTCCCTCCAATACAGCGACCTGGACCTAGAGCTTGACATTAGGAAAAGGCAGTTGGCCTCCATCTACACCAAGGGGGATTGCGGCAAAGCAGAAATTGGAAAGAGCTGTGCATGTGAAGCTGGGGCGCATGCAAGAGACCATTCCCCCTACCCACACTGCCCGTTCCTTCTCTTGGTGTAGATTTTGGCATTCACTGCAGTCTTTGTTGTTTCAGGTTGGAAGTTGAGTCCTGTGGTTGGAGCGGTGTACGGCCCTGAGTTATATGCAGGTAGAGATTAAGTAGACACTTCCACTTCTGCCATTTGACTGCAGTGGTGTTTGTTTATGTTCTTGATCTGCTGTTTCTTTATAACCTTTTTACAGCTTTGTTTTTGTTTTTTTATTCTTTTTAAAATTAAATTAGCATCCAGCTTTCAAGCAGATGTCTCGCTGGGCAATGACGCCGCAGTGCCCCTGTCAGGAAGGGGGGGTATTAACACTTACATTCCTTTAATCAGTAAGTAGCCCACGATGGCCCCTGTATTGTTACTGTGCTTGAGTTAATGATGACCTGTTACCCTTCTTCTCTCCAGTCTGTATAATATATACTTGAAAGGATGGATCTCACTGGGAATGAGTTTACCTTGAGCCAAAGTATAGTGTGCAGTTGCTGTAACTTGTTCATCTGCAGTGTCTTGCTGTACAGCTGAATGGGTCCGTCTGAATGCGAAGGAGGCTGCAGAACAAGGGGAGGGTGTGTGTGAGGAATAGGTTATTCCCTTGCTCCCCTCCTCCTTTTGAAATCAAAGAAACCAAATAGACAAATCCATAAAGTACATATTATACAAGCTGCTAAACTGCAAGTCTGCAGGGCCCCCAGTGGCATGCGCGTGGATGCATGCTGGGTTGGGTTTGTGCCCTGGGACTCATTCCCTCTCAGTATCTGTTCATGACAGCTTTGCAGATGCCTCTGAGGTTTTACAAAGTTTCATCACGAGCCAGTTTACTTCAGTTTAAAGCGTAGTAATAGAGGCATTGCTATATGTGGTGCCAGTTATTGGTCACACTTGTTAAATGAAGGTGGGCTCTCAGTAAACTGGCACTTTATGGGAAATTACTGCTGCTGTTATATGGGCTATCTTGTCTTTCAGGCTTTAAAATGAACATACAGAGGATTGGGTGGCAAAGAGTGGGAGGGGAAAGGAGGGAAGAGACTTGATGTAAGTTACTTGACTTTAAGGGCCTCTTGACAAATTACTTTAAAGAGCCTCTGAAGTTTTGGAAGAACTGCGTGCTATGTTCATAGTAACTCCCTGTGCTTCTCAGACTCTAACCAGACTGCATGGTGGTGTCAAAAGGTGGGGGGATTTGAGCCCTGGTTGGGGTGGGTAAGGCATGTCAAAACATTAACCTCTTGCATGCCAAACCTCTCTGCAACCCTTCTCCCCTCAGAGGCCATGGTGTAGCAAGAAGTATGTATGGGATGCTTGCTGGGTTATAAGCATGTCTCTCTGCAGGATTAATGCCAAATGTCCCACCGCTGTGGAGCTGTTGTGTCACTTTGTTTGAAGCAGGTGGTTGTTCTCTGGGTCGGAGCTTGTATCCTTTTCACCTTCCACCTTGTCTGTCTTTACAGTTCCAGGCTTCCCCTATCCAACTGCAGCCACCACAGCCGCCGCGTTTCGGGGCGCCCATCTGAGGGGCCGAGGAAGGACAGTGTATGGGGCAGTGCGGGCAGTACCTCCCACGGCCATCCCTGCCTACCCCGGGTAAGCACTGGTCACAAGAGCAGAGTGCTCTGCACAACTGTGTCAAACAGCTAATCGGTTAACAAAAAAAACCCTAAAATTGTCTGGATGGTGAGAGTCTGGATCTTGCTAGTGCCAGAGCATTCTGCACATGATGGCATCCAGTGGGGGAAAATCTAAATTTTTCTGTTTGAAGTTCTTGACTGAAACAATTTTCAGTACTTGCAGCAGCTTAAAGTGCTGATGGTTTCCTTCTCACAATTTCTCAATTTGTCTGTATATGGTATTTGTCATTCAACCCAATATGTTATAGTGCTACTGAGAAGGACACAAAGAGATCTAAAATTCCTGAAGAGGTTCTGCTCTTTGCACTCCATTTGTGTTTCCATATTCAGGAATAAGGAATATTATCCATTATCTTCATGCCTCACCATCTGGCAGTAGGACACAGAAGAGCCAGTTACCCACAATGGATTTGCTTTCTTTGTTGGAGACGGTTTAAAAAGGTTTAAAACAAAGATTAATCAAGTCCATTAATTTAAAGCTGGGAGTGTTTGGGATGTAGAGAGAATGATAATGCAATGAAGCAATGGCAAATGTGTGGCCTTAGCATTCTTTGCCCTCAGATTTTCACTAGTCATGCAGTGCAAAAAATGCTGTTACAAAGGAGCATTTCGCTGTTTAAAAGGGAACTAGGAGGGAACTAGGTCTGTATGTGAGTTTTGTTTTGGGTTTTTGTTGGTTTGTTTAAATGTGATGGAATGACAGATAAATCAGCAAATACCTTCCAGACTGTCTTTTTTTTTCGTTTGTTTTGTTTCTGATTTTGAGGATGCTTTAAACATATTGTCTCTGGAGTTCTACTTGCCATATTTTCCAGGCAATGCTCTCAGAAAGAACAGGAGTAGGAATGAATCCTCCAACACGGAGATGTGGATTGACCCTTCTTTTCACTAGGCCCAAAAGGGAAGAAAAAAAAATCATAAATCTTTTATTAAAAAGGAAAGTGAAATCCATATGCATCAGTGCAGGGAGGTGGCCTGATATATGCTGGATAAGCTCACAATACCTTCTGTAGCAGATTAAGTAATGAGAGCTACTGTGACCCTTTTAGAGTCTAGTCTGATATTTAAAGTGGAGCTCCAGGAAGCAAGCTGCAGTGGTCATGTATCTGTCTAGCTTTGCTCTTTAGCAATTTTGGCAATTTAATTCACCAGAAGACCTTAAATGAAACCTCTCGTCTAAACACTGGTCTTCTGAACAGTGTTTCTTCTGGGTTTTCAAATCCACTTTTTTGTCACCACTCCTAGTTTATATTCATTATCCTCTGACCTGCAACTTGTCTGTCTATTGCTCTAAAAATGGAACAGTCCAATTTTATTGGGGAGTGCTCCACAGTGAAACAAAGCAGCAAAGCTGAACTAAGTGCTGCCATCTAGCAGAATATGAAACATTTGCACCAGGGAGGGGGAATGTGCTTTTCATCCCTGCAAGTAACAGCTAGAGCATTCCTAGCCAGAGGCTGTCAGGAGTGGGGGCACTGGGAGTGCCTCAACTTTGATGTAAATCCAGCCTGAGTCGCATGTAAAAGGTTTATTTTTATCTCAAATATGGACAAGGCTCCAATGATTAGCCCTTCCAAATACCATCTCATGTCTGTGTTTACTGGTATTACACTGAGTTTTTCTGACCCTGCTGACTGATCCCATGTCTTTATGGGCAGCATACTACCTAGTAAACATTTACAGGCCACCAGTAAGCAAGGCAGATTCAGAGGCCCAGAACTGTCCCTAGTCCCAAGCACTGGGATGTAATTAACTACTGCTGATGTTTTTGGTCATTATAGTCTGAGTCTCTGCAAGATACTTTGTAGAACAGATTTGATTCCTAGTGGAATAATACAACATGTGCTATTCAATTCCATGTTGCAGTAACCTGTAGGACAGCCACCACTCCGTGTGGGCAGTGTTGACCTCCATGGGGTCAGGGACAAGCACACGTTCCTGACACCTTGCCCTCCATCAGTTACTTTCTTCCTGGCCAGTGGAAAGATGACACCATAAGATCAGTCAGCAACATCAATGCCAAGACATAGTGAGTAATGTGGAAGAAGACAGTAAAGTAAGCTGCAGGTTAACTCAAACTTGATAGAAGGAATTGGTTTTCACAAACCTCAGTGGTGTTTGAGTTCTAAGTTACAAAACTTAAAGGTATCACTGCATTTGAGAGCTTAGCAGAATTTTAAAAATACAGAATGTAGATTAATAAAAGCTCATTGGTATTGCCATACTGGATCAGACCTGAGTGCCATCCAGCTTAGAGTAAGTTTTGACAGTATCAAGTGCTAAACCAGAGGAAGGTGCAAGAAATCATAGTTCTTAATAGTTTTAATATTTGTTTCAAGAACCCAAGATTTGCTAATGCATATTTGGAATGCCCATACTTACATATGGCCATGGTTGTTTATCCAGAGAAGGTTTTCGATACCTCAGAAAGCAATTGCTTAGACTATTGGAGGTGATGTTAGATAGTTGCCTAAACCTGACTTCGAATGCTAAATGCAACCTTCAGTTTTAACTGAGGTGCCACTTAGTAGAAATAAGGAGACATTATAATCTCTGATATATAGCATGAGTAAAAACTGTACTGGAATATTGCTCTGATTCATAGCACTCACACTTTTAAATGAGAATGCTAACAAATAACGCTTCAGACCAAAAGCTGTAAGAATCTAGACAGTCTGAAAAAACCTCACCTACTGTAAAACTCTCAAAGCTAAATAAGCTTGATAAATGTTATTTCTCAACCTATAGTTTAGTCATTGACTTGTGCATGGTCATTAAGTTCCTATATGAGGAGTAGACTTGCCATAGTAAAGAATCATTTAATCTTGGAGTGTAAATATGTACAGGATTCACTGATTTGAAGCCAAAGTAGATAGAAGACTAGATACAGGGCAGCAGAGAGCTTTGAGGGTGGCTTTTTCATTCCTTTTACAACACAGTTAGCTATTGGTACACCTAAATGATATGCTGGCTGTTTTACAAAACCAGCCTATTTCTTTTTCCCTTGGATGTGTTGTAGCTCAGCCAGCAGGCTTTTTACAGATTCCACCAAGATTTGACTGGCTGCCAGACTGTTTTATTCTTCTGGTCAAGCCACATAACCAGAATGTGATTTTCAGATGAAGGAATTCTCTCAGTTTTTACTAGTATTAAGAATCACAAATATGGATATTCTACCACATAAATAAATCTTGCTAAATTTCAGCCCTGGAAGTTGATGTTAGTCAAATCCAAACTAAAGGAAAGATGGAGGATTCACATGTGTTTGGGTGTTTGGATCCAGGAAGTCTTACTCTTACCTCTTATTAGAGTTCCTTGCAGTTTTCTCTGGAAAGCTGATGCTAGCATCTCTTGCTGACAGAAATAGTGGCCTGATCCAATGTGGTAATGCTTATGTTCATCCAACTGATTGTGTTTGGAATAACTGTTAAAACTGCTAACCTGTTCATAAACCAAGTCACTTCCTCTGTCGTGCGTTTGCCTTTCCTGCAGGAGCAGGTGGAGTATCACTGCTAAAACACTCCTGGTCCTAGATAGAGAACCCAGCAATGTAAGTCACTGCCCCAGGAGCCAAACTCTTTGTTATGTGGTTGTAAAAATTTAGCTTCAACAAACATGATCTTATGGCCTGCTTCTCCCTGCTGAAGTGGCTCCCCTCTTCCTCTAACAAGGGTCTCTATCTTCACACCTGCTCCCAGCGCTCTTGGAGACTACAGTAACTTTGTCCATTGGGAATGGAGTGTACTTTTCCTGGGGAAGGCAGCAAGACTAAATTATTCAAGCAGTAGCTAACACTGCAAATTTTTTTTTTAATTTTGTTTTATTTTTTTAGTAATAGCATGCAGAATTTTGGCAAGATCTGCTGGGCTTTTTTTGTGTGTGTGTGCCTTACAATAGGTGGGTGTCTGAGGGTCGCAGGCTCTTGGCAGCATTTCACATTCCATCTGATGAGTAAAAAATGGTCAAAAGAATAGCTAGTGTTCCACACCTTCTGTTTCCTTAATGCTATGGGTAAGTCATGCACTTCAGATCCATGAACACCACAGATGATGGGGTTAATGCTTTTCAAAGCCTTGAGCGAGTTTATGTGGAGCTCTTCAGAGGACAAAGCTGGAGGAAATTCCTCAGTATGTGAAGCACACGCTAGACTCAAATGGGGTGGGGGGCATCTCCTCTCTTCCTTCCTCATCCTTCCCCAACCCCTGTCCCCAGAGTGAGCTGTGTAGTCTTATGCTAGTGAATGCTCTGGCAAGAGCAGCTATTTGGGAACCCCAAGCTCTGTTTAACAGTTCTTGTGCTTGAAGTTCTGAGAGAAACAAAACTATGGCTTAAAGCAGAAAAAGCACCATCCCGTGGAAACCCTTCCAGTTGCTCCTCTCTGCTATGGAATAAGTCATTACTACCAGGGACTCCCACTGCACCTTTCAATTTTCGGATCTTGGACCAGTCACCTAACCTTTTTAGCTCATTATCTCTGCTTGTGAAAGCAATGCATTGTGGGTATTTTTGGTTTTTTCTTTTCAATTACATTTCTCTGTGTTTCCTTTGATCAGAATTGATTGACTTGTTTTCCTGAGGTGTTGCATCGGTTCTTTAAGATGCGGAATAATAATACTTTGCATGCTTGTGTGATCAGCCAAATCTTATCGCATGTCTAATGTGCAGGGTAAAAGCAGGTGATGTATGGATGTCAGAAACAAAAGTCATGCAGCCCCGTGAAGCCTGAAAAATGTAATCAGGCACAAGTCTCTGAACCACACTTCCTGACATAGGTGACTCCAGCCCCTGTGGGATGCCTTCTGTGAGGAGCTCCTCAATTTCACAAGCCCACTTCATGAAGCCAATATTGCCGTGTGTTTTAGGGGGTAACTAAAATCATTCCAGGAGAATAACCAGAGTGGAGGTTTCTAAACCCTTGTGTCTCTCTTCAGGACGTCATATCTTTTTGAGTCAATATTTACTGTACAAGATGGTGGTTCCCCTCCCTCTCTCCTTTGCATACTGTCTCCCCCTCTGCCCACCCCTTCCCCCTTTGCATGCCATGGAAGATGACTTGGAGCCGTGCGTGCGCACACACATTCTCTTGCTGATTTGCTCCTGCCAAAAGCCCAGGTTGTGGATTCATACATCACCTGCCTGTGTAAAATGCATGTGCATGCTGCCGTCCTCAATAACCGGAATGTGTTTTCTGTTCTTTTGTTTTTTGTTTGGTTTTTTTTTTTGGTGTTTGTTTTTTTTTTTGTTTTGTTTTTTTTTTTTTTGTGTGGATTTTCTGCAGTGTGGTTTACCAGGACGGATTTTACGGTGCTGACCTCTATGTAAGTACACACACCGGAGCCTTCTTTTCCCCAACCCCTGACAAGCCAGCCTTTTTTTGTTCTCTTTTCTTTTTCTTTTGGTTTGTTCGTTTGGTTTGGTTTGGTTTTTTCAATATCATTTACTTTAATTTTCTTCTTCCTTGTGGATATATATATTTATATATTTAGGAATGCAAGCATGCTTCTCTGTCACTGCGCTTGCCCCTGGGTGCAAGACCTAAGCCTTTGGGTTTCCTGATCATTGCCAGGGTCAGTTTATTGGGTGTCCTGTCCCACACATGCACACTGGTACTAATCAATCTGAGAGATGGTTAGCAAATCAAAATTTCTCTCAACACTTCTCTCATTTACATAATTTGGATACAAAAATAACAGGACTGGTTTAGCCTCAGACCTTCCCTTTCCTTCTCCCCCTCTTCCCTCCCCTTTCTCTTCCCTCTTGGGGCCCTTTCAGGGTTGATTTGTGCAGCCCACACTACACTGAACAAGTTGTATGTTTTAAAATGTTCATGTGCCACTGGGATGTGGAGATTATCCCTTTGGGGAAGATACTGGGGCTGTTTAAAAATGGACGCTGAGATGCTAGAGTGAAAACTGACATCTCATTTTGCTGGTAGGAATGGCACCTAAATAGGCTAGATTCTCTCACCTCTTCAGGGAATTGTGAAGTACAAATATATGGAGATGTTCAGTTACAAGAGTCCACAGCCTCCTCCTCTTTGGGAATTAGCTGTGATACCACGAGAGACTTTGTCCTGTCATTGTCTTTGTCCTACCAGTCAGTCTGTATTGCAAATCTCCAGGGTGTCTGTGTGTACATAGGTGGATTGTGGATGGAGGTATTTGAACTGACCAGTGAGAAAAGTGCTTTCCTCTCCAAGGGAGAGCTGTGGCAGAGCAGGAATATGGTAGGAGCTTGCCTTTCAAAGCAAAAATGTTCAGGGCCACAACTGCCACTGCAACTCGTGGCCTGTCTGGCTTTATCAGAGTTCCCAATTGTGGCACTGTAGGTCATAGCTCTCTGGAGCTGGGAAGTGTTGTATAGTTTGGGTAGTGGCACAATTGTCAGCATGAATTTCATGTTCCCTCTCATTTGAAGGTGCTGTTCTTGACTTTTTTAAAGAGGACCCTGGGGTTAGACTCAGGATAATGGATGGAACTAACTTTTGGATTTTGTTGGCTTATATGGAGGATCAAGTTCTGGAGAGGTGCTTTTTCCAGTCCAGGTACAGCAGTAGGAAGATGTGCTCTTTGAGATAGAGGGAACTGTGTGCATTTCTTCATTCTTCCATATACTATCATGTGTGCAGTCCTTTAAAGATTGATCTGCCCAATCAAGTTTCTTTATAAAGCTGTGTCAAGGACTACAGAAAGTTCTGCATTTTCCTGCCTCACTCCTAAAACACCACCTTTACAGATACTGACTTTGCTATGGCAAGTAACCAAGAACATGAGTGGTGCTTAGTGCCTCTTCCCACAGAGTGTGGCATCTAGAAGGCTGCCATGTGGAAAGGGAAGACTGGTCAGGGTTACCCCCTATTTCTTTTGAGAAAGCTCCTTCAGAACTTTGGTTGGGGAGGAGAGGCTTATTTGACATGTAAGGACAGAAACTTCAGCAGTGAAGAACACCCATAACCATCTGGTGCGGCAGAGCAGTACAGCCATGCCACATAACATAAAGCCAAGCCCCCAGGTCAGGTTAGAACCATTAGGTGGACTTCTGATGACTTTGCTGTTGGTGGCAATGATGTCACTGTCAGAAAGCAGGGTGATAGAAGAGAGGACTGCATCAAGGTAGAGGTGGTGCTTTTTCCTATGTTATTGCTGGCCACAGCCCTCCAATGGAGCTCAGGAAAAAGTTATCATTATCCAGACTTGAAGTTGCCCTTCCAAACAATTTACTTGGCACAGGTGGCATGACTTCAGTGTCTCTGTGTCTCACTGATCTGTTGTGCTTTTCACTGCAGTGCTTCCACCCCTCTGGTTGCTGTGATAGGTTTACCCAGATTCTGGAAGGTATGGCACAGGGTACTTTAGTTAGGATTGGGGAGAAGTCAAACTGAGGTCCATAGGATTGTGGAAAGGAGCTGAGCTGGCAGGGAGTGGTTCATGGTGGGCAGGATGACAGGGAAGTGTCCCAAGTTTGGGCTGCTTTTTCTGCATATATGCTAAGCACCGATTTCTCATTTTCCTCCTCCTCCTTTTCCTCACTCCTTTTTTCTTTCCTGGGGCAACCATCCTGCTAGCCATTTCTTCTGTGAAGAAGGCATTCCATCTGTTGTTGGATGCGTCCCACTCTGGCAAGACACCTGAATTGCTAAAACAACCTGCCCCAGGATGCAGAGGGCTTCATTTCGGATCATAAGAAAGGTTATCTTTCTTCTACAATGGGGTCAATCTGGGTGGTGGGGGGGAAACCCAAACAAACCCACCCGTGCGAAGACTGCTCCTGCCTGTGAAAAGCGTGCTTGCATCCACTGGAAAGAAAAGGCTGGTGAGCCCCACTGTGGGCTGTTTGTATGATTGTTTCTTTCCACAGCTGTGTTTTTTTGAACTGCTCTTCCTGTGTTCTGTTATAGAATAGTCTTACAGGAACCAATCATTAGCGCTAAAATACCTCAGGTAGGAGTGCCAGTGTGACCTGCCAACCAATCAGATTGTGGATTGCAGTGGAAAAAACTGAATTATACTAACCATTCCAGCACCACATTAGAGATGGGAACAGAGGCTTTTTTAGAGCAGCACAGACTCACATATGAGCCGAGCCCCCGCTGTAGCAGGGCGGCGTGTGTCCAGATTTCATACCAAGTGGCATTTCACTCAAAATAAAAAACCAAACAAAAACAAACAAAAAAACCAACAAAACTTTAATTCAGTGGAAGGGTTAACAAGGTCATGCTTGTCCCATTACCATGTAGAAGCACCTGCTGCAATGGACACCGTTGTCCTGTCACCTCTTCTAATTCATTCATGCTCATTCCTGGTGCACGTGTGCCACCCTTCTAATACAGAAATACCAGAAGCGGTTCTAGCCCTTTCTGCTTCTTAACTTCTGTTATATGGAAGTATGGAAGTGGAGAAGACACATCGGAGAGATGACAAATAAAAGATCCTAAAATTTGGCTCGCTGCGTAAACCTGGCAAGCAATAAAATGTCCCTAACTGGTACCATGAGTTACACATTTCTGTGGGGTTATGGACACGCTTGTGTCCTAGGGGCAGAAAGGCTCTTTGGAGTGAGGAGGGCAGTGACATACTTTGTGTGCCCTTCTAAGGCAGAAAGGGAAAAAGAAAAGGGAGGTTTATACCACACTGGCATAGTAAGCTGTAGTTTTGGATTTCCTCTTGCTCTCATTGGCTTGATCACCTGATATGGACTTGAAGAGTGGAGGAGATGTACTTGAGCTGAAATGCATAAAATGCTTATTTATTTTCATTAACACACTCAGTGATTGGAATGCTGCTTTAGTTAGGATTGCAGCTTCCGGTATATGTTGTTTTTCCACGTTGGTCTTATTTCAGAAAATATAAGACAATACTGAAAAAGCTGCCCTCTAATGTTAAAGAAGGAATTTAAAATAAAATATTGCTTTGTTGATGAGCCAAGGACAGTAACATCACAAAAGAGTCATTTTAAATTTGGGCTTTTGTTCATACCCAAGCAATACAGCTGTTTGACAGCTCAGGTCTGTAGGCTCAAGCACTATACAGGAAAAGGGATCCAGCATAGCCCCAGCAAGACTGAAAGGCCAGATAGAAGAAGAGAACTTGAATCAAGACAAACAGCATTTAGGCTGATGTTCTCTCACATGCTTCCCAGACAATCCAAAAGCCTGTACCAAAAAGGGCTAATCTTGATTTACACAGTCCTTTTGGTTGGTTTTAATGACGAGTAAAAATGCATAAGCCTTCTGACAAGTTCCCATTTCCTTATGGAGGCAGTAATTAAACTGTCCCATTGATAGAAACATCTGTGACATAACATCTTTGCAAGAAGCTCAGCCACACTTACTTTTTGTGAGATGAGGCTAAAAATTTTAAAAAACTAAACCTGTATGGGTAACCCGTCCCTGTGGAATCAAATAGGTTGAGTGGGAGTTTGCATGGCTGTCCTGAGTTTCAGGCACTATGCCACTCGGTGGTTTCTTCTGTTACAGTTTGGCTGTGGCACTGAAGGAATGTGTTGAAGCTGGCAAGGACCCTTTTTTTTCCTTTGTTTTTCTTTTTTTTTTTTTTTTTTTAATAATTATTTCTTTCATCTGGAAACACATTTTTTCCTCTTTGTTGTTGTGGTTGCAGATGCTGTATGCTGTTATAATTTATATTTGCTGGAGTACTTGAAGTGGGTGGCACCAGAAATTACTAGGGGTCGTAGGACCCTGCAGCTGAGCTTGTGGATGAGCTCTGCGTATCAGTTACAAGTTTTGTGTGAACAGGAATAGCAGGAGAAAATATCTGGTGCATTGGACAAGCTGAACAGGCTTTAGATGCATTTATTGAATTATATAAGTGGATCCTGGGTTATAGAGAACAGGAGCATCAGCTGGGTAAGGCAACCTGTAC
This sequence comes from Nicator chloris, assembly GCA_013400495.1. NCBI lineage: Eukaryota > Metazoa > Chordata > Aves > Passeriformes > Pycnonotidae > Nicator > Nicator chloris. The sequence goes on along the minus strand of WAAE01018517.1, from coordinate 363,844 downwards.
AGTGTCTGCTCTGTACAATGCCTGCTCTGTATGGTCTCAGAGCTTGGTGAAAGGATTTATGAAAAAACAAAGGATAGTTGTAACTGCTCTTCCTCTTACCTTCACCTTATTTTGGTGTATTTGGACCTACCGGTCATGCTAAATACATCCCTGTCTCAGAAATCTCCCAGCTGTCCACACTCATTGCTCCTATGACAGGAATGCACCATGGCCATTATGATCCGCATTTTTGGTTTTATTTGAAGTACACATCAGTAGACTTTGCAGATTGCTTTGAAATGAGCAGGTCTGCCTGTACGTGTGTACCTCTATCCTGAGATTTTTTTTGATTTTCCTTTTTTAAATAACCAGTAGCTTCAATTTTGCATCAGTGCATGGTTAAAAAGCAATACACGTCAGCTATTTCTTAACTTCATTTCTCCAATGAATTATTTCTCCTTTTTTTTCTTTTTTTTTTTTTTTTTTTTTTTGTTGTTGTTGTGCAGTTGACTGAAGAAATGTTAACATCCCGCTCTAAATCTCTCAGTGGAGTCTCTGTTCCCTTCTCTGATATAACAGATGGGTTATTGCTTGTTATAATTATTAACATTGTGGTGTGGGACAGGGCTAGGGTGGGAGCCATTCTGGGGGGCGAGGGCGGGGTGCTGCGGGAGTCGTTAAGGTTGGAATGTTAACTCCAGTGGTGACTGACTGTTTCCGTAATAGCAGGTTGTTGTGGCTGCACGCTCTAGTACTTGAGGCTGTGTACTTCACTGAGCTTGTGGTAGAGCCTAGGGCGAACTGCTGTCCCAAGAGAATGCTGGGATGGATAGAACTAGCCAATATGAGTCTGAACGTGGTGACTTTGCTGGTTGTTCTAGCTCCAGATGTCAGCATGCTTAGTTTTTAATTTTGATTAATAAATGTTACTCCTTTTCCCCTCCCACACCTGATTCCAACCCTTCTTTTCTTCTTCTTTATTTTTGTTGTTCTGTTTTGTTTTGGTTTGGTTCTGTTTCGTTTTCCTCTATGAGAGACATGAGTTAAAAGAGAATTTTATGATAAGCCTTTTTGGTTTCAAACTGCATCTTGCTCTCATGTTCAGAGTATGTGCCAGGCACATTTGAAGCGGCTTCTGGTCTGAAATGTGACTGGCAAGTGTGGAAGTGTGGGGCAGAGTGGGAATCAAGGGTGCATGCTGAGGCCAGCTGCCCTGTGGAGGGTAGTGCCTGGAGAAAATGCCTCCTACACTGTGCCCAAGTGACAGACCAAGTGTTCAGGAAGCTCACAGCCTAAGGGGAATACTACAATGGCATTGATACAAAGTTTGGTCTTAATTTGGTGAGGTTAGTGAAGGTTTGATTTGGATTAAGGCTGCACCTCATTCCTCTTGCCTGTCATATTTTACATGGTGGTGCAATGATAACATGGCAAAACCAAGCTAAACATCCCCAAACTGTCAATCCAAAATGCGAGATTTGAAACAGCCAGGTGAGGTTAAAAGGGCTAAACTGTAACATGACATCTTTTCCAGGCCAAGTGGTGATGTTTCATAGGTGTAGATCTGTGTTGCTTTTTCTCCTGTTAACCAGGAGATTGAAGAGGCTGCAAGTCCCTTTTCTCTGGAGTAGGAAAGGGTCTGCAAACATGTTTTGGATAGCCCATTAGCCTTCACAGGGCTAATGCAGGTCACACGAAAGAAACCAATATTAATTTAAATTGTTACTTCTAATTTAAAAGCTACTCAGGTCCAGATTGAGCACTGTTGAGCAAAGACACAGTTCTGTAGTGGAGCTGATCTTGTACTCTTAGTTACAAGTATGCAAAAGATATACAGGGAAGAAGTGGTAGAGCTATGTTGAGCTGATTCTGGAGGTGAAGAGCATAACTCTGCCTTCCGGTCCTTCAAACCCTGAAATGTCAATTGGAAGAAAAAAGAAAAAAAAAGCCAGAAACAATCTGGAATTTTCCGATTTTTTTTCTGTCTTGTGTTTCTAGAAAGTCAAAACTATGGTTCATTGACCAAGCTTTCACCCCCAAGTTAAAAAAAAAAAAAAAAGTGTTCAGAAATACAATAAAGATCTAACCAGGGCTTCAGAGCCCCCTTTGCTGCCTGCTATGCCACCTTTGTTCCTGGTCTGAAAGGTGGCTGGCCTTGGTCTTCCAGTACTGCAGGCTTTGCTCTGCCCCAAGGGCTCCTTGTGGGAGTTCCAGGAGGAGACTCACAGCTCTGAGTGAGAGTTCTCTGAGTCAGAATTCAAATTTTGACAACACAACTGTTAAGTATGTTTTTAGTAACGACCTCTGATCACCTTTGCTACAGGTGTGTAACGTGGGAAGAAATACAGCAGCAGAACAGACTGCTCTGGCATAATTTCCCTTGACCTGTTTCCATGAATGGAGAGGAGGGGAGAACAGTCTGGTTGGCCTCAATATTGGTTTGCTTGTTGACAGCCCTGAAACCGCCAGGGACTGTCTTCTCTGACCATCTTCTCCTGATTGCTTTTCCCTTCTCTGGCTATTGATACTTTTGCGCATGTGGACCCAATTAAATTCTACCCCTTTGGGTTTTCCTGGCTGTAAAAGAGAGGGGGTAAAAAAAAAGTAGGAATTTCTCAGAATGGTCCCCTTTCTAAAATACTGCATAGAAAGTGTCCACCTCTGATTTCCCCTCCTTAAGAGGGGAAAAAATTAACTTGCATGCAAGATTCTGGGTCTTTCCATTTCCTCCATGCCAAATTGCATTTTCTGTAGGGTTCTAACAACGCCCAGTCTTCCTTTAGTGTATTCCTTTTGCTAAAGAGGATAATGGAAGGGCCTCCCTGGTCTCTCTAAGGAAAGGAATATACATGAGTTAATGGGTGATGCTTGCAATAGACATGACATGGGAGCTGATGCAGTTTGAAACACTTCCTCTCCTTGTGATGTGTGTGACTTTTTTTTAATTTATTTTTTTTATGCTCTGCATGGGTGGACAGGTATCTGTAAAGTCAGTTCTCTTCTCTTCTGCAGGGTGGATACGCAGCCTACAGATATGCACAGCCTGCTACTGCAACAGCAGCCACGGCCGCTGCAGCCGCTGCAGCAGCTTACAGTGATGGGTATGTAAGGGACAGGTGTCCATGGGGGCTAGCTTGCTGTGCTCAGGGATTCAAGGAGCATTGATCCATCACAGAACTTCTGCTTCTTTCCCCCATTTCTTTGTCTTACCTGCACTCGCATGTGCGCACATGCATGCACCACCCAACACGCAAGAATTGAATGCAGCGTTTATCTCTGCTCCTCGACACTATTGCCCTCAGTGTATGTGAGCTGGCACAAATCCTGGCCTCTTCCCTTTCCTTGTGATTCTCCTCTGCACAAAGCAGGCAGCGTGGTTACAGCCTCAGAGTCAGAGATCTGGCTTTGGGCAGGTTACTTAATAACTGAGTACGTTTCTCTCCCCATCATAAAGTAAAAATGACTCCGCTCATGCAGTGTTCTAGGATGCTTTAACACGCAGCTCTGAATAGATACAAAGGATTGTCTTCATCAGAGTGCTTGTCTTAAGATTTTTCTTAGCCTGTGCAGTAAGGCTGTGTTGTAATCCTAGTACATTAAAGTTTATACTCCTCTCATAGTGGAGAGTCCCTCACTGCTTTCCATTTAGCAGCTATTACTGTGCCAGTAGCACTAGTGCCAGCAGTCACTCTCCTCCCTAATTACCCAAAGGTAAGGGATGCACTAGCTGACATTTCAAAGGTGCTGACCTCTTTCCTGCAGGTCAGGCTCATGGCCTGTGCCACATTCCTCCTGGCAGGCCGTTCTCTTGCCCATCTCATGTAGTGCATGGCAGCATGCCCACAGGATCTCTTTGCAGAGGAGCTGCCTGCGTGCCTGTGTGTGCATGGATGCATACATGTGTGTGCAAGGGCATGCTGCTGCTTCCATTACCTGTGGTCAGACAGCTATTTCTCTGCCCCTCCCAAGTGACTTTTCTTTTTATATATTTTCTCCCTCTCTTCAGTTATGGCAGGGTGTACACAGCAGATCCTTACCATGCCCTTGCCCCTGCCGCTAGCTACGGAGTTGGCGCTGTGGTAAGTGGGATTTTCTTTCTTGTGCTGTTTCTCATTTCCAGCATGGGGAGCAGCCACTGGGTATTGTGCAATGAAACCTCACCCAGAAAAACTTCTTTGTTGAGGGAGGAGGTCCTTAGCAGCAGTGCTGGGTTCCCAGTTGTTCCACATTTCTATCTATGTATGCGCTAAGAAAGGAACCAGACTGTAGGAGACCAGTTATTACTTGGTCTTGTATATCATCTAGTACAATGAAAAATGAAAATGAAAAGCAAACAGAACTGCCAGGAGCCAGAACACTGTTGGTGAATCAGTAGAACTGTATTGTGGTGATACATAGAGCAAAAATCAGCAATAGTTAGAGATTCAGGATACCCTTTCTTGCCATTTTCAGTTTTAGGAAGCAAGGGAATAAGTTTTTCTTGTGACATCTTGCATCAAAGCTGCTTCACTTGGTTCCCTCTTGCACTAGTGGAAGGATGTGGTGTCCTGCCTGCCAGCAGTAGTTACGCAAGGGCAGGATGAGGTATGCTGGCATCAGAGGGGAGTGGAGCAGCTTGCTGAAAACACATGCTTGCCCATCTGCTAGCCAGCACAGTATCTATGTTGTTGGAAAGGCTGGAATACAAATGTGCTCAAAGAAAAAGACACCTAAAAATAGGTATCTGCAGTGTAGCACCTCCATTTTAGCCTCAGCTCATCATGTAGATTCTCTTTAGGGTCAGTGAGGCAAAACCAGGTAATTCTAGGATACCCAGTCACCATATCTATTTTAGACCTTTACCTTGAGGTGAGGTGAAGAGCATCCTGGAAGTGCTGATCTCCGCAGTCTATAAAGGCAGCCTGGACAACCGACTTGAGATTAGGACTGGTCCATCTCCTCTCTGGTACTGAATGCCCTTCCACCAAGACTTGCCAAACTTCACCTCCAGCTGGCTGGCCATGAGCATGCCCTCCTGAGCCACATCTTTGGTTGGTTTTACAGGCAGAGTTCTCTCTTGCTTCTTAGAGGTGCTGACGTTGATGGGTCAGAAGCATTTGGTCCTTCCAGAAGCATTTGGGTGCTGTCCTGGGTATCTCTTCACAGTTCTCCTCCTAACAACCTTTTCTTCTCTGGTTTCATTTCTACAGGCGAGTTTATACCGAGGTGGCTACAGCCGATTTGCCCCCTACTGAAGTGACGTGAGCCCCCTGCAAGTGGGACAGCCCCCCCAGTTCATGAGGCCTGGCTATTGCAATATTTACTAGTAGAGGAACTCTATAGCAAGTCGAGGAGGAAAAACAAAAAAAAAAAACAAAAGAGAAAATACTTTTTTATACCTCACTATGTTCTTTGAATATGTATTTTTTTTCCTTTAAATTTCTGCCTTTAATTCTTTTGTTCCAAAGATTGTGCTTTTTGTTTGTTTGTTTTTATTTTAATTTTTTGGGGTTTTTTTAACTGTGGTAAAAATAATGCATTTCCGTGTCTGTATGTTGGTGCATAGCTTATCCTACCAATCACGGAAAAGGCGATTAGCGATAAGGAAAGCTGTTAGAAACTGATATCATGCAATTAATCAGGAACACGCAGACAGAGTTACTTCCCTGGGTCTGGTGCTTGGTGCCTGTGAGACAGGAGGACGTGAGGGAGAAGTCTCCACCTGCCGTGTTTCTGGTCTGCAGAAGGAAGCACTCTTTGGCTGTGGCTGGGACCTGAATGCTGGTGGGAAATAGTAATTTACATTTGGAAATGGGGGAAATGCAGAGACTTTCCTTGTTTCTATCACCATCTGATGCGCACAGGTTTGTGACAGTTTCAGCAGTGTCAGAACTTTAGACTTCTCAAGAGAAGAGTCCCTCAACCTGCCCAAAGACTTCAGCTGTTACCTGCTCTATAGGGGACAAGACTTTGAAAGGAGTTTTTGATGAGGATGATCTTTTCCCCACACACAGAACTTTTACTCACTGATTTTTGTCTGCTGCAGGTGCCTGTAATTGTCATAGTTTTCATTCCTCCTTTTGAAGATCTTTCTCTCTTGCTGTCCCATTCCTTCCCTTCGTTCCTCGAGGAGTGGCAGATGGAGTGCCGAGTACCTCTGTTGTGAACAGCAAGTGATTAAACTTGGGGAGGTGAAGCACCTGCAGCCTTGCAGAGGAAGAAAGTGAGCAGAAGAGTCGAGCATGGCACACGCTCTGAGGCCCAGCATGCAAGGGCTCTGCTCCTGTTCATCCTGGGCTGCTTAGGTGCTTCTGCAAGTAATCTATTTCAAATAACGTGAGTGAGGTAAAACCAGTCATGCACAAGCTGCTCGAGGTGAGGGACAAGCATGTGGGTTTGTTTGGGGGAAGAGGATCTTTTATATCTAAACATGATCCTGAAGTAGTTTTGTATCTGGCAGAAGCAGTTCGTGCAAGCTCTGAATTCATAGGAACTTCCTACCACAGATTATTTCAAGCCCTTCCATAGCTGCATTAGAACCCCTGGGTTTGTTTTGTCCAGCTTCTCACAGAAAGTTGTGCACCTGGTCTGCCAAGTCCATATAAACACTACATATTAGAAGACTTGGAAGGATAGAAACTATGTAGCTGAGGGCTCCATAACTCCCAAGACCATCTCCCTTCTGCTCTCACAGACAGAGAATTTGCCGTGTTTCAAAGGCAGCACACTTAAACGGCTGTGACGTTATGCAGAGTTGCTGCTCTCCAGATCTCCCTGTTCAGCTGCTGGCTCCTAGAGTGCTCCCAATAATCCCAGTGGTCAGAGGCAGGCTCTAATCGCATGCTGGACAGATGCACAAGTGTAATTGTACCAGGCTGCCTTGACTCCATGGATTGATGCTGGGGTGAGCCACTGCCCTCAGGAGGGCAGCTTAGAGTATGGATTTGTTGGTGGAGCCACTCCAGCTCCTGTCGAGAGCTTTTCCATCCACTGCTGATACAGAATAGGAAAATTCCTGCATTTAACACTAAGCAATGTCAGCAGGTGGAGGTCCCACTTCTGGGGAGGTGTCCTGGTCCAGCCACACACAACCACATGTTTTTTGCTCTTCCATTTGCTCTATTCCAGTGATACATGGAGCCTCTCTGTGCACAGCAGAGTGGGGGCACCTCAGATGGGAAGAATGGGGATGCCATTAGTGAAGCTAGAGACCCTGAAGCTATTGATTTTTCTGGAGGAATAGCTAGATAAAGGGGACACCAAACTGCCAGCCTGTTGACCACCTTTTTTTTTTTTTTTCTGGTTTTATTGTTGTTTTTTTACCTTTTCTTTCCCAAGCCAAAGTTTGGTTTGTTGCTGTTATGACAATTTTTTGTTGTTTGTATATAAATATTTTAGCTTGAAATTAGGGAGGGGGAGAACAGGGTGTTGGGGCTTTCACAAAATCTAGGAAATGAGGGAGACTCAGGGAGTTTGGGGGCTTTTACTGCCTGAGTTGGGGTAGAAGAGGGAGGACTTGTGCTAGAGATAGTCATATTCAAGGGGAATTATTTCCACTACAGAGCAGCTAGGGGACTTGTCGAGCTGGGATGCAGCAAAAGCCTCTACTGGACTTGTTCTCCCCGCTGTGGATGGAGGGCCTGAGCGAGGCCGTCCCTTCCCGCAGGCAGTTCCTCAGGCTGTGAGCCCAGGAGCATCTGCAGAGCCCTGCTGGGGCAGCTGCTCCCCCACTGCCCTTCTCCCATATTCAGTTCAGCTGGTTCTGACTGTGGCTCCCCAAAAGCTGGGTTCTCCTTCCCTGAGTGTCCTCCCCTGCCCTGGCAGTGCCACCTGCAATTCCCCCCTGCCACTTGGCCTCCCTGGGAGTAGGGAGGCCAGCTCCATTTCTGCCTCCTGGCAGAGTCTATGCATGGCAGCTTCAGCCCGCCCAAGTATATTAGGAATGTGAGGGGTTTAGTGCAGAAGCACCCGACCTTTGGGGCGCTGTGGACCCCCGATGTCCGAGTAATACCTGTTCTAAGACCATCCAGCCTGATTCCTCCTGTATCCGAGCCTGGCCTGCTCCGGTCTCTCCCTGCTGGGCTCCTCTGGTGCATTAAGCAGCCAATGCCTCTGTGGCTCCATAGTTAATGCTGCAAGATCCTCTGAGGGAGCTTGCTGGGAACCCGGCTTTCTGCCCTCAGCACTGAGCTGCAGAGGGGACACCAGGACACTTGCGTGGCTGGGGGCCAGAGATAGCTCACTGGTTCCAGGTGTCCAAAGCACCAGACCTCCCAAAAACTTGCATGGCAAGGTTTCTTGAGCATGTTGTGCCATGACTGGGAAGCTCTTCAAGCCTTTCTTCCCTGTTGGCAAACAACAGCTCCAGTTTCACTCTGATGTGTTATGAACTGGCTAGAAATTCTTTCAGAGTAGCCAAGGTGTGGCTATATCCATCTTCTGAAGAAGTGAGGACAAAGCCTATATCTCCCTATGCAAAATGAATTATGTTTAATAAATTGAACTGGGCCCTGGCTTATTAGAATGATGGCAGCTAATGCTTGTCCGTGTGATGGGTCTGCAGTCACAGGTCCCTTGCAAAGCAGAGTTTGGCTTTCTGAGGGAAACTGCACAGGCAGCCTGGCAAATAGCTTGCTGTTTGTCACCTTCTAGTTTGGTGGCATCTGGGATTCCTCTTGATGCAGAGAAAAAAAATGTATCTTTAAATGTAGCTGTTTGTATTATCTTGCAACAGGTCCAGCCAGCACGTGATGATATACAGATGAAATTTGGGGTTGAAGAGTTGGTTTATTTAATGTGCTGGTCTGTATTTCCTTGCAGTTACTGTTGTGCTGGTATAAAGTAACTTCTACTGGTATAGCATATTCTCCACTGGGAATAAGTTATATTGATACCCTGCACATTAGCAAACTGTTGTCCTGGACCCCATGTGTGGGAGGCTGCACTGTTGTAGGTGGGTTAGCTTTTCTAAGAAAAGCCATGACAGGACCTGGAGGCAATGGGGAGCTCAGTATGAGCCTACTATAGCCAGCTTTTCCCAGGTTAAGCAGTTAGGTGGATCCTGTGTCATGAGTTCAGATAGACAAAGCCATGTTTAAAGATAGCTGTGGCTTGGCTGTTCCAGTGCCTGAGAGGGAGCAGACTTGCTCAGCAAGGAGCACTGGCTCTGGAGTCTGAGACCTGTGTTTCAGACAGGGCTCTGTCAGTGACCCCTCAAGGGTCCCTGTGGGGCAGTCATATCGCTACTTTAGACTTCGCTTCCCTGTCCCTAAAGGGAAGTGGAAGTTTGTCCCCGGTTCTTACCTGTTTTGAGATCCATGGATTTGAAGTGTACAGCAAGAGCTGAGGAGGGTTTTCTGAGTAGCTGGCTCGAGTGCTGGTTGTGGAACGGTTAATGAAGCCATTTCCCTGCCTGAAAAGAGACACTGGCTGCTGGGCTTTCAATTCCAGCACCCAGAGCTCCATTCCAGCGGGGAATACTAAGCAGAGCCTCCCAATTCTACCCATATTTTTCCCCACCCCATCCCTATCTGTATCTTCCCATCATAGCCACGAAGATGGAGGCAAGTGGAAAACAGGTTTGGGGAGCACTTAGGAATTTAATAAAGGGAAACCCAAATAACAGCTCTGGGGAATGCTTTTGCTGAGTCTAGCTCCAAAGGGAAAGCACACAGGCAGCCTGGCAGAGGGCCTGCTGCCTGTGACCCTCCAGCCTGGCAGGGTGGGGGAATGCTGTCCTTGGTGTAGAGGGGTGATTTTTAAAGTGTTTTACCTGTTTGCACTGTTTTAAAATTGGAGAGGGGGAAAAAAATAAAAACAAACCAACCTAGTGAACAAGATGAACATCCAATGTAAAATTTGTGTTTTTATTTTTGACATGCTCTTGGATAATGTCAAACATTTTGTAGTATACACCAGTGAGACTTGATTCTTTGTTGCATAAAACACTATTTTTGGTGATGTTAATGTCTGAAAAGCCTGTTCCCTCCATCCCCACCTTACTGATTGCCCTCTCTGCCCTCCAACCCCAGTAAACTTCTCTTCTACAATGAAAACTCCAGTCAACAAGGCGAGCAAGAGTCTGATAGCTGGAGTGTGAAATGGGGCCCTTTGCAAGCAGGCTGTGGGGTTTCTGCCTGGTATGCTGACAACTCCAGCCAGGGGTTGTCAGGAGAGCCCCCGTCCCTCTGCAGTGCCTGCATCAATGGCTGCCTAAACGGACTCGGGATGGCCAAGTCCCATCTCCGTTGCCACTGCTGACCCTGGAAGACAGCTTCTTGCTGCGGCTGCCCGTGCTGCCCATGGTTGTCCTCTTAGGGCCATGGGCTGCAGCTGGCCCAGGCTTGTGTGGGAGACCAGCTTCCCATGCTGCCTCTCAACTCGTGGTAGAGTAGGAATGCATCAGCCAAAAACCTTGCCCGATTTCACCAGGAGATTGCTGGTGTCTAAAGCCGTCCACCGAGATATTAATTTGGCTGGCAATCAGAGTCAGCAAAATGCCCGTTAATCTTAGGAATGTTTTTTCTTTTAAAATTTTTGTTGATGTTCTGAAGTGGGTCAATAAATCTCTTGCCAGATTCCCAGTTCTCTGCTGGTGGAGGGGCTTGTTGCTTCCCTGAGGAGTAAATTTCTTACAGAAATCAGGCCTCCCACATTAGTAGTCTCAGTTCTGGTCATGTTTTTCTATTTTTTTTCTGTTCACAGTATTTTGTGTGTGCGAGTGTCATAGTTTTGGCAGCTCAGTTTGGCTGCATTATCAAGTGACGAAATCATCCTCTTTTACCCTAGGGGTTATGATTTGGTTTTGTTCTCTTTCCTTGGGGTTTGTTTGTTTGTTTGTTTGGGGGTTTTGTTAGGTTTGTTTTGTTTTGTTTTTTTAATATGAGAAATCCTGCTTGTAAATAGTTGGAGCTAAAACCTAGGGCTGATAGCAAATGAGAACCAGGGCTGTAGAGTGATACGGAGCTGGTGGAGCATTTTACTGACCTCACAGGCTGATCTCTTTGAGTCTTGGAAATTTTCAGTGCGAGGCTGAGATGCCGCAGCACCTCCAATGGCAGCAACAGACTTGCCCCTTCTCGCAGTCTCCCCAGCACCTCCCATTGCCAGGTACCGCCGGGGAACAGGACGTGTCCTGAGTGGGATGCGTTCCCTTCCCCTGGACCATTTCCTAGGACGCCCAAGCCGCTTGCCCAGGGTCCCATTTCCCTGCTGACTCTGGAGCAGCAGTATCTGCATCCCAGGGCTTTGTGACAGCCTTTAACTTCCCGCCCTCCCTCGTTAAGTATCATATTGTATAGTAGCTTTCAGACCATACAGTATTCATTGGGTTATTCCTATTATTATCAAGTAGCTGGAATTGTGAAGGTTGGAGTAGTTAGATCTTTAGCTTTTATTCCTTTTTTTTGTATTACTATCCATGTGTATAAATTATTGATCATGTTGCTGGCTTTTATAAACTCTAAGCAAGGGGGGAAACCCTTCCTAACCCTTTGCAAATGGTAATGAAGCACTGTTTTTAAATAAAAGAGAGAAACACCAGTCTGCTGGCTCCCCTGTGTTGTCTGTTTTTCAGCACATCTGGATGAATTTCACTGGTGCATTGTCTTGGCAGGTAAAATGCGAAGAAGGGAAGCTGGTGTGAAAAACAAGCTGGGAGATTGGATCTTCTTAACAGTGATAAAGGGTGAAGCCTTGGCAAGTCACACTGGCTAAATCCCAGCCCCATCTGTTCCTATACCAGACTCTCAGAAAATCCACACCTTTCCCTGCCGTTCCTTCCCATTGCTGCTTATGAGCAGAAAAGGGCCAATTGTTTGGTATTTGATAAGAAGCCTTTTTATTTTTTTTTTCCTTTTCTCTCCAAGCCTTGGTGTTTGAGACTGTTAGTGTGGAAGGAGAGAACCATTTCAAATTACGGTATCGGCATCTCCTTTAGTGCCTGTGTGGCCAACCTTGCTCCATCTTTGTTAGCACAGGTTTAATAGTTAACATATACAACTGGAAGCTGGGGTTCCTGTGTCAGTGTAAATTTCCTCTGGGAGTTTAGACATGTCTTTTAATCACTGCCCCTGTTGTCCTGCCTGTAAAAGGAGTATTGCTGCAGACAAACAGAAATTCATTCACATTCTATGTAGTACGTACAAATCCTCCAGTGAAAGATGTCATGCAAATACAGATCTGTGTAATCAGGTGCCTTTTAAACTGAAATGATCCTAAAAATAGCAAATAATAAATCCCTGTGGCTAATTGGAAGTGATTATTGAAACAATAACTGAGCAAAATGATACAGCCAAATATGCCTAGTACAGCTGAGGGTGGTGCTTTAATTGCTTTCGGAAATGCAAGGAACAAGAAGGGTGGGATAAGGTGTGTCCCTGGGCAGTAGGATTGTTGATTATGATGCGGGAAGGTGTGCAAGCTCCTTAAGCATGCCTTCCCAGTATTTACCAAGGATATGTTCCTGTCAGATGATCCTCATTTCATTCTAACAATAACTCAAGAGGATGTTCAACAGTGACTGCTAAAATTAGATGCTTGGAAATCAGGGCTGAATAATTGTTAAAGGAAAAGCTGGTTAAGGGATTCTGCATCAGTGGAACTGGGAAAGGTCTTGAAAGGAAACTGCTGTGCTGGGAGAAAGGTATTGCAGAGGCAGGCTCCAGCGGCACGGCAAAGGAGCTCTAGGTCTTCTAGCTGACCCTCATTTCATGGCAAAGCTGTAAAATGGCTGATCCTGGAATTCACTAATTAGTCAGGAAAATTGTTGTAATATTCAGCATTGCTCAATGTGCTTTATCCAAAGTAGACCTCACCAAAGGAAGCAGAAGTTTTTTGAATGCACTGCAAGATGCGTGAGGAAGCAAACACGGCTGATTTAATACATCCCCCGTTCCATAAGCTTTAAATAATTGTAATAGGTAACAGACAAATCACACTAGTCACAGCTGGTCACGAGCCACGGTGCTTGTTTCTATGTGTGTAGGTAGCAACACCTGAGATTGACAGTGCCACTGTCATCAAGAAGGACCTGGGGAGAGAGTTTGGCAATAACCTGGGGCTGGGCTCCATGCCAGGGGCTTGGTGTCAGCCCAGGGTCCACCAGCGTGTCTGCTGAGCAAGAATCTCAGTGCCACATGGCTGTGCCTGCCTGCTGCAGGGTGGGATGGAGTCAAGAAATGGTAGTGTTTGCTGGAAAGCATTTGGACCACATTGAAATGATGTAAAAATTCAAACCCAATTTGCAGAAGAGCTCAAGGGTTAGGTTAGTGTGACTGCTAAGGCTGCATCTTAGGCTGGCACTGACAAGCTGCATCAGGAGATTTGACTCAAAAGCTCAGGAAGAAGTCCTGATCCCTGTGCCAGTAGCAAAGCTGACTTCTTGTCAGGATTTTGCTGCTGGACTTCTATTGACTACTGGCTCAGAGGTGGCAGCCTGAGCATCCCTTTGATAAGAGAGTTTAGCTTAGCAGCTGGTGTGGGAGGAAGAGTTATTTGCATGCCCTCTTTCTGTCTTTATGCAGAAAATTGCAAAGTTGTAGAATAATTTGGGTTGGAAGAGATCTGTGGAGGCCATCTAGTGCTATGTCTTGCTCAAAGGTCAGTCAAGTTCATGTAACTGTAGCATCTTCAGCCTGAGCTCAGAGGGGAAATGCATTCTGCAGTGTCAACAACTTCAGCATGTCCTGGGAGGTGAGAGGTGACCCTCACTCCACTGTGTGCCCTCAGCTCTTTCCTTCGCTGTGCAGCTGAGGTTGGTTGTTGTTTGCTGCTGTTTCACCGGGGTGTGGAGAAGAAACACTGCAATGTGCTTAACTTTGATTTAGACAAGATGTATTTTTGGTGATTGCTCTCAGTTTGCCTGAAACACGACCGTTTCTGGCATAGCGTGTCTGGTGCTGGCTCCTGCTGCTTCCAACATGGTTCGAGGGCTGGAACTGGGTGGCGGAAGAGAAGGGAAACAGGAAAACAACTGTGAGAGCTCATCTGTTATTTGTCAGGAAGGATAATTGATTGCTTTCTAGAGGCACCTTCCAAGGAACAGAAAGCTGACTTTTTCATGTCTTTCCTGCCAGTTGGTGTAACATTCCCCAGCACATGGCAGGTGAAGCCAGGCAACTCCAGCCGTAGCTGTGGGTTAAGGAACTTGCTGCAATTAGTGATTTCTAAAGCATTTCTAAGTGCCAAATGCTAATCCAGGAGCTTCCAGTGATTTGCACCATCCAGCCCTTTTGCTGCCTTCACTGGAGATGGACCATCCTCTGTGCTGGGTGCTCTCTGGTCACCTTGGGCTTGCAGTGACCCTTCGGCCCAAACCTGAAACCCTTGGGTGCTGCTCCTCTTCCCTTTGCTGGTTGGTGGAGGCAGCCCCACAAACCAAGTCCTGAGTGTGCCAAGCCCAGCATTCCCTCATGTCACCTGTGGCAGAGGAGAAAGCTCCTGGCTTCTGTGAGCCCCATAACCAGGGAAGCAATGAGAATACTGGAGCTGAAACTGGAAGATTTTTGTTTCTGGCAAGAGGCAGTCATCTCCTGCAGGTCTCTGACAGTGCAGCAGGAACTGCTTGGCTCCTGAGGTGCAGTGGCCACCAGCCCATGACCAGACTCTAGGAGTCAGCCTTCCCACTTGGAGAAGCCTCGCCGTGTTTGGCCCCTTTCCTGCTGCAGCACACCGATGCTGGAGTGCCAAGGAGGAGATGCACAGTGCTGGCACTGGGAGCAGCTGTCCCAGTTTGTGGAAACTTTCTTGCCTTTTTAAGGACATGCAGAGTGCTGTGCTCTAACTTTAGCACAAAGGTATGGTTGACTTGGCTTCTTTTATTAATGGATGAGTATAAATATATCTGCTCTTGGTGCCTGTCTTGTTCTTCCATGTGTAAACACTGAGCTCTGTCCCAGCTCCTTTTGATGATAAATTCCTTGTCTTTTGAATCACAAATCACCTTTCCGTGTGTCAGGAGGAAGCATCAAAGCCCAAAGTCACTTTGTTTTTTATAGCACCAGCGCTCTCCAGCTGAACTCTGCTCAGACATCACCGATTTCACGGAGCTCTGCAACAACAGCAGATCTGGCGTGTTTACGGTCTTGCTGAAGTAGCCTTTGAGCTCCTCTGGAGCCCTGCTGCCACAGAGCACTGCAGTCCTCTCTTATTTTTGCAAGGATGTTGCCCGTCCTTCCTGGGGGGAGACTAGGAAACCTCGCTTCCTGTTCGAAACGCCAGGGCTTTTCTTTTTCGGTCAGTGCTTCTGAGTTCTGCCTCTTCTGCTCCACGAGAAGCGGCTCTCCAGAAATAGCTCCTTGCTCCTGGCCGAGCACAGCTCACGTGGGCGCGATGCCACCGGCTGTCCCCGTGCTCTCCCCCAGTGCAGGGCAGCTGCAGATGCCTGTGCTCACAGCACAAGGGGCTGGGGAGGGATTTTGGCTGACTCCAGTGCGGATGAGGGTGAGCTGCCTGCTCCACTGGTCCCACTTGGCTGCAGGGCTTGAAGGTGAGAGAGGAAAAGGGAGAATCTGTGCCATCCATGCAAAGCTTTGCTCAGGTGGTAGAAAGCTTCTGTGTTTAGGGGACTAATCCAAAAGTTTGGGGAGCAAATGAAGAAGTCAAAGTTGGGGAAAAGCTGGTGTGTGCTGAACTTGCACAGTGGCCTTGAGGGTGAGGGCTGAGCTGGCTGCAGAGCTGTGACCCAGGGATAACACTCTTATTTCTTCTCTGGGCACCCGCAGTGGGGTTTGTGGTAAAGGAACAGAAATGACCCCCTTGCTCCCCACTAACGGTGTGATGTGACCAGCACTGAGCTGGGAGCCGGTGCATCCAGAGGTCCGGAGAGGTGAGTATGACACACTTCACAGGGTCAGATTGGGTGAGACAGCCTTGAAGCATCGGAGATGACAGCTGTGCTGAAGCCCACTCATCCCTGGTTGAGATCCAGGTCCTGCCGTGGTTGAGAGGGTCATTAGCTCTGGAGGGGAGGCCAGGCAGAGCCCGGCTCAGCAATTCGGGTCACTGAGCGGCTGTGCAAAATATCTCTTCAGCCCTGGGCTTTCAGATGGCTTTGACGTGGAAAGAGCAAATACCTGGAGTTACCGCAGGGTTGAGGGAAAAGCCCCATTCCCACAGGCTCATTAGTTATATCAAATACCTCTTGCACTATGGATTTGGTACCTGTCAACAGCAGCATGAGCAAGTACTGGGGCCTGTGCTGACAACTCACAAGCCAGTGCATGCTGACACCAAAAGTGGGGAAAAATCCCGTGTGCAGAGCTAAGGGAGCTTGCTCTGGTTGTCCCCCCAAAGACCAGCATGCAGGCAGCAGCTGTAAGGCATCCCTAGTAGCAAGGAGGGTCATAAGTAACCCCAGGGATTGGATGCTAGACCTCCTGATTTTCCTCTAGCTGATCCTGGAGCCTTCAAGCTCACAAGTATGTTGCATTCCACTGAGGAATGGTGCCCTCAAACCAAAAAATGAAACGGAAGCCAAATTTCCCTCCAGGGGCTGACCACATTTGCACCTGGCCAGAGCTGCTCAAATTGTGACAGTGGTGCCCATCAATGGCTCCCAGCAATGGCTTGGAGTGCTTAGAGCCGTGACAGCACTCTGAGAGGTGTCTCAGGTGAGACATCCCAGCAGCTGCACAAAACCCACCGTGATTTGCAGGCCAGGTGTGACCTGGCACTGCAGGGGGAACTGAGGAGTTCTGTGCATTTAGAAAACTAAATACTCTGGAGTCTTGCCTATCTCTGGCATGCCCTCATCCTGCTTGCAAGACCCTGGCAGCTGCCTTTCCCCAAGGTCTCCACTAGAAATGAAACATCTTGACAAAAACAAAGGGGTCCTTTGAGAAACACCTTGGCTGAGCATCCCTCTCCCTGCTGGTGACTGGTGGCACCAGGGACATGTACTGTGTGGCCGTGGTGCAGAGCCAGGAGCCACGTTGTCCCTGTGATGTAGCAGTGTCCAGCTCTACTTGGAGCTGTACGGATGCATGGTGGATTTTAACTCTGGTTTCCTTTGGGAAAATGTGAAATATTGATTATCCTATGCCTTTTTATGACTTCCCGTCCCCTTGCAGGGGATCCTCACACCTCAGAGGCTCTAAAGGAACAGGAGCACCCTTATGGTCACTGCCAAGGCTGAGATCTCAGCAATCCTGTGTGTGCAGGAAGTGTGTCCTGGAAAAGAGCTTGGTCTGGGTACGGTACGTCTCTGATGTGACCCCTGGAGATTTTGCTCACCACGTGTACACACGTCATTCCCTCCCTGCCACTGCAGCTCTGTTGGTCTCCTGGGGCCACAAGTTTCTAGAACAGTTACCAGCACTGAGTCTGACCATCTGTGTCCAATATACAATGAGAGATGCCAGGAGGAGAGAAGAGGCAGTGGATGAATCTCCTCTTTTCTGCTTTGGAAACAATCAGGTCCCAAGCTTTGAGCTCTGCTGTGCTGCCCTGACTGATTGGCCTGGTGGTAGGTGGGTGCTCAGGGAGTGCTGCAGAGCAGGTTATCTTTTTCCAAATCCTTTGCTTCTGCCCTCTAGCAGCTAAGAAGTCCTCATGGAACAAAATCCCAACATACTAAGAGGCATGTTTCATGCCCAGAAATGTTTCTGGCCTTAATTTCACTCCGGGCATTGGGGAAAATATGAATGCTTTTCAAAGTTGCCATCTCATCATCTAAGTCAGAGAAACCAAGAGCCATGAATGTTCCTGACCCACAGGAACAACAGGGCTTGAGCACACAGGATGATACAAGGCAGAAAAAGCAGAAAGCCACATTTTGAATGGTACTTTAGTAGTCTGGTCATCTGGATAGAAATAAAAGGAGAACCAGGACCAGTAAAGCCAGGTCTAGCCAGCCTCCCACGACTCACTGCAGGACTCAGCAGGGCTGTGAACAAGCAGAGCTGTCTTACCCACGAGGGCAGTCAAGGCCATGATATTTCTGAGATTCCTCTACCCAGGACAGTTAATATTCCACTGCATTTTACAATTTATTTTTTAACATTTCTTTTCTTTCGCTAGTGTTTGTTTCTGTGATCAACCTGGAGACGCTTCAGAGCTTGGGAGTTACCAGGCCTCACCTCCCAAAGCTGCAGTGAGGTGCCTGGGTCTGTGATATCCCAAGCATCTCCTGGCTCTTCATGTGCAGGCAGGCCATTTCCAGAGCCAGAGCTGTGCTGCAGTGCTGAGGGTCTGTGGCCACACCAGGAACAGGACTGGCGTCTTCTCTTTCACCTTGCAGATGTCACTGACCAGTGAAAAGCAGCAAACCCAGGACCCAGTCTCACACCTGGCCCACTGGTGGTCTGATTTTAGAGCTGCTTCCTGCAAAAAACCCAAGCCCCTGGGTGGGAAATCTGGAGGACCAAAGGATTGTCAGCATGGTGCTAATGCTAAAAATTGGGTCAAAGGGTTGACCAAAAGGTGAAGGGACCACACAGCCTGGCAAGGGTGGTGGGGTAGCCCTGGCACTGAGGCCTCCTGAAAGGAACAGAAGGAAGGGGTTCTGTGAAGTTTCATCCCAAACCTCAGGCACAGGGTAGCATGGGTGGCTGTTTGCCTTAGTGACAGCCAAGGGGAAGAGGCTGGAGGCTGGTGTGGAAGGACTGATGGGCTGTGTCCTCTGGGCAGAGGCATCACCTCCTTCTGCCCATAAGACCACTTGGTGCCTTCTGCTCAGCCCTCAGTTTGAAGAACCAGACTAGCACCTCACGCTTGAAGTTGTCTTCATTACTATTTGTGCACTAGAGAACAATTCTGCCAGGAGCCACATGATGTCCACGTTTTCATTGCCATCACTGCAGCTGCTTGTTTCTGATTTCAAAATACCTGGGTCACTAGATATCAGGATGACCTGGTGGAGACCCTGCCCTCCTTAGCTAATGCATGCCCCAGGATGTGGGCACAGTGACTCAGGGATACTGTGTGATTTCTTCACTTATGTTTTCCTGTCCTAGAAAAGGACAGGAAGAGGACTGCCTTTAGGATTTTCCTTCTGCATCTAATCCCATAAATGCCCTGCTGGTTTCCCACATGTGAAGTGTGGGTAGTGAGGTCTTTCACACCTCTCCTCTCTAGGCTGCCCCAGGTCCTGCCTGCAGCTGCACTTCCCATGTGGAGCCATACCCACATCTGGTCATATCCCTTCACTCCTGTAGGGGCCCAGCACAGGCTCCAGCCATTCAGAGGTGATTTTTTCATTCTGTGGGTGATGTGTGGCTCTAGAGCTCCTGTTTCCCAATCCTGCTCACCAAAGTTGGATTCATGTCTCCATCCACTTCTGCTGCAAGCTCAGGGCTGCTTCAGGAGCACCAGGGTTTGAGCCAAAGCTTTGGGAAAAGGTTTATCTCCAAGCACGCTCTCTGGGCTTGGCGCTGGAGATGCTAAGCAGCTCCTCCTGCATCTCTCTGTTCCTCAGCTTGTCTGAGGTATGAATGCTTGGATATGAACTTCTCAGCATTTAAGGGTGAAAAGGTTATTTTTCCTACATTACCTGGCTCCCACCTGCCAGCTGAATGTCACAATAATTTAGGTGTGGCAAAGGCAGCAAGAGTTATTTAGGTTCCACCCAGCATACCAAGAGCTGGAGGTTAGGTCATGTGCATAAGGGGACAGGAATTTCCCTTACGTCTTCAGGAAACTTATGGGCTGGGGTCCCAAAACTGGGGCAGCTGAACAAGCCCTGCCAGGGCAATGTTTGTCTGTTGCTCCAATGCTGTTCACATGAGTTTACCATGGCAGCACCCTCCTTCAGAGGTGGGTGATGCTGTTCCAGTGCCGCCAGGTTCAGCTGCCATGAAATCACCCGTGGCATTTTACAGGAGACATTTGCCTGTGTGGGGATGTTTGTGCTTAGGGTCATGTCTATTTTTGCTTCTATGCCTTGTATTTTTAAATTGGGTTTGATCGGCACACAATGCCTGCAGCGCAGCTCCTTTCAGATCATCTGTCATCTCAGAAAATGGCTTTGAATATCTGTCTGCTCATTTCAAGCTAAATATTTACTCTGTAATTAGATAGTTTTGTTTCAAGTGCTTTTCAAAAAAAAAAAAGTATTAATGAAAAGTCAGTATGAAGTTGCCAAAGTGGATAAGCGAATAAGCAGGTGTAAAGCAAAACACTTCTGCACAGCTAGTGTGGCTGTTTAGCCTTCACAAAATGTCCCTCTGTTTCTCTTTTCCCCTGTGTCCATCACTGTGAAAATCTGCTCTACTGATTTCTGTGCCAGGACGTGCTGGGGATATTGCAGCTGTGTGCGTGGAGCTGAGGGAAAAGTCTTCAGCACATGCTGTCCCACCTGACGGTGCTCCTTGATGTGTCCCTAGCTGGGCTCTCGTCCCCGGAGCTGTCAATGCCCTGCCCCCAGGATGCTGTCTGGGTCCTCCCAGTGTGGTTGCAATGCAGTTGTTGTCGTGTGGCAGTGCTGGAGGCATCTCTGACACAGCCCCCCCGGTCCAAGGCAGACCTTGTGTGTGCTGTGCAGGGGTGAAAAATGATGGAGAACTGGGGCAAATGTGGTTTCATGTTTCCTTGCTGCCAGAGTAGTAGAAGTCGTGCTCTCACAGAGACAGAGGGCTCATGCAGTCACATGTGGGCAAAGACAGAAAAGAAGGAGCAAGTTTCTTACTTCACTGGGGCCCTCAAAAAGCATTTGCTGATGCTGTAAATTTATTTCCAAGATGCCCAAACCCATGGTTTCTGGTTCACCTGTGAATTCAGAGGGAAGAAAAAGGAAAGAAAATATTTACCTCAACCTCACTCAGGCTGAAAATATTTCTTATAGGTTCCTGGCAAGCCAAAAGCCTCCTGACACCCTGGCATTGTGTTGCATTAGGAGTCTACATGGTTTGATTTTGCTTTCAAATGAAAACGTAACATTTCCAAGCTCCACTCCCAAAGCAGATCTCCTTCCCATCTGTAGTACACTTCTGAACTCCTGCATAAGGGCAGGGAGCAAGACACTGGACAGTGACACGGCTGGGGGAGCATGGGATCCTGTTCCCCTGCACCAGGGCACTCAGATCAGCAGATGGAAGCTGCCTCTGGATTTCAAACTAGAGAGAAATTAAAGGTAAGAAAGGAGGATAAAGATTGAAATTTAAACCTAAAATATAACTTCAAAGGACACAACAGTTAAGCTGCTAGAGGAAATGTCTGAAGTTTAGAGATTTGATTTTGTGAGTAGCTGCAAGTGCAAGCTTCCCCCTGGACCTGAATTCAGTGGCAGGGGAACTCTGCCTCAGAGCACAACCTTACTTTTAATTACTTCTAGCTAAATCTGTATGAAGTAATTGTGTACTATTAAATGATCTCACTCAACATTACAATAACTCTACTTTCATTCTTCTTATCCTGTATAAACAAGATACATATCCACTGGCTGTTGTGTAAATAACCTCACTGCCTCACCCCTGCCAAGGGGTGGCCCTTCTCTTTCTGCTTCGCCTTCTCACCTCTGATGCCTTTTGGCTACGTTAGCTCCTGTCAGCATGCCTAAAGCCAAGTAAAAACATGCTGCTTGCAGCAGTCAGTTGTGTTTTCTAAGCCACTGCTTACACTGCTGTCTTATTGTATCTGCTCAGTAACCCTCTCCGAGCAGGGAATGCTGAACGAGATGCTCTGATCCACTGCAGGAGCTGGGATTAGGTGCTGGTTCCTCACACTGTGCATTTCTGCACACAGTGGATCATCATAAGCTGCTCTAAAAAGTTAACTGGGTACGAGCTCATGAGCCCAGTCCTAGAACTATAATTTGGAAGTGAGAGATTAAATTTCCTACTTAAAATAAAGCTGGCTTAGAATTATAAAGATGTGGAATGGTTTGGATTGGAAGGGACCTTAAAGATCATCTAGTTCCAGCTCCCCTGCCATGGGCAGAGATACCTTCCACTAGACGAGGTTACTCAGAGCTTCATCCAACCTGGCCTTGAACACTTCCAGGGATGTGGCATCCACAAGTTCTCTGGGCAATATGTTCCAGAGCCTCACTCTGTCACAGCAAGGAATTTTTTCCTGATATCTACTGTAAGCCTACTCTTTCGGTTTGAATCTCTTCCCCCCATGTCGCTTTTGCTCTTGCAAAGAGTTTCTCCCCATCTTTCATGCAGGCTCCCTTCAGGTACTGGAAGGATGCAATTAGGTCACCCTAGGCCTTCTCTATTCCAGGCTGACCAAACCCTATTCTCAGGCTTTCCTCATAGGAGAGGTGCTCCATCCCTTGGATCATCTTGGGGTCATCTCTCTTTCCCTTTTGCATTTCCTTCCTCCCTGTCAATGTGCACCACCTTGCAAAGCAATGTGGATGTCCTGCAAGGCAGATCCTGTGGGTGTGCTGATAAATCTCCTTGGCCTCCCTGCCCAGTGTCCCCAGCTGGGATATGGACCATGCTCACCACTGTGGTGAGCTCCTTGGACACTGATCAGGCCCCTGTGCTTTCATGTCAATGCTGCTTTCCAGGGCAGCTTTGTGTGCAATGTCTGATGTTAATATCAGCAGGCACAATGTGCCTCAGAGGAAGTGTCCATGACTTTTTCCCTCAGGCAGAAAATCCCTCTCCGCAGAAGGAACCAGTTATCCTGCTTTGTTCTGCCAGCTGGAGGCTAATGGTGGCCAAGATGTGCCATTCTAAGGGGTCTTGTGGTGATTTTGGTGATGTGATTAATGTGGATCTCCTCTGAAGGCATTTCTCTGAGGTTTCAGGTTAGGGAACTGCCCCAGGAATGCTATGAGCTGTGTTACGGTTCCTGCTAAATCACCAGCCAAAATCATCAAAACGTTTCTTGAAAGTTTATGGACTTGGGAGCATAGGGATGCTTTTTGTGGAGCAAAATGCTGGGATGATCCCACAAGAAATGTCCTGCTGGTGCTCATGCTGCTCCTGCACCATGGAGCACTTCCAGCCATAGAGGCTTGCAGAGTGGCTGTTCCCACACCACCGGTGTTTTCCAGTATTTCCTCACAGTAAGCTTTGCCCTGCAGCAGCTCAGAGGCTTCTAGGATCCTGTTGCTGCTAGCTATCAACTGTTTTTGGAAAATGGATTGAAAATCCCATGCCCCAGTGGAGCCTGTTTTAGGCTTGGAGTGTTGAGGCTGAGCAGAGGCCAGCAGAAATGGTATTTTCCACGTGTGCCCATGGAGGGTAGCGATCTCTGAGTGATGAGCTGGGCAAGAGGGGGGCTGCCTGTGCTGAGGCTGGTGCAGGGGTGCCCTCCCAGCACAGTACAATGTGAGTGGGAGGAAGGGGAGCAGAGCAGCAGCGAGGGCAGAGAAACCATCTCCGTCACGGTGCCTTTCCAATGGCACCGCGTCTGGCACCCACGCACAAAGATGAAATCGCAGTCATGTGGGGAAAGAGGAGGAGGGGAAAATACCATGGAAAAGGGAATCTCCAGGAGAGGGAAACATTTCTGTTGGGAGAAGTGAAGCAAGGGGAATGGCTCTTAGAGTTGCCAGGCAGAGAAGTGCTGTTTGCACAGAATCACTTTGGAGACTGGCACCAACTCTCCCTCTTGTGGGCATTTCTCTCTGCTTTGTGTAGTCTGGTAGCTGCTGGTCCTGCCAGCAGCCCCAAACCTCTGTTGGCTTCATCCTAATGAGATGGTTCATAACTCCTGCATTAAATACCCATGTGAATTAGGCCAAGAGGGTGGCCTGAGCTGCAGAGTCAGCACCTGGAGTGCCCTGGCATCGTGCTTATCACTCACCAGGTGAGAGGCACAACTCTGTCTGCAAAATTAAACACCCGAAAGCATGAAACGGGAGCAGCAGATTTGGAATCAATGACTTCCCACAGTCACTCCTTGCAGGTCAGACTGGCCAGGACTTCACTTTCACGCTTTCCTCTCATGTTACTCAAGTCAGTCTTTTTAGCTTGTTTAAAAAACCAAACAAGTCAAAACTTACCATGTTCCCATCTGAATTCCGTCTGAACTCCTCCCCTGCCCCAAAGGGTCTCTCTCAGCCCAGACTCTGCTCATGGATGAGACATTTGTATTACATGTTTTTTGACACAAAAGGTCTGCCTGTTTTTTCTGGTCTATCTGCAGTCCCATTTCTTTTCCTGACTTTTTGATCTGTGGTCCCAGTGTGTCCTTGTCTTTTTTGTTTATGATTTGGATCCTCTCTGCCCCAATAAGTAGGTGAGGCCCTGTATGTCTTCCTGTGAGAGCCAGTGTACCTCCCTCAGGTCCATGAGCTGCAGGTCTACAAGAGCAGCAGATAAATGCTGGCCTTTTGCTCAGGAGGAATAAATCCGGTTAATTTGGCCTTTGCTGTAAACTCATAGACAAGTCACAAAATTAGCGCTGAAACACAGAGAAGGAGCATGAATTCATTTAGAGCAGAGTGAAATTCACCACGTGGAGTGAAATCTCTGCTGCAGCTGATGGGGAAGGAAATAAAAGGACCGCAGGCTAAGATAAGCAATTTCCAGACAGATGCTGCCACAGACCAGCTGGATCCGACCAGCTGCGCCAACACTGGAGCACTTAGCAGGGGGAGGAAGATCAAAAAATAAAACCGTGGTGTTTGAGGAACTCACAATTAAAAAGGCACCAGAGATGGGAGCCCTGCATGTGCAGAGATCTTTGAGGTTAATGGAGCTTCACTTTTATTGTTGGTTTGGGTTTTTTTTGGAATGAGCATGTCTTAAAGCTGTTTGTGAATGGTTAGAAAGTGATTATCAGATTTTTGTCTTTGTGCATTGGCTGATCTTCTGCAAAGTCACCAAGTCAGCAGGTTGTTTTAAACAGTTTGACCTAGTAAGGCTGCAGCCATGTCTGAAGTATATCTTGGGGAGCATGTATAAGAGGATTAACAAAAATTATGAACTCATGAAGAATTCTGCCTATGGCTGTTAAATGCAAGCATGCAAATATAACCTTAGGAAGTCCTTTAGCCTCAAGTTGCTGTGATGGAATAGAGCTGTTCCTGCTTCTCACACTTTCCCTGGGCACACGCCACTAGTGTTGTTGGGGGAAGAGGCTAGGTGAGCTAGTTGCCCATGAATCCTGTGTATGTAAGATGCTTACACGTGAGCTTTCCAAAGGTGCCCAGCCTGGGACATGTGTATATGCAACCCCAGACTCCAAAGAGCTGGAAGGGCTGGCCAGGCTGAGCATTTGGCAGGGATGCTGTGTTACACCAGTACCACTATCTAAGGAACCACTGGACTGGGATTCTCAGCAGAGGTGAAATCTTCCAGTACTTGTATTTTTTGTGCCAGTATCTTGCAGCAAGCAGCAAGCCCCACCACTGTGGTTGTCTTGCCAGAAGGACCCTGAAGTGGACAGGGCAAAAGATCTGTTTGCAAGCACAGCAAAGGAAACAACAGGGAAGAGATGCAGAAGAGACCCCACCCTAACTGAGTGGTAAACATTCTGTTCAGGCAGCCAGGCCACAGGTGCTTTGTTTAGGGTGCTCACTACTGCCCAGTGCTGATCTGCTTGAAAAAAACTGTAATTATTTTGCCAAGTATTTTTTTCAGAGGGATCAGTTTTCCTGCAGGAGTTCCCAGTAAGACCAGCAGAGCACAGAAAGCACTACTGGATTAGGGGCTGCTTAAACTGGTGCTGCTTCTCAAAAGAGAAGAAGTTGTGGTTGTTCCTCTCCTCCCTAAGGGTGCACTTGGCGTTGGAATGATAATGCAAAATGAGACCTTGAACTTTGAAAAGGGCCAACTGCAGCTGGAAGCGAGAACCTGCTGGAACTCATTAAAAGGCAAGTGTAAACATCAATAAAAATGAGGGGTAGATCTTGGCTTCCCTATGGGCTCTTATCTGGCAGAAGCTCCATGCTTTGTGGATGAGAGGCTGTTTTGCAGGTAAAGGGAATGAAAACATGGTCTTTTTTCTCTCTTTTCACCCCATGAAACTCAGGCAAAGGGAAACCCTAATCTGTAAGTGCTGTTCCACTAGTCAGACAGCGCTGCCTGGGGTTTTGGAGGATGGCTCCATGGGTGTTTCTTCCACAAAGGATGCCTGCGTAAGTAGCTCTGCCTCCTCATCCCCCCCTGCCAGCGCACGTCAGTCCAGCTGTGTGACAAACCAGACCACAGAACTTACCTGGCTTCAAAATACACTCTCCAAAAGATAAACACAGTTACTTCCAACTCTGACTAGTTCCTTAATCCGGCTCATTTGAAGCCCTCATAAAGAACTGCACAGGAATCATGGGGTGGGGGAGGATCTGCTGTCATTGCCTCCAAATCCAATTTAAAAACATGCACAACCTCATAATAAGTGCTGGTAGCTTGAGGGTCATTGCCTGCCCAGTGTGCTGAGAAGGAAATTTGCAGCTGTATCACCCAATTTTACCATGTAGTGATCGGCTCTCCTACTCTTTTTTTTGGGAGGCTGAGAGCCCACAGATAAGCTGTGTGCTGAGGCCCAGTGCCTCCACTTCTTTGAGGAGCAGCTCAGACAGGAGGAATTATTTATTGTTGCTGGCTCCCTTCAGACTCTGGGCATAGCTGTTGGTGTCTCCCAAGGTAGGGAGGGCTGCACACAGGGCACTTGTTTGCACAGTGGCTCAGCTCTGTCACTGCTGAGGCTGCTCTCGCTCTGTCTTGGCCATGCTGCAGTTGCTGCTGCCTTTGCAGGCACATAAGAACTGCTCTAGCAGCACCCAGAAACCTTGCAAGGCACCACCCATATGCCCAAGGCACTTGGAAGAGGAGAATTAGGACATTGTCTGGCATAAGGCATGGAGTGGGGAGCAGTCACTCCTTCCAGCTGCCTGGATTTCATCTAACCTGATCACTAAATCCCAGCCTCAGCCACATTGTAAATGTCTCAGTTGAAACTTCCTGTGGGTAGCTCTGCAGAGTTCAGGGTGGCAGGCAGACACCCAATATGGAATGCAGGCTGATTGCTTGACCTTTTTTGCCCATATGTGTTTTTGTAGTCCTGCCTTTCTCAGTTGTCCTTCAGCAGGTTCTAGTTACAATATTTTATTGATGATGAGGGACAAGAGAGGAATTCTTCTCTTGCTTTAGTGTTTCAAAGGGTAGTACACAAATCCTTGAGTGCCAGTATGGTGTTACGAAGTCTAATCCACCTGAAGAGACTGCTGCATGCCACATTTCCCACTGACTCCTGGAGATCTCCAGGGTTGCACTGGTATAACCCTGTGTTCTTACCTCAAAAAATAATTTTCTCCTTTTGCTTCTGGGTGGGCAAGCCTTTAAAATCTGCCTGTTGTTCTCTAATCATACTCTTCCTTTCTTAAACTGCACTCACAGTTTCCCACACAAAATCCGCAGTCCTTTTCTGCTCTGCATTCCCAGTCCTTCAGAGAAGGTTTGCATCCCCAGAGAGAGCTGGTGCAGCCTCAGAGACAGCCTTAGTTTCTGTACTGTAGCCTAAACATTCTTGTCCTGGATTGCCCTTCTGCTTTCCCGCACGTTCTCCCACTGAATGCAAGCACTGGTCTGCAAGAAGTGTCTTGTTTAGCTGAGATAAATGTTTTTTTCCAGGTGCTGTGCAGAGTAACACACATTGTGAGATGCCTCAATAATTGCACAGAAGCTGTGGGTCATGCCTGTGTTATGTCTGATAGTCACCAAAGGCTGGATCCTGTGAGCACCGAAGCGAAGGTAAAGCTGCCTCTGACTTTACAGCACAGGGTATGATCCCTGAGAGGATCCATGCCAAGATACTGGTAAGTACATAGCACAGCTCTGCAAACTCACAGCCCAAATCTTGTCCTGATGCTGAAATCTTCTGCTCCTAGTCCTTTCTCTTATAAGCAAGCAGGTCTTGTCACCTCTCAGCTGCTGAAATCCATCAGCATGCAGGAGCCCTGCCTGAAGCCATTGCTAAGAATAGTGTCCAAGAAGAAGGGGAAGAGAAGAGTGAGCCTGGAAGGGATTTGGCCATTGCCATCATCAGACTCCATCTCATTTTCCTACAAGCAGTGGAGGCTCAACACTCACAGTTTTGGATGGTGCTCTTATGTGACAGACTTCTGCTTCTCAGAGTACTGAAGTCAAGGGCAGGGCTGCCCAAAAGCCAATGCTTTTGCCGTGCTATGAGATCCCATTACTGTATCCCTCACCTCTCCAGCTAAAGCTGCTGTGAGTGCAGGACTCTCACCTGTCTGTTTGCATGGACTGAGCTGCAGGCTCCTGAAACAAAGCACAAACAAATCTCTTAGGAGAAGCTGTATTTCAGCAAAATGCCATAGAAACCACAGCTGCGTTACAGAGGGCCTTTTCCCTGGCATTATGCAAGAGGTAATTATGTAAGTTGTTGTTATATAATATTCCTGGCTTCTTCAGAGTGCCAGCCTTCCCCTGACCACAGCAGTGTGTATTACTTACGTCACATCACGCTTTATACAACCCAGGATCGCAGCAGAGCTGGGGCTGCTGTCATCACTGCTCCCAGCCATGGGACCCTTGGCTGCTCTCAGGGCTTTTTAAAAATTGTGTTGTGGGGAAAAAAGCTCACTGAAAAGCAAAAAGTTATTTGATCAAACTATCTGTTTGTTCCTCTGAGACATTTTGCTGTGTAAGCACACAAGATGGTTTGGGTTGTTTCTTGAGGAAGGACTGGATTTTGGAACATCTTTGTCTCTTTCTTTCTGGAAAATTTATTTCACAAACTTACTTCAAATGAAAAAGAAATCTCTGATTTCTGCCAATGCCTCTCTCTTGGGTGCCTATTTCCCTACTTGAAGCAGGTCTGGCTGCAGAGAAAACAGAGCTAGAAATTTGTTCTCTTAACCACCAAGACAGTGTGGGGGAGTGCTGGGCTTGCCAACATTCACTTTCCAGCCCAGGGTTGGATCTCTCTTCATAACAGTGATACTGTAGGAAAAAAATTGAGTATGGCCAAACAAACTTGGATTTGGTCCATCCCTGTGGCTAGTGTTTGTTCCTCTGTGTCTCCCAGCTCTACCCAGGTGACTGAGCCCCATAGTATTAACACCTAAACAGCTGGTGTTTCTGGAACTATACCCAAGAGCTGATCCCTGCTCTTTCACTGGTGTGCCTGTGGGCTCAAGCAAGTCATAGAACTTCTTCATCCCTCATCAGTGACGAGGACAAGTGGCTTTTCTGTCCGTGGAATTGTGGCATGGTCTAAATTAATACATATCTGTAGAAAGGTTTGCCAGCTGTGGAGGGTGGAGCACGGCAGAGGTGGGATTGCACCCCCTGTTTTGGCAGAGATGGCTCTTCACCCCCTGTTTTGGCAGAGATGCCTGTTGAGCCTGTTAGGTGNGAGGTGGGATTGCACCCCCTGTTTCGGCAGAGATGGCTCTTCACCGGCCTGCTGAGCCTGTTAGGTGGGGGACCTTTCCTAAGTACCTTTTGGTAGAATTTTTGGGCAGAAACAAGCCCCATGAGGTCTCTAGAACAGTATTTCTCCTCGCGGCAGTACCCTGACTCTCAGCTGTGGCTCTACTGCTGTCCCATGGGATCTTCCTCTCTCCCCATCCCACCACTCCAGCCCTCTGCAGTATCAAGGCTGGGGGATAGGGGAGAAGGCACAGTACCCCAAGTGAGCAAGGAGTAACGATGTCTCTACATCCCGCACTGAAAATGAGCACCCTACAAAAGTCCTGCACCCCACGCTGCAGCCCTGCCTGCCCTGGGGTCACTGTCCTACCTTCGAAATGAGAGGAGTGCCTGTCGGCCGGCTCCCCGAACCTCCAAACCGCGGCAGGGCTGGGACGCGCCCCCCGGTGCTCTCGGCCCGGTCTCCCGTGGCCACGAGGTGGCAGCAAGGCCTGGCCACGGGGCCGCAGCCGCGGCACCTCCGGGCCGGGCCGGGCCGCGCCGGGGCCCGCGCCGCGCACCGAGCCCCAGAGCGGCCGCGCTGGGAAGGAGCCGGGAGGCACCGCGGGCACCCCACCCTGCTCAAGCAGGGGCTGCTCCAGCACGTCCATCCGAGGGGCTTTGCAGTGGGGTGAAAGCGGCCAAAAGCATGCGAGGTCCACTTCTGCTGGTTTAGTGAGAGTGCTGCAGGTGGGGGTGCAGAGACACAGCCACATGTGCCAGCACAGCTCCGGTGTGGGCAGAGCTGCTTGAAACAGGCTATTCAGTCACTTGGTGAANGGGGGACCTTTCCTAAGTACCTTTTGGTAGAATTTTTGGGCAGAAACAAGCCCCATGAGGTCTCTAGAACAGTATTTCTCCTCGCGGCAGTACCCTGACTCTCAGCTGTGGCTCTACTGCTGTCCCATGGGATCTTCCTCTCTCCCCATCCCACCACTCCAGCCCTCTGCAGTATCAAGGCTGGGGGATAGGGGAGAAGGCACAGTACCCCAAGTGAGCAAGGAGTAACGATGTCTCTACATCCCGCACTGAAAATGAGCACCCTACAAAAGTCCTGCACCCCACGCTGCAGCCCTGCCTGCCCTGGGGTCACTGTCCTACCTTCGAAATGAGAGGAGTGCCTGTCGGCCGGCTCCCCGAACCTCCAAACCGCGGCAGGGCTGGGACGCGCCCCCCGGTGCTCTCGGCCCGGTCTCCCGTGGCCACGAGGTGGCAGCAAGGCCTGGCCACGGGGCCGCAGCCGCGGCACCTCCGGGCCGGGCCGGGCCGCGCCGGGGCCCGCGCCGCGCACCGAGCCCCAGAGCGGCCGCGCTGGGAAGGAGCCGGGAGGCACCGCGGGCACCCCACCCTGCTCAAGCAGGGGCTGCTCCAGCACGTCCATCCGAGGGGCTTTGCAGTGGGGTGAAAGCGGCCAAAAGCATGCGAGGTCCACTTCTGCTGGTTTAGTGAGAGTGCTGCAGGTGGGGGTGCAGAGACACAGCCACATGTGCCAGCACAGCTCCGGTGTGGGCAGAGCTGCTTGAAACAGGCTATTCAGTCACTTGGTGAATTTTAAAGGAGGCAGCCAATATGCTGGCTCTCTGTGGTTTGTGTTTATCCAGATGATTATGCAAGTGATAGATTTTGCCCCAAAGGGAAGACAAGAGGTCTGTAGATACTAAAATGTTATGTCCTTTTCATGACTGTGGGGTTGGGGGTGGTCTGGTGCACTATACAACTTTTAGTATTTCTGTAGACTATTTATTTAAGCTCTAGGGAGAAAAGCTTATGATTTCATTTCATTACTACTTTGCTTGCAGAAAAAAGCAATATGGAATCTCATACTCGTTTTAAGTCTTTTGACCATTTAATGTTAATGTCCATACCAGTCAACCAATTTCAAATGGAGTTATTACAGCAAACGCGTAGCTCCAGCTTGGGTAATATACGGAGCTTGGTGCATAAGCAGCAGCCTCTCACATACTGGGAGCACGTTTCTGTTGCATCTGAAAGGTGTGTAAACCAGTAAGGTCAGTGTTCAGGCTCCTGCCCAAGCCTGGAAAGGGTACAAATGCTTCATTACTGCTGTGAGGACGTGGGCAATGAGGTTGCGGATATGTGATCTCCCCTGTCTCAGCTCTATGCTGTGGAGAACTGCACGAGGAATGAGTTGGAGAAGTACTAACCTCTATTCCATCAGTTTAGCTTAGTTTGGGTAATTGGTAGTGACCTGATGTTTGCACAGGTAAATCAGGATGAAATCTTGACATTGAAGTGTTAGATGTAGATTTTTGGATGTGAAGCAAACATGCATAGAGGAGATGGAAGGGGAGGATTTCAGAGTTTCAAGTTGACTTGGCTGACAGAGGCTTGCAACACGTAGTGGCCAAAATGTCCTTACCTTGAGGCTTGGATGCCAGCTGACACCTCCATTGGGCTTTAGCCACCCTTCTTACCCACAGCATTCCCTTTAAACCTCTGTGTTTCTAAGGGATGTGAGGCTCTGTGCCTCCATCACCCTTGCTGCCCAATTACCACTGTATGTGAGCACTTGTCTCCCCTTGCAAGGCTGGAGTAGGGAACACGTAGGCAGCAGAAGGGTGCAGAGGCACTGAGTTAGCTCAGGTCCTGCAGCACTGTGGTAGAGACTGTGGGGTTGAATGTTCTTCTCCTGAATTCCAAGGCAGGTGTCTTCAGCCTATGGTTGATATTTCTTGCCTGCTTTCTCCTTGGAAACATCCAGAGGCAGGTGCATGGTTCGGGACAGCAGTGCTGGCTGGGCTTTGTTATCAGGCTGTGNACCTTTCCTAAGTACCTTTTGGTAGAATTTTTGGGCAGAAACAAGCCCCATGAGGTCTCTAGAACAGTATTTCTCCTCGCGGCAGTACCCTGACTCTCAGCTGTGGCTCTACTGCTGTCCCATGGGATCTTCCTCTCTCCCCATCCCACCACTCCAGCCCTCTGCAGTATCAAGGCTGGGGGATAGGGGAGAAGGCACAGTACCCCAAGTGAGCAAGGAGTAACGATGTCTCTACATCCCGCACTGAAAATGAGCACCCTACAAAAGTCCTGCACCCCACGCTGCAGCCCTGCCTGCCCTGGGGTCACTGTCCTACCTCCGAAATGAGAGGAGTGCCTGTCGGCCGGCTCCCCGAACCTCCAAACCGCGGCAGGGCTGGGACGCGCCCCCCGGTGCTCTCGGCCCGGTCTCCCGTGGCCACGAGGTGGCAGCAAGGCCTGGCCACGGGGCCGCAGCCGCGGCACCTCCGGGCCGGGCCGGGCCGCGCCGGGGCCCGCGCCGCGCACCGAGCCCCAGAGCGGCCGCGCTGGGAAGGAGCCGGGAGGCACCGCGGGCACCCCACCCTGCTCAAGCAGGGGCTGCTCCAGCACGTCCATCCGAGGGGCTTTGCAGTGGGGTGAAAGCGGCCAAAAGCATGCGAGGTCCACTTCTGCTGGTTTAGTGAGAGTGCTGCAGGTGGGGGTGCAGAGACACAGCCACATGTGCCAGCACAGCTCCGGTGTGGGCAGAGCTGCTTGAAACAGGCTATTCAGTCACTTGGTGAATTTTAAAGGAGGCAGCCAATATGCTGGCTCTCTGTGGTTTGTGTTTATCCAGATGATTATGCAAGTGATAGATTTTGCCCCAAAGGGAAGACAAGAGGTCTGTAGATACTAAAATGTTATGTCCTTTTCATGACTGTGGGGTTGGGGGTGGTCTGGTGCACTATACAACTTTTAGTATTTCTGTAGACTATTTATTTAAGCTCTAGGGAGAAAAGCTTATGATTTCATTTCATTACTACTTTGCTTGCAGAAAAAAGCAATATGGAATCTCATACTCGTTTTAAGTCTTTTGACCATTTAATGTTAATGTCCATACCAGTCAACCAATTTCAAATGGAGTTATTACAGCAAACGCGTAGCTCCAGCTTGGGTAATATACGGAGCTTGGTGCATAAGCAGCAGCCTCTCACATACTGGGAGCACGTTTCTGTTGCATCTGAAAGGTGTGTAAACCAGTAAGGTCAGTGTTCAGGCTCCTGCCCAAGCCTGGAAAGGGTACAAATGCTTCATTACTGCTGTGAGGACGTGGGCAATGAGGTTGCGGATATGTGATCTCCCCTGTCTCAGCTCTATGCTGTGGAGAACTGCACGAGGAACGAGTTGGAGAAGTACTAACCTCTATTCCATCAGTTTAGCTTAGTTTGGGTAATTGGTAGTGACCTAATGTTTGCACAGGTAAATCAGGATGAAATCTTGACATTGAAGTGTTAGATGTAGATTTTTGGATGTGAAGCAAACATGCATAGAGGAGATGGAAGGGGAGGATTTCAGAGTTTCAAGTTGACTTGGCTGACAGAGGCTTGCAACACGTAGTGGCCAAAATGTCCTTACCTTGAGGCTTGGATGCCAGCTGACACCTCCATTGGGCTTTAGCCACCCTTCTTACCCACAGCATTCCCTTTAAACCTCTGTGTTTCTAAGGGATGTGAGGCTCTGTGCCTCCATCACCCTTGCTGCCCAATTACCACTGTATGTGAGCACTTGTCTCCCCTTGCAAGGCTGGAGTAGGGAACACGTAGGCAGCAGAAGGGTGCAGAGGCACTGAGTTAGCTCAGGTCCTGCAGCACTGTGGTAGAGACTGTGGGGTTGAATGTTCTTCTCCTGAATTCCAAGGCAGGTGTCTTCAGCCTATGGTTGATATTTCTTGCCTGCTTTCTCCTTGGAAACATCCAGAGGCAGGTGCATGGTTCGGGACAGCAGTGCTGGCTGGGCTTTGTTATCAGGCTGTGCTCTGACTGCAGCCACCCCCAGAAGGGACCAGTCACCCCATTGGTGTGCCAGGCCATTACCAGTCCTGACAGGGAGGTAGGAGAAAGTCTGGGAGCCCTCCCAAAACATATCCACATGGTTTGTTAGCTCAGTGGCTTTTCCTTCCAACACTGAAATTTGTTTGGCTTGACAGAAGTAGCCAGAGACCAGAACTGCGGGCTGGGTGGGTGTTGAACGTAGCTGTGCTATGTCCTCGTGTCTCTGGTCTGCTGCAAATTACCTTTCTGGCTCAATTGTACATCTCTTGGCTCCAATATCCAGACTCAGCCATCAGCTAACCTTAGGTGTTTCCCAGAAGAACCGGCAGCAGGATCCTGGCAGGCAGGTGTGGGGGAACCGGCTCCCATACAGCTTTTATCCCTTCATTCCTCATGCAGCAGGTGCGGAAATGACTGGGATGTTTTGAATATGGTTATCTCTTAAGGGCATGTCACAAGTGGTGTGTTATCCCAGGAGAAAAGGATGGTGAGGTCATTATGGGAAAGGAAAGGCCTTTGGAGTGATGAAGTCAATGCTACTGGCTGTCCTGGCCTTTTCTCCTGCCTGCCCTTGGCAGGCCAGGGGAGAGGGAGGCAGGGTGGCCTTGCAGATGACTGTGCCCTTCAGGAATCTCCTGCTATAAAGCTTGACACTGTCTCTGAGTCCTTGGGCACAGGCTCCTGGCACAGCATTCCAGCAGTGCCCTTTCTCTCTAGAGTGGGACATGTGCCAGTCCAATACGAAAAGCAGAAATGATGCCACCAGTGGCACCCACAATAGTACCTGACTCAAAATAGCTTCCTAGGAAAAAACAGGGAGGCTGATTAGGTTAGACAAGCCTGAAAGAGAGCAAGAAGTCCAGCTGATGATTGACAGGTGTAGGTTTGTGGGCAGGGGCTATAAATCCCACGGGTGAGCTCTCCAGCTACCCTTTGGGGAAAGACAAGACTGCAGGAAGTACTCAGGACCTGTCTTTGGTGAACCATGGGGCTCAGTGACCAGGAATGGCAGCAAGTCCTGACCGTCTGGGGAAAGGTGGAGTCCGACATTGCTGGCCATGGCCATGCAGTTTTAATGAGGTAGGCAAGGAACTTCAGTTCTAAGAGTAAAGCTGAGGGCTTTCAATGAGAGACATGCTTGTCAGTGTTTAGTTCAAGAAGGTGTTTTCTTTCTTGTAGGGTGGTGGTTTTTCCATTGCTATTTTCTGGGTTAAAAGTTACTCGCTGTGTAAAGTGGCTGTGCTTTTGTCTCTCCATCTCTCTATGGGTACAGGAGCAGACTAGTGCTGCTTTTAACACATGGCTGTGCTTTGTCCCTCTGCCTCTGGTGGCCAAGGTCTGCTTTGGATCCTCATTACCCAATCTCTCCAGTGAGAAATGCTGGAGTGAAGTGTGTATGATATGGCTTCAGATGCTCTGCAGAAAGGATGTAGGCAGGCAGAAAAGGAATGAAAGGAGAGGAACATCACCTCTGTGGCAATTTTCTTGGAATCTATTTCAGTAAAATTAACTGCAAAGTACCTGACTGTTTCCCTCTCCCCACCTTAGTCTCACCTGGCAGAGCCCTGCCCATCCTGCTTTTTGACCAGAAATGTGTGTGATAACACTTGTCCACTACCTCATGATGAATTTGAGGTCCAAGTATGAAATGAGGCACATCC
The DNA here is from genome assembly GCA_013400495.1 of Nicator chloris. Lineage (NCBI taxonomy): Eukaryota > Metazoa > Chordata > Aves > Passeriformes > Pycnonotidae > Nicator > Nicator chloris. Next base: position 328,159 of record WAAE01018517.1, on the reverse strand, counting down.
TTCCCCTTACTTCCCTCCTCCATTATTCTGGTGTCAGAAGTGCTCATGAGGTCTCCAGCTGAGAAGACCCCATCCTCCATGATGTCCTTGTGATCCTGGAACTTGGAGTGGTGAACACCCCAGATACTGCAAAGTGGGAAAGAACATTAGGTGGACACTGGAGCCCAGCTTGTCCCTTAAGACCAGAGAGGATGCAGACTTTGAGGAGATTCTCTTCAGCTCTCCTCTCAGACTGTGCATACCCAAATGTCCTGGAAGGGTACAGACACTGAGGAAAGTAGTGGGGATCTGGCACCTGCCTGGGATTTTCTACCCTAAGCATGGCTAAGGCAAGGAGCCCAGACCTCCAGGCATATCTACTGCAAAGCTTTGAAAAACATTTTTCAAAGATGAGCCAAAGCAGGGGGCTGTTTTCCTTACCTGCTTTATCATGTCCTAGACCAGCTGGCGTTTGAAGGGAAAGGAATGGAGTGGGAATGAAGTGGGTGGAAATGTGATGGCTTTCCCCTCTTATGGTCCAGAGCAGGTATGCTGGAGGGGTAGGAGGAACCTGAGCCATCCTCACCCATTCATCTCTGAGGTGGCTACTTTGCCTCTGAATTTGCCTCATGCTAGTAAAAGCAGTTCCAAATGGAAAAGTAATACCATTTTTCTTACAAGTATCACAGAGTAAAGCATGGCATTAAATAAATAAACGTGACCCTGTGACTTTGTGCTCCTCTGCTAACCCAGATCTCCTCCAAGGAGTTTCTGAAGGAGGAGAGAGGCAAAGGAAAGAGGGTGGGAAAAAAGGTCAGGAACCAAATTCCTCCACGTCTGCAATCATAGGGTTTGGGGGCACAGTAAACTCTCCCATCCAGATGACATTCGAGAACACATGACCTCGAGATACAAGGGACCTGAGGCTGGGGGCTGCTGTTTTGTTTTGTTTTGTTTTGTTTTTGTTATAAGAAGTTTGTAGAGCTCTCATTTCCTGGCCAACAAATCATGGGCTGATAAGTTTGTGTGAGAGGCAGGGATCTATAGGTTGGCTCCCCAGAAACAGTAAATTTATGAAGACAGGTGGTTTTGTTTGCTTCTGCAAATTTTTGCTTTTTGCTTGCTTATTTTCACATGAATAAAAGAACTCACCTCTCAGTATCATGACTAGCCTTGGCTCTTGTCTCTGCCTTAAAACAGTTGACAAAATCCAGGGTGTCAAAGAGTTATCAGAACTATATGGAAAAAATGCAGACACTTCCTCTGTTGCTCTAGTTGGGCATGTTTAGGGCACTGTCTCTGTTGTGACCGGAGGGAATGGAAATAGACAGTGGTGATCATCTTAGGAACTGGGTAAGAAGATGAGATTAAAGTAGATTGAATACTCAAAGGGAGATATGTCAGGAGCTTCTCCTCTCCAAAGTCACTCTGCTTTTGTCCACAGACTATTTCACGACCATCCTGAGACCCTTGATCGCTTTGAAAAGTTCAAAGGCCTCAAGACCCCTGATGCAATGAAGGGCTCTGAAGATCTGAAGAAACATGGAGCTACTGTTCTTACCCAACTGGGCAAAATCCTGAAGGCGAAGGGTAATCATGAGGCCGAGTTGAAGCCCCTGGCTCAGACGCATGCAACCAAGCACAAAATCCCTGTCAAATACCTGGAGGTATGGAAAAGGGCAGGGAGTCTCAGTGTCTGATATGTAGTGAATGTGTGCAAGACAGCTATGTGAGAGTTGGGCTTTCATTTACTGATGACTAGTTGGACTTCAATGAGCTCTCCCTCAAATCCAAGGTCTGTGTGTACAAGCAGGAGGCACAGAAAGGGCTCATGGTATGCAAATGGTATGTGGATATCCAAGTTTAGACTTCCCATTCGAAACACCACACACAGTCTGACCAACCCCTGACAACAATAAACCAGCCCATGCAGCCTATGCATGCCTGGGAAACTGTATTACATAAGGACTGTCAGTGACTGGACACAAGGGACATACAATTTTAGAGTAAGCCCTGGAGGATCCATTGGAGACCAAGACCCATAAAACTAAGTGTTATACAAACACAGGGCATGAATTTGAAGTCTTAATGGATGAGGCAGACAAAAAGTGGAAAGGGCCATGGTCTACTCAAGGTCATGAAGCAGATCAGCGTCAGAGCTAGGAATAGAGCCCAGTGCTTCTGCCTAGCCCAGGCTCCTTACATACTAGACCTCACTGTCTCTCCAGAGGCTGCAGGAAGGCCTTCTGAATTAGCTCAGAGATATTTCCAGGCTCTGCAACCTATTTCTTAGTCTGGCTTTTCTGAAAATAAACCTTGAGTGTCCCTTCAGTTTTTCTTTCTCTCTTTCCTTCCTCTCAGTTCATTTCTGAAGTCATTATCAAGGTCATTGCCGAAAAACACGCTGCAGACTTTGGGGCTGATGCCCAGGCTGCAATGAAGAAGGCTCTGGAGCTGTTCCGAAATGATATGGCCAGCAAGTACAAGGAGTTCGGTTTCCAGGGTTAGCACATACGCACAAAGGAACACCACGATGGACGGCCTGGCCACGCATCTTTGTCCAGCGCTATTTTGGACATCTCACAATTGGCCATCTCTGATGTGTGGGAAGGCTTTGATGAGAGGCCAAGAGTCACTCCAGGCAGCATAGAGGCACTCAGAGTGATATCCATGATAAACTGTTGTTTCCTGGCTTCATATATACAAAAGAAATATTCTGCTTTCTTAGGAAAAATAACATTAGGGGTTATCTGTGAGCTTCAGCCTAACTTATCCCCTTTCTCTCTCCCTGAAACTCAGTCCCATCTGAGAGGCAGATGGCATGGCCAAAGATGAAGGGATGTGGAGGATCAAGGGAAGTGTTGAGTGTGGTGAATGAGTGAAGGAATGACTGAAATGAAAGATGTGAGAATGGGAAGCAGGGACACAGCATCCCATTCCTCCCACAGGTGAGACTATTAGCAGGTTACTATGGAGAGCTTCCAGCACAGTGTTACCTTGCTTTGTGGGGGTGAATGCAGCCAGTCAGCCGCCAGTGCCTTCCAGCTCTGGACGGTTTAGTTGTTAAACTTGCATTGGCAAAACTATAAAGAGCAGTACTCCCTGTGATCCGTGGGCTTCTAGCAGCCGCCACTATGTGTCTGAAGGTCTGTTGCACTGGGAAATATGTGTTTCTCAGAAAATAAAAATCCCTGCACCAGAGTCCTGTGTTTGCTCCTGGCTGTACAAACACCCCAGTGAGAACTAGGGGAGAAGGAAAAAGTGGAAAGGTGTTTTGCATACATATGTGGCTGCAGAGCAACCTGCACTGTCAGTCCATGACCTGAGCAGCATGTGGCATCTGTCTTAGCCAGGCACTTGGGGCATTCAGATGTCACCATGGGGACATGACCTGATTACCAGACCTCATAGCACAAGACAGCAGCCTCAGCTCAGTGCTTTGGAGCTGAGAGAAGTGCTCCCTGACTAAAGGCCATGGCCACTGCTGTGCTGGGGGAATGTGGTGAGGGAAGGTCCCTTGTTCATTTATGGGGAGGTGGCATGTGCAGGCAGCCTTGGGTCCCAGCAGCAACACAGTACGTTGCTCTCTCCAGACACTGGAAAGGAGGAATGATCAGCTCAGGTGGAAGACTGCAATGGCAGCATATGCTCTAAAGACCCAAACTCTGGTCTTTGCAGCCTTCTGAATTTTTGCTGAGGTGCCTCTGCAATGCATGCTGCACTCTGTTTACAGATGTACACCTGCATCCTGTGGGGGACCTTAAGGGATAGATATGCAATGGCAATGACATAAATCCCTCTGCCTGTCATCCCCTCCCCATCCCAATACCAGGGGGTTGTGGCAAGGGGAAATGCATGGAAATGACACAGCTGCTCTTTTTGGTGTGGAGAAAGTAATGCACCTTATCTCACAGAGACAGTGTGAGGGCAAGCACAAAGAAGAAAAATGAGGTGCTCAGTAACAGGAGCTACTAGCAGAACCTAGTTCAAGGTACTCCCTGCTAGACTGTGTGCAGTGGGGACAGTGAAGGAGCCACCAGATCCCTTAAAAATCAATCCTGAACCAGCGTGATCTGCTGTGTCTTTGCTCAGGGCAAAGGCCAAAAGAATTCAGTCTCTGAAAGGAGAAGGAACAATAAATTCCTTCCCAGAAGAGTGCATATCTGATTTGTTGCTGTTTACAAATCCTTACTTTACCTCTGGGAGCTTGCTTGGTGTTTCAACCTTTCAGAGAGGGTCACAAAGGCACATGCTGTCACCTAGATGAAGTTACAGCCAGGTGGTCCCTGGCTTAAGCAGCGTGCTTCGTCTGACTCCAGTCTAGTCTGTCTGGTTTTGTGGGGAGTGCAATATGTTTAATTAAGGTCTAGGATTGCTTGTCCAACACAATAAGATTTCCTGCCAGTGCCAACAGACTCTGCTTTAGGATTAAAAGCTCTGCTATAGCAGCTGCCTCCATCAGTCTGAGTGGGACTGGAGTTGTCTAGATATTTTTATGTAGGGCAGGGTGGTGGAGGAGGAAGAGTTTGCATGTGTGTTGTGCCTAGTTACCAGTTATTAGGTACCTGACTAAATGTCAGTCCATTGGGATCACTGACCTTCTCTCTGCCTGCCTTACTCCATTGTGTCAGTGTAGTAGGGGCCATCCTTAAATCTGTTGGTCAAATGTGAGGCCTGATGGAGGTTTTGTCATTGTGCCTATGGCTCAGTGAAGATGTGCAAGCTGAGATGAACCAGCACGTTCAAGTACCAATAACACGGAAGATAACTCCAGCAAGCTCAGTGATTTGGGGTGCTTGTGGTGAAATCCACATCTCTGCACCTTTACTACTCTAAGCACAGAGTATGCCTTGGCCAAGTCCTGACATAACAGCAGGGATATATGTAGTTCCCACAGAGTCCATAAAACTCCTTCAATGGCCCCTGCTTTAAGGGCAGGGGAAGTTTTCTAGAGCAAAAGGGATGTCGGGGAAAGGATTTTTTTATCTCTATGCTGTATTGATTCAGAGTCTTTGCTGGACCCTTTCACTCTGCCTCTAACATGTAAAGCTTTTCTAGTTCATATATGGGACAAAGTCCTTTAGTGGAGATAAACCATATCAGCGCAAGCCCAGACATTTTCCTCCTTCCTTTCCAGAAATAGGTTTACATCAGGTGGGTGGGTGCCAGGGACTTGTCCCCAGCCCCCCTCCCCATTGGGACCATGTGGTGTCACATACACGTTCCCAGTCACACGATGGGATGTGGCTTGTGTGGCTGCCAGCCTCCTTGCTCCAGCACGTACGCACCGACTGCAGCCAGGTGGGGCTTGCGGCCCCTCTCCCTGCTGCAGTTTCCACTGCATGGCAGAACTCGCCATGGCACCGAGCCAGTGACCTGTCTGGGCTCTCTTGGGTTTGGTGTCAGACACCAGCCACTCATCAGAATCTCAGATGACGGGAGCAGGCCCACGCTTCCCAGACGCTGTGCAAATGAGCTGTCAGCCCCAGCCAGGGTGCAACAACACTGCAGGCTGTGCTGCCTGTCCCTCTTGTCTTTCCCTCTACCTGCTGATCCTGTCTGACTCCAATACACCTGCAAACGTCAAGTGGCATCACAGTACAAGTGCTGGGGACCATACTATTAATCCTGTGATCTGTCTCTTGGTCACCTCAGTGGGAGAAAGGGATAGGGCTCTGATGACTAATTATGTTAAATATTTAGCACATTAGTATGAAGCTTGTGACATCCTTCATATTTGCATCTCCCTGCGGGGCTAATGGGAGGAAAGGGCAGGGATGTTTCTAGTCCATGTAATAGTCACTGAAGAGATAAGTCTGGTTTCTGGGAATTGAAGCACAGACAGCGCCTGAAGGATGTAATGCCTATATGATATTAATTTAATAAGGAGACAAATGCTCACCTATACTACATGCTTTCAGATGAGGATTATTTTTGTCATGATCCTTGTCATTTCCACCACCTGGCCAAAACCTGTCTTGTGTGTTATGCCACTGAGGAAAAAAAATAGTGGAACCGGGTGTTTTTTTGATGTAGACATGCTTGCCCATAACATTTTTTCCAGAAGGTGCATGGCATCAGAGCATATCCTCCTTCTTCCTGGACTCATTTGTCTCAGGTTTGCTCAAGGCTGCTTTTCCAGGCTGTGCAGGGTTTAACAATCAGAGTCTGTGCTGCTTCTCAGACTGAGCACACACACAGACACACACAGATACAGACAGACACACAGACATACACAGACACACAGATACCCACACATATCTATACACAAGCACCAGCTTCAAAACACACATCATAGCAAAGCCCATCTCCCAAATCCTTCAGATTCCAGCATTCTTGTGTGCCAGTTCTTCATCTGAGAGGATGAAACATATGACTTCTCACATTGTGTACAAATGAAGTACAGCCTTGAAATAGCTAAGGTCTAACCAAGTGGGAAGACAGAGTATGCAAGGACAGGGCACTTGGGGAGTACTGGTGGGTAGCAGGGCTGTTAAATTTCATGAAGGTGTGCCAACAGAGTCAAGGAGTCACCTGGAACTAAGTAAGTGAGAAGAAAAACTCAATCAACCTCTTTTATCCAACAGCCTAATAAATGAGCATTTATGAACATGAACGAGTCACAACAATGCAGCGTTCTTAACCAGAACATAAATCCCTCCCTCCCCTGTGATCATAGGCACAACAAGCCCATCTCCCAGTCCTGACTTCTATAAAATCCTTATCCAAATGTCAGCAAAGGTGACCTTGTGGCTTTTTAAAGCAGTACTTTATAGTCACTTGACTGCACTTTAGTAAAGTCCTTTCCCAGTTTGGCTTTCATCCCCTGTAAATAAATAAACAGAACAGGCTGCCTCCACCTTCCCCTCCAGCCCTGTAGTGACCAGCCATGATAAGCCATGTCAGACAGGCAGGTCTGGGGCTCTGCCGGGCAAGGCAAGGCAAGCCCTGGCATGGGGCATGCCAGCATAGCTGGTAGTTGCATGGACAAGGCAATGTGTATTTGGGATGGGGAGGGATACATACTAGTGTATATCTCAGCTGTACCTTATGTCTGGAGGAGAGCTTAAAGGAAATTATGCCTGGTTCCTGTTTCCCTTCTCCAAGGAAAGCTCAGTATGAATGCAGCTGCGGGGAAGCCCGGTCTCACATTAGGTGGTTCTTAAAACAGGTTCAAATGTTCAAGTGTCAGAATAGATTTGGGTGGAAGACCTTCTGGATTATTAGCACTTAATTCTCTGTCTCCATGCTTAGCTTGTGGATCTTCCATTACTTCCCAGTATATATAATAAATTGTGCTTTTATTAAGTATTTTTATCTTCTGTCCTCCCTTAACACGTTTCCTTATTCAAGATAAATTCCAGCATCCAAGCTCTCACCAGAGGGGTGGAAAATTCCTGGAGCTGATACCCTCATCAAGACCTGGGATTGCTCTGCTCAGGGCTCGCATGACATCAGGCTTGTCCTCTTGGCAAGCCTTGGGGTTATCTGGAGAGTTAGCTGATACAGTGTCAAAGTGAGTCTGTGTTTTTTCACTCAGCTGGATGAAAAGTCTGGTGCCCTTTGAGGGATGCCATGGATTAACTGTCAGTTGGTTGGGTATAAAGGAGTAAAAATACCACAGAGTTTTGTCTAAACCAGCCATATGGTGTCTCTGAAGCAAAGGGTTTGCACCTGTGGCCAAGCAAAGGGTTTGCACCAGTCACACTCAGACAAGCTGTCCAGAAATGGTGGAAAAGGAGGCAAAGCACACCAAGTGCCACACCTGCAGCCCTCAGCTCCCCCTCTGAGGGCAAATGAATCTGTGGGGTTTGTAAGGAAGAAAGAAAAATGAAATACAGGTGGGAAATGGGGGCACAACTTCTTCTCCCTCAAGACTATTTACTCTGTTAGTGCCTCCTGAAGAGCAATAGCATCATTCTAACAACCCTTCTGCTGTAATGCAATGGAGAATTTCCTAATAAGCTGCTAATTGGTGTGCTTTTGTACGGGAAGAACGGTGGAGTTTTCTCATGGTGCTAAGATTATGGATGTGATGCTTTCACAAAGCTGGCCCATAAATCATGAGAAAGAAACTTTTCGCATATTTTGTTTTTGCCTTGATAATAGCATGTATTGCTAACTCAACTAATTCCCCAGGTAATTTTAGCATGTCATGTTTAAACTGGTATCCCTATGTCTTTTGCTATGTTCCCTCTACAGTTGAGAAATGATCCCTCAGTGCATAAAGTCATCAATTTTTTTCCTTTTCAGTCAAAATCCTCTGTCCTGAAATGGAGCTCTTCATAACAGTCACGAATTGCTAGCTCATAACAAGAAGAGTAATTAGAAAATAATATTTAACATATTTCCTACTATGGTTTTTCTAGTTCAGCAGAGTTGTAGCTTCCTTATCTGTTATCTGTTTTAGATCAGAAACTTGTTGACTGTAAGTGTCATCTGGGACAAGCTCTGTTCTAATTTCTAATGGTAATTAAGACCTCAGTTTCATCCAGTTTAAAACTCTCAGTCTATAAAACACCGAAACTATGCCTGAGTTATTTGCTCTACTGTTCTTAGCCTAGACCTTGGTTAGAGGCCTATCTGTGCTTTCCATCTACAGGACTGTGCAATTAAGCCCATTTTAGAGAGGGTAAACTGAGGTGGAGGGGCACAAGCACATTGTTTTCAGGCTTTATTTAATTCAGCTCTCTACTAGGCCAGGCTTGCGACTGCAGGGCAGTGGATGTTTGTGATCTTTTTGTGTAGGAAGACCTGTGAAGTTGTGCTATCTGCCAGGGAGCAGTTCTTGCTTTGAAGTGGTTGTGTTTTAGCAATTGTCAAAGGACATCCTCTATGTAGATGTGCAGTCACAATGCAGGTGCAGTGTAAATAGCCCAATAGATTACAGATGCTGTATGCAAACTGAAGCAGTCTAAAGACTTTGGGGCTGAACTTGAAATGAAGTTCGCTGGAGATGAACTATGAACTATGGTGGCACTTGGGAGATTGCTAATCTTCTAGCTTCCAAAGAAAAGAAGAGTCCCAGACTGAGATAATAAAGGACATGGATATCTAAATATGTCACCAGCAGAAGAGAGGTCCCTAAATCCTAGTATATGAACCTCAGATCTTCCTGTGTAATTATGCACATGCTTACAATTTCATCTGTAATCCCCTCCTTGATTTCTAACATTTTGCCACCATCTTGGGTGGGTCTAAGCCATCCAGGGTTCATTTGCCTAACTTAATTTATAATCCACAGAAGTGACCTTCTTCTGCCTACTTTGGCAGATCGAGTCATATTTCCCCAATCCGGCCACGAAAAATGCTGTTCCAGCTACCTCTGTTCAATAGGGTGATTAGTGAACAAGATCCAGGTGCATGCCTATTATCACATAGATAGCTCATAATCCTTTGGTCTTTTAAAAATGAGCTGTGCCTTTCCATTTTGGAAAGGGCTTGCCTTCAGGAGATCAGGTTTCAGTGATGGATCCCTGCCTGACTCATGTGCCTAAGCTCTAAAGGAGTAGGTTAAAAAAAAAAAAATAACACCCCCAAAACCCAGTGCTGGTTTTCATACTGACTGTACTTAGCTAGCCCTCCTCACTCAACACATGACTGACTGAATCCTTTTAAATCACCAAACTCTCTATTGGTGTGCTGGAGTCCTGGGCAAGTGGCTCAGCCTGGAGTATTTCTACTCCAGCAACCAGGACTGTCTAAAAGCCTTCATACACCTTTGAGGCTGTTACTATCTTAATGGGACCACTCCTTCCCAAGGGGATTCTCTTTGAGAAGAAAAATGGAGACAGGAAGAAGAAGATATTTCTGTGCCTAGCAATAAATGACACATTGCAAAGCATGAGGTTTATCTGCTTGGGAACAACAGCCTATGTGACAGCCTGCTGTGTGGTGTTCAGAGAGTATGGAGTTATTTTTCCTGTGAGCTATGCTTCCAGCCTCTCCTCCCACCTCATTGACAGTAACATCTGGATCTACCCGCACTCACAGTTCTCTTTGGAAGAGCATAAGTGCAACAAGAGAAAGAGGGTTTTCTTTCCTTATCGCTCTGTTTTGAGGGTAGCTTGCAGCTGTGCCTGGCTGGAAGGAATGTGCAGATTTCATTGAGGATGGTCGAGAAACCTTTTCTTTCCTAACTGCATCACATCCCTGATCACACATACAGTGGCTCATAATTGGGAAGTCTTCAGTTCCAATTCTTCTGGCAACATACAGTAAGGAAAAAACAGAAATGGAGGCAATGCTTTTTCTTTCCATCTACAGTCAGGTTGGAGACAGACAACACTGCATCGCCCTCAGTAAAGGGGTTAATTATGGAGAAAAGTGTGTTAGAGCCTCTCAGTGTTAGAAATAGACCAAAACAGAGTAAGTGCTGCAGAGTACAGCATCCTTTCAAGTACTGGTGTTGGTGAGATAAGAGATAATACATACTAGAGAGTGTCTATTGAGAGAGGAGAGACACATCATTTGTATCTTGAGGGCAGAGCATATTCGAAATAAATTCAAATAATAACCTTTCTCTGGGCATTTAATTTCCCTCCTGTTGGAACTACTTACCTACAGTTACCTACAATTAACTCTGTGATGAGAGTGCATGTCTGTGGGTGTGTGTATGTACAGCACAAAGGCTATAGTTAATACACAGGACTAAATATTTTGTTCTGGACCCCCAAACATACATGGCCTCTCAATACTCATCAATTTCAGTGGGTGTGAGACCCTTCAAAGACCTGGATTCGTACAGCAAATTCTTTGCCACAAGCTTAGGATTAGTGATTTCTTTCTGCTCATGATGCAGTACAAACTTGGAAATCAGCTCTGCATCTATTCATCAGCTGAAGCATGAGCCCCTTTTATTAGTGCCTTTTGTGGCAATAAATGTGATCTATTTAAAGCCTTCAAACTGCAATTCCCCACAGCAGATGTAGTGGAAGTATATATCCATGGAAATCAGTCAAAATGAGCTCGTGTTGCTCGTGCAAAGGGTGGGCTCCATTCTGCTCAGCAACAGTTACCCAATTCCTGCCACATGGGCTTTGGCTCCTTCTTTGGTGCTTTGGGGCTTGGTTTTGCTGCCATTTATAGTCCCTGCTTCATATTCACTCTCATTTCTTCCTCTTACAGGGCATTAAGGAGGAGACACTGCTCTTCTTGTGGCCTAGCTCTGCATCCTCAAAGATGTCATGGCTAAATCCATGTGGTATGACTGGCAGCCAGTCCAGTGTTAACAGCAGCAAAGTCACTCTCATCTCAACAAGTGATCCTTAAACAAGAACTATGAAGCTGCATAGGTGGGTAACTGTTGCAGGAAACCAGGGAGCCCCAGCCAGATACTTTTATGTGGGAAACTGTTGAGACGCTTTGGTTTGTTTGGTTTTTTCCCTTAATGAATCGTTTTATTTAACTCTCATCCTTTGTACTTGGCTGACTGGTGTCAGAGCTGGCCAAGTTCAGGGTTTCTCTGCCTGGTAGGATACCATAGATGGCTATTAAGAATTCTGGATAGGAAATTTTTTGGTACAAATAACTATGTAAAACAAGGCTCATATTTACAGCAAGCGTTGTTCCCTGTTAGGCTGTTCTTATTGGAATAGGACTGGAACAAACTGAGAAAAGAGCAAAAGAGGCACTATGTATGCTTAAAAAGGCAAAGTGTTGTCCTTGCAGTGTGTACAGACCCTCACAGGAATGGTCAAAAGTCCATACAAAACCTCAAAAGTCCATACAGGGACCAAAACTATTCAATATTAGTACAATTTAATAGTAATAGCACAGGTAGTGGGATCAAGTGCATCCTCAGCAGTTTTGCCGATGATGCCAAGCTGAGTGGTGCAGTTGACATAGTAGTGGCAAGGGATGATACCAAGTTCTGCTCCAGTCTTAAGCTGTATACTGTTGTGTCCTGAGAAGACTATTCTATGGGGGAATTAATGCAACTCCTCAGTACAGCCTAAACTAGTTGTCATGACATTGCTTGTTCATTTGTTTATTTTTTCCTGAGTAATTCGGATTTGGCCTGTGACAGAGACAGAAATGGGAAGTATATTTGCCCACCCAGACTGCAGAGAAAGACTGTAAATGATGACATTAGTCAAGTAGCAGTTTGAGTCATGTTTGGTACCACAGCACAGCTGGGTCAAGAATAAATCCTCTGGGAAACTGAGCAAGGGAAGACGGGAAAGAAAAAAAAGCACTTTAACCAGCACTGACTAGTTCTTCTGTCTTGTCATTATTTCCTTGGGATGTTGTCACATGCATTACTGGAAGAGATATTGTTTGGCCCAAGTACGAGGGATTTCTTCCTTCCAACTCTGTTGTGTTGTGCTTAGCGGTTCCCGTGGAGGCCCCCTTAAGCTGTATCTTCACTGGCAGCAGCAGGCAGGCAAGGAGACTCCACACAGCTTCTGAGGGTGTGATGAGGATTAGATGAGGATTTATTTGGCGTCCGACCCTGGAGAGCAGCATGGTTTCTGAGGGAGAAGGGGGGAAGAAAGAAGGAGGGAGACCCTAGGGAAAAGAAAGGGGACCACGAGACCAAGAGAGCGCCTGGCCTCCTTGGCACAGCTTAACAGGGAGGTCTAAAGTGGGTGCAGAATAAACTTGGGCCAATGAGATTACAGACACATGATACTCCAGGGGAGGGTTACAGGCTTGGAATAAACAGTACATCTTCGAGGAGTGAGACGGGGCATACCATTTAACTGAAATGTAACACCACACAACTCTTCAGTAAATCCTAAAGTTCTTTTCAAACAAAGATTGCTATAAAGCTGGGATTCCTGGTTCAGACTCTTTCTTTCATTCAGTTAATTCTTACTGTCCAATGTCCCAGATGTGAAACAGCTGCTCACACAGCAGCATCTAGTCAGATGTTGGAGATCTGATTAGACACCGAAATGAGAACTGTAACCGGGGGAAGGACATTTATATCTTCAGATTCAACCTGCTTCTTTATTACAGACACAGTAGTGGGCTACGTCATTCCACATTCAGATGACTGGCTTCAGAGTTTCATTGTAGAGCATCTTCCCCAGGACATCATTTATCCAGAAAAAAAAAAAAATCCTTCCTCAATGAAAATCTTTTGATCCAATTTGAGGCATTATCTTCATTATAATTGGTGGATGAATGACTGAGTGTTTGGACAAAGCACAAGAGACCAAAGATAAATAGTCTGTCCTCTGTAGACAACCTCTCTGAGCTGACATTTGTTGCCAGTAAGGGTTGCACTGAGATAATTTCCCAATAAGGTGAAATGAATCTGCTTCCCTCCCCATGAATGTAAAAAAATAAGAGCATGACTATCATTCCTTAAGTCACCTGACTGCATTCTGCTGGAGGTTCACCTTTGCATTGACGTAACTGTTACGGAAGACCACATTCAGTTTTGTAGTGCAGCTTCTAAAGTTCCTCTAGAAAAGCTGGGTGTAAGCACAGCCTGCCTGACATGCAGCTGTTGACTCCTGCTGTTTCTCTTGTAGGCTTAACCTGCTTCAGAAAAGGAGCAGTCACTTCAACCAAGGACAGACTTTGGTCATTTGCTTCCAGATGTTTCATCCTCCTGCACAAGGTAATGTGACACAATTTCATTACATGGCCCCATATACTCAACACAGCTTTAAACTGTACAGAAGCAACACCAGTCAGACACAAAATACACTCAAATGGATCTACTTGTTTTTCACATAACTCCTTTGGGTAATTATGAAACACAGTGTGCTCAATTTGTAGGACTACGCACCATGACACAAAGGACTTCAAAGAGTGATTCTAGAAAGTAGAAGCTGTCAAGATAAGAGGTGGCTTGGCTTACAAAACAGCCAGAGAAAGGAGATGAGCGCTGCAACAAAACTGGATTCAGCTGCAGAAAATAACCCCAAATGACACACTTGACATTTGCTTCATTGTGAACTCAACTTGAAATTTATGGAGGGAAATTCTATTGCCATGCTGTATTGAAGGACAGAAAAAAATTACCTCAGATGATACAGATGATCTCTACTAGTTTCTGAAGAAAAGAACCCCCCAAATCTATTTTTCTAATGTCATCTGAGGAGCACTTAATTATACATAAGATGTAGTGGTTGATACTGTCACAACAGACTTCCCTCATTTTGGTAGATATATAATGGGTTGGATGGCCACACTTCCAGTCAAGCCAAACAGCATCAAACCATTTCCTGGGAAAAGTTCAAATGCAAATGGTCATACTCTATCAGCTGTGACTCATTGCATCAAGTCCAGTGACTAAGAAGGTCAAGAACAATTAATTCAGAGACAAAAGTACTGCAGCTTTCAGTTCTGCTGCTGCACTTCAAGATCATGCTTGGAATAAAGCTTGAGAACTCATTTCACCATCTTCTCTTCCTGAGCTTTAAGGTTATCGTTTCTCTGAATGTAAGCCAAGCACTCCGAGATGAGCTACAGAGGACAGTAGCTGCCTGACAGCTGCCCACAGGACTTTTATTTTGCCTTCCCTCTTCCTTTGACCAGAATTTCCATGATTGGTCATGGGAACCTTCCTGCAACACTGCCAAAGCAAGATGCACATAGATGAAGACCATAGCGCTATCCAATTTCCCAGCTGAGAATTTTCCCAGCTGGCATATGCAGCAAAGGAATGGTTACTCAGGCTTTTAGTAGCGGTTAAAGCATGAGGTTTAACAAACTGACATTTGTTGAAGTGTGTTTTGTCAGAAAATTCCTCCCTGGCCCACTGGCAGAGCTGGGCCGCCAGGAGCTGCACAGGCATTCTCAGCCTTGTGGCCGAGGGGCTGTCCCAGGAGCCACCGTGTTTGCACAGCTGCAGTGCCCTGGCTCGGGGTGTGTGAGGGATGGGAGCCGCATTTCAGGGGAGGCTTTCAACCCCGCTGCTCGGGGTCATGACTGCCGCTGGAATAGTGGCAAACGCGTTCCCGGCGTTTCAATCCCCCCACCCTCTGAATAATCCAGTTCCTCAAAATTCTGCATTTTGCGCAGGAATTTGCGGTTTGCTGGCACCCCGAGGGCGGATGGAGCCAGTTCTGGGCACAGGCCGGGGGCCCTGGCGCGGACATGGCGCGGGGCCGTCACGGAGGGGAACCGCCACGAGATGGCGCCCTGGCGCCTCGCGCCCCCGCCGAGAGGGGCGGGTGATTTTTTTCCTCTTTTTTTTTTTTTTTTTTTTTTTCCATTTCTTTCCATGTTGTTGTTGGTTTGTTTTTTGGTTGGCTTCTTTCACACCGCCCCCTTCCCCCCCAGTCGTCTCCCACAGGCAGTCGGGGGAGCTGTGCAGAGCTGCGGGTGAGGATGGAGGGGGCTGTGCGGCGCAGAGCAGCGGTGGAGCCCGGCGGCCTGGCGTTGTGGAGGAGTGTGGTGTGAGGGATGCTCTCCGGAGAGCCCCCGGCACGGAAAACGTGCCGGCCCATCCCTTTGCTGCTCCCACACACATCCCCAGCCCCTCACCCGCAAGAGAGGGTCAGCGCGCTGACACACAGCGTGGCTCAAATCCATACTGAGCGTCGTGTAGGAGAAGTCAATCTTCCCTCTCCTCCTTCCCTCCTCTGGCACCCACTTGCACCTCCACCTGCCCCACTGGCCTCTCCTGCGCTTTTGGTTGCCCTATACCAAAGGCTCAGGTGTTTGCAGGTGAGGGAAAACGAAATGCAAGAGGGTGGAAATCCTGACGAAACCCAGTGCCAAACCAGCTGGACAACTCCAGCCCAACACTCTGGCAAAACATGCGTTTCTGGGAGGCTTTTCAGTTCCTGGAGGCCTGGGAAGGATGAGGACCCTCCTCTCCATCAAACCGCAGCATTTACTGAAGAGTGGTAGTCCTGAGCCATTGAACATGCATAAACCCAGGAGAAAGATGTGGCACCAAAACAGACCAAGAAATCACACCTGCCTGACATGAACCTGTTCTAAGCAGCTTCTCCTTCCTTTCTCCATTTGTCCTGTTGTCCTCACCAACTCCAAGGAATGATTTTCCACAAGGCTGTAGGAATCTCTGCTGGGCAGAACGATCTGTTTTGTGAAGTCTCATTCTTTTCCCCCCATTACCGATCATTTATTTGACTGTTGGATGTACTTCATCAGGGGTGTAAACTAGATCATTGCACTAACTTAATCTTAAAACTTATTGCTTCTCTTGATTGTTCTTAAGAGCACTCAAAAACTCACAGGGCCTGCTTGGTGTTGGATCTTCTGAGTTCTGCAGCTTCCCTTAAAAACAGGTCTTAAGTCTATTGAGTTACAATGGCATGAAAGGCTTTGAGACAAAAGACAGAGTGGAAAATGTGATAGCTGTTCTGCAATTAAAAAAAAACCCAAAAGTAAATAGCAGATTCTGTTCTTTCTGTATTGGGGGCTTAGTGTGTAGGAATTTACAAGTTAAAAATAAACCAAACCCCAAACTGATTTACATAAAAAGTCAGTTTAAAGAAAAAAACAAAAAACCCTGAAAGCTTCTAAACTGTAGGAAACAAAATGATTTTGGAAGCATCTTTTGCCTTAATTGGACTTCTATTTCTAGATGGAGTAATTTGTGCATGGAATCCAGCTGTATGGCTTTTGTTTGGCAGTGAAATGATCAGTTCCTGAAAGTGTGAACGTCATGTGGAGAACTCCATCCATGCCTTGAAAAGGACTCCTGCCCAAGCAGGGCTTTGTTGGCAGTGTCAGAGGGTGCAGAATTAAGCTGTGTTGTAATCCCTAATTGTATGTATTCACATAATGGCTTTTTAATGGTACTGTGGTGTTGTGGGTTGTAGTTAGGGTCCCAAGTAGGGATGGAAGTCCATGTGCCAGATTAGGCTAGGATCTGCTGCTTTTGTGAGAGGACAGAGGAGGTGGATCTGGGTGTAGGCAAGACAGGCACAGGGCAGCCCTGCTCCTGCAGCTCCCCTCACCTCTGCCAGGGCTGTTGAAGCTAGCTAGGGCTCCTGACAGACTTTGGCTGGGGGCTGATGATTAATGCTGGGGAGAGCAGCTACTGCTCCAAGTACTCTCTTTCCCCTGAATGACTGCAGGAGCATCTGTCCCTACTCTTAAGAGCTCTCTCCCAGCCCTCCATCGCCTTTTACATCCTCTCCCCTTAAGGCTTCCTTTCTCACATCAAAATTTACCTGTCCTCATCCCACAGATGTCAAAACTCATGACACTCCAATGATATGGCTCTTTTAAAAGCCCAGTCCAACCTCATTGCAAGCCTCCCCTATTCCTTTCCTACACACAGCTCTCACTGCTATCAGTGGAAGTGGTAGGGGCTCACTGTTGTTTGACTTGGGGGTGTTAGGGCTTCTCTGGACCCTTTTGCAAGTATTCCTAGGCCTCACAGTGCCTATGTCAGCAATATTAACAGCCTAGTTTTGCAGAAGGTGGAACCCATGCCATACAGGTAAGTCTCTGTCCCACTCCAGACAAGTCCTGCCTCTAAATGCACTGAATAACCACTATGCAACACAGATATTTCTGTCACACCCCAATCTGAAGTATAATTCCTGTTCTTCATTCGCAACCAGATAGGATTTAGGACCTTCCAACCCTTCTTTCAATTCCATAACACCCAAATTAACCCTTCACAGGATGTGAACACAGCTCCAATTCCCAGGCATGCTCAAGCTTTGGAGAGATTCCAGTTCAGTTCTTTGCAGCTCCACACCATTTCTAGCTACTGCATGTCACCCCTTCTTTGGCCAACATTTAGCAGAAGACTTCTCCATCGAGCTTCCAAGATGCTGGCTGTCAACATGCAGACATGAAAACCAGCCTCCCACTTCTCTCTTTCTTTCTTCCCTATCTCTCTATCATACTGCAGAGTCCCTTTGGGCTCCTGCCATGTGGAAATAATTCCATAAAAACAATCCAGCTGTCTCTGCTAGATGGATATGGATGACCTGCTTTCACAGAGACCCTCCACATGTTGTGCAGTTTCCTGGTATATCCCTCACCCCTTCACCCTGTGCTGTTTTACTACCAAGGCACCACACAGTGGTCCTAAAAACCAACCTACCTTCTCTCTTCTCCTCCTTAAACTAGATAGTTTCTTTTTAACAAGAAATAAAAGCAGACATGAAGCCATGCGTCCTTCAAGGAAAAGATGTTTTCCTCTCCTCCTCCCTCCACCTACATGGCATGAATCTTAGGCTGTATTTCGCAAGTTTGATTTGAAGTAAGCTTCTTGCTGCTGGCAGAATCTGCCTCCGCGCCCTCTCTGCTCATTCAGTGAGTGACACTAATCAGTGGTGTGGGAGGTAGGGACAATATCAAGTATCAAGGAGATTGACAAGGCTCACTCAGAAGGTACATGTACCCCAAAAGGTATGTGAAGGTGAAATAGGGTGGATCAATCAATCTCTTTTTATCATTGCCCATTGCTGGCACAGTTTTTCATTTAAATTAATAGTTCAGTGAGAAGAGAAGAAGAAACAAAGCAAGTTTTCCCCCCAAAAGCCCTATTTGTTGAAGATTTTAGAGTATTTTTTGGTGTTTTTTATCCTGTTAAATGAGAAAATGCCTCCATGTTAATCAAAATATGGAATCTACATGAAAAATCAGACCCTGCTGGGCAGGAAAAGAGCCTCTGAATTATCTCAGTGGGAGAGCTGGCACTAATTTACTGCTCTTGTGCTCCAAGTACTTCTGATGCAAAAGATGAATGGAGCTGAAAGTTTGTAACTTGACTAGCATGCACATTTAGGCTTTTTGAATAACATCAGCTCAGCAATGTAAAGTGGTGTGACACCCTTGACCTGTGGGTAGAGTCAGCGACCTAGCCCTGTGTGGCCTGCCCTCACACCTCATTTGTTTTCAGGCAGTCTTCCTTTCCTCCTTCCCACTACATATATTTTTTGCTACTCCAGAGCCCTAAATGTAGAAATGTGCTGCCGTACCTTCCAAAAAGTTGAGTTTCATGCCTGTTGTAGTTTATTCTCATGATTTTTCCAATGAGCCATTTAATAAACAGAGAAGAAGGAAGCAGCCACAGCTTTCTTTGGCACAGAGATGTGAAGGATTATGTTGTTTCACACTATAAGCAGGTTGCATGAGAGATATTTCCAAACCTTGTGGCCTTTTCTACCCTGCTCCTTGAACAGTACTGTAGGCTACCATTGTACTAAAAAACTAAATGTAGGATCTTTCTCTGGCACTGAAACCAGCTGGAATAGAAAGGTCTCCATTTACATACATCAAACCTCATTATCCTCCAGAAGAGGGTGGCTGTCTGCAAACTCCTTATAAAGAATTGTTCCTGGCCTGGGCTAAATCACAGACTGTTCAAGGAGCAGGGACCCCTCCTTGGTCTAGGTCAAAAAGTGATGGGCAATGTACTACAATTTAAGAGTGGGTGATTCAGTTCTGGAGTCTGGGAACACAACCTGGTACCATTTAATTTTTAATACAGTCATGACCAGGATGTCTCTTGCTTCTGAGCATTTGATTTTGTAAATTCTATAACACAGCTTCCACCTTAAAGCCCTTTCTTCTGTGTCAGGGTGAAAGGTGACAGTGGACCAGAGAAGAAGGGAAAATGAAGGCAGAATAAATCCTGATGGAGTGGAGCAAAAAGGAACACCAAATGGGAATCTCCCATACAGTATCTTCCTCTCTGCAGGGCAGAGGCTTGTGTCACTCCACCTCCTAGCAGAACACTGGATACTATAATTGTCCAGGTGGGAAACTGTCCCAGCTTTCTTGGTAGCTTCTCTTTTGTAGTGTCTCTTTGCATGAATGTGCATTTGCTATTTCTGTGACGAGGCAAGAACTCTGAAGCTGTGGTCCCCAGGCTGGGGAAAGCAGTCAAGACTTCTAGCTGAGGATGAGACCTATACTTCCAACAGGTGCCTCTTTAACCACTGTTCGACTTCTCAAGTTTTGTGGTCAAATATATAAAGACCAAATCTTTGGGATATTAGTTTCCAGTGTTTCATTTAACATTCAGGATCAAAACCTCCAGCTTTTTGGGCTTGCATCAGATTACGTGCTAGTATGGGCTCACCCTGGCAACATGTTTTCACAGCCTAATTGGAGGCACAGACTTTGGGAATACCTTGCATGGGCTTGTGCTTTCACATCAACCCAGCAAGTCATAGGCCATTGGTATCCAGCTACTACTGCTGGCCTGATGTCAAACCCCAGATCCCAGGAATAGCACTACTATTCAGTTAAAGGGGACATCTGACATACATACACCCTTAGATATTTTTTTTCTCATCTGAGTTTGCTTCCTGAAGTTTCCTGTTTCCCTCTGAATTATTTCTGTTTGAGGAAAATGAAAGATTTGGCTTTTGGGTTTTTTTTTTCATTTCTTTTCCTGTCTCCTCCTGAGAAAGAGAGTGAAGCCTGCAGATGGCCAGAACCCAAGCTCAGGAGCACAGTGCTAGAATGCCTCTCCTGGGTCAGGGTGTCCATTTCCTGACTGCAACATCCTATCATGTCACACAAGGTCCTTCATAATGCGTCAAACATATCTTTAAAAATAGTCAGGCCCTTGCCTCTGGCCTCTGGAACACAGGCAGAAAATGAAACTTTTAAAACTATCCCAAAAAGACACTTCCTGTCCACAGGACAGACTTTACCCTGTAACAGCCCCATCTGCTTAATTTTTCCCATGTTTTGCCCACTTTTTTGTGTTTTATCTTCTCTACCCCTTCCAGGCTTCAGGAAGTAAATTGTCTTTAAGTATGTTGGAGTAACCTGAAGATTGACTCTTGCCACCCTTGTCCTGACCTTTTTTGACATACTCAGCTCCTGGCAAAGAGGCAGGCAGTACATCCCACCACAGAGCAGTTTCTGGCTTAATGCCCATATTCAGCTGGAGTCATGTCAAGGCATGAGCCTCTGACGTTTCCTGTCACAGTGGACAACTGGGGGACCAGTTATCATGTTTCAGGCCTTTGTGAGGTTGCTGCCTTGCTGGCATGGTCTCAAAGACCAGTTTGTCCCTAAACTTACCCTGCAAGCTTGTTAGTGTTGTGCCAATATAGTCTGGTCCCTTTGAGGCTACTCACCCTAAACTCTGGGCTCAGCTGTGCTTTTCTGTAAGTACCCCAGAACCAAACTGTTTGAACACAGCACTGTTTATCAAGCGAGTCTTGCATAACTGCCCTGGTGTAGCACTGCGAGGCTTCCAAAATGCTCTCACTTGACTTCTCACTTCTGAAGTTAAAGCCATTTTAGCTGGCTGTACACTTATTTCAGGGCTCGTCTGGGACTGCGTCCCACAACGGACTTGTTGGAAGACACCATGCATCTGTTGGAGCGTATCATAAGTCTCTCTTTACGGTATTATCACAAGTTTCATTTCTCTGCAGACCAAAACAGTTCTGTCTGGTATGGGACACAGACAAGATAAGCACTGTGGCCTGGAAATTCAGAAATATTCCTATAATCTAGGCTCTTTACAATACAGTTTCTAATGCTTTGCCTGGCACCAATGTTGTCTTGTGTGAAGCAGGACAGGACAGGGAAAAGCCCTCACTTCTGGCAGTAATTTGTCACTTTCTGTGTGACATGGCATAAATGACATCTGGTGGCTTTCTGAGATGGAACACAACATATTGCAGAGAAGAGTCATTGTGCCATATATACAAAAAGCCTTTGTCTCCTCAGCCACCTCCCTAGGCATGTCAGAAGGGAATAGGCTATGGAAACTTGTCTGTATCTGAGGAGCCTCTGGTTGCAGGCTTGAGCATACATCAAGGTCATGGACTAAAAGCCATCAAGAAGGCACAACATGGCACTGCAGTATGCAACAACATGCAGGTGATGAGGACATTCAGAGCACAAGTCTGACATGCAAAATGGGGAAGTATTTGGCAGTATCACCACAGCTCAACAGAGTAATTTGATTTCCTCTTGATTCTGGCTAAGCAGAAAAAAGAGAAAGCTTTCACCTGAAATTTACGTGGGCTAGAAATGCCAGGTACTCTGTTTCCCTTCCAGGCTTTTTGTAAAAAGTTGGAGTGGAATAGAAGAGGACAGGACCTTTTTAGCTAAGGAACAGTGGCAGACACAAAACATAGAACTAATTTAGAGATAATTTTATCACTCCCTTGCTAATGATGTTCTATTGTGTTGGGGTCCTGGAGCATCCCACATACCTCCAGTCAAAACAAAACTGGCTGCTTTATATGTTCTTGTTTCATATTCTCCTATAGCCATTGAGGTAGAAGATAGAGGTGGGGAATACAGAGTCAGCCAAATGCAGTGGGGGCACGGATTATGTTTGGAGTTCCACCCTCCGTTTTCCTTTAATTCCTAGTTGACAGAAAGATACTGTGGGAAAAAATGTCCTTTTCTCAGTTCTTTTAAGAAACAGAAAGCCTCTCTCTCTCTCTTTTTTTTTTTTTTTAGATGTAAATGAATGGGAAAGCAAAAGGGCCTCTCAGTTCTTGTTTTACTAAGAAAACTTTTACTACTGAAGCACCTCTCAGGCAAAGTCACTTATTTTTTCAGTTTTCTTTTTAGTGGAAATTTGTTTCAGAACAATTTTTCTTCCTCATAAATCTCAGTACTTAAATGTTCCTTCTTCACTCAACCAATTCAGATGAAGTTGAAAAAGTGCTTAAGTGAGCCTAAGCTCATTTCATTTTCAAAAGGCAATTCAGAGCCTAAAATTTCATGGAAAATCATCAAAACTCAAGGCTCCTTAATTAATGAGGTGCTTTCAGAGATTTTCCTCTTTGACAGAATTCTTGTCTGAAGAAATTCCATGGGGAAGATGTCAAGTCCCAAGAAGGGATAGAAAACATCTGTAAGGCTCTCCCTTGAACCAAGGGTGTTTGTTTCTTACACATCTGCCCACTGTCTAGCAGAGCAGGGTCTTGCTGCTACCTGGGTTCTCTCCTTTGGCTGGATTCTTTTTTATCTGCGAGGATTTTGCCATGCAAGGGCAGCCCTTTCTCCAATGATCATCCTGTGGAGGGAGGAAACAAAGTTTTCGAGTACTGTGAACTGTTTTGTCAAAGCCTGTGCTGGAAGTATTCCTCTCTGGGAGATCAAGGTGAAATAACAGCTCTTGCATGGGCTACAGCTCTACAAAGGGGTCACTGTGCTTTTTCACTGCTTTCAGATTCAAACTCTGTAGGTGGCTAAAAATGTCTGTTCCATTAACTTGTATTTCCAAATGGGTACATAACCTGCTCATAGCAGTATAGGATGCTTTTCTCTCTCCTGAGATCTATGGGAGGTCCCAGATCACAGGCAGGAGAGGGGCAGACATTCCTGGAGATATCATCTGGTTGCCAAAGGAAAAGGCAGGCCTTTGCCATGACTCGGCAATGCCAGCATGGCTGCCTCACTTCCTTGCCCTGCCCTGATTCAGATTTCACGACAGCCTGGTGTAAGAGAGCTTCTCTGCCTGTCTCAGGACACAGTCCAGAACCAGGTCTGAACAACTATGGGCCACAACTGGCTTGTGGCTGGCACAACAACCGGACTACGACGTGCCACAAAGATGCTCTGTTTGCCTAAGAGAAGTCTCCTTGGCAAGGACAGCTGGGAAACACTGCGAGGAACCAGTGCAAGAATAATAGAGAATTTACCCATTCCATGAGCTTTTTGGAAGCAGTGTATAATTCTTACACCTGATTTCTCTGTTCCAGTAAGACCACCTGAAGGAAGAGCATTACTACATTATATTAGGTCTTGGTGCTGCTACTGCCACAATGTAGTAGTTCCAAGGTCTCTACTGAAATAATTCGCCCTCAGATGTTAACCAGGAAAGTGGTGGGTTGATATTGCATACAGGACCTTCTTCTCAATTTAGGTGGCAGATAAGATCCTGGTAGGAAACAGGTAGATACTGACATCATGGGATGTCATCAGACAGATACTGTGGAGTCCAGGAGACAATGAGTAGGATTCTGCCCTGGCGTTTGCATACATTGGGATTTCCTATTTGTTGTGCATTTGTATATTGTCTGGAATAATGGGGTCCTGGTCTGTGGGCAGGACTCCATAATACAAATAAATACCACTATAGCTGATGGTAGACCTTGTGTAACTGCCCCAAAGTTGACAGAAGTTGCAAGCAGTCTGAGTCAGTGCCATTGTGTAAGGAGATAATTTCTGCCTTGACAGTGTTGTGGCCGGCTGGAATTGTTCTCTCTGATAATTGGCAATCTGGATTTCTCCCAGATGGCAGAATCTCATAAAGAGTATCCGAGAAGAGCTCTGATCCTCTCTTTAATAAGGCTCCACAAGAGAGCTGTTCATCCCTGTCACCCCTTATCCATTGCCTCAGGCAAGCCTCCTGTCAATTTGCAGAACAAGTCATTGCTCTGTGTTTGTTTTTCCTTTTTATTTTGTTTCTTTTTAGAAACTTCTATTTATTACCTTGGCAATGAGCCACCGAGCAAGGAACAAACTGTTTTGTGACAGAAAAGATGACACATTCTGCCCTGGACCAGCCAAAAGCACTGCCACTGATCTTACCCATGCCATCATCTAACCCCTCAGGTTGTGTTTAACAAGGCTGTATTTTCCTGAGACATTTGTTTTTCCAGCATAGAGAGGGTGAGAGAAGATGGTACCCTGTGCATCCACCCAAGGGTCCCTGAGCTAAAACCTTTCTGCAGCACACTTCTGCTTAGCACACAGGTAGTTGTTGAGGGACAGGGGATTGCCAGTGTGTCATTTTAATCCTGTAGCTTTTAGGACTTCCCAACTCACCAGATGCTGAAGAGAACAAACGTGCAGGTAGAGCAGAAATCAGGGATTATGCAGCGTGTAATTACTCTCCTGTGTAGCTGGCACTGCAGCAGCTCAGCTCCTGATTAGGGTGGTATTTGTTTCCGGTCTGCCTCTTCACCTTTTAATGTGTTTATCCATCACTGTGGTACCCAAGTGCCTCGCAATCCAGAAGATGTTTATCCTCTCTCAACTGTCCCATGAGTGCTATTTGCCTTCTCTCAGGGATGGAAAATCAAGGTACTGATTTATGTAAAGGGTGTGGAAACTGGTAGAACTCTTTCTAGGGGCGGTTAGATCTCTGATCTGAAACCCATGTTGTTAACTAATACAGTTATTTTATCAGCTTGAGCTTACTTTAACTCTGAAACTCCTGAAAGCTTTGCAAAGACATTGACGAACTGGTTGGGATCTGTCACAGCCCTGATGCTAGTGGGTTCTGAAATGCAAGATGAAGCTCCACTGCTGGGAATATGTTTCTTGTGGTTTTCTGTGGCTTTAGTTCCCAGTGGAACCACAGAAAGACCACAAGTCCCAGTGTAATAGAATTGTGCAGTTTTCCAGATAAGGTCCCAATGTGTGAAGGAATTGTTTCTTGCAGCTAGAATTATCCGTTACCACCCCTTCATCCACCACAACTCTGGAAACTGTAGGGGTTTTTTGTTTTGCTTCTTTTTCACCTCAAAGTATGGACTCAAGACATATTGTTAAGAAAAAGTGTAAAATATTCAATGTTTTTATGTGTGAATTAGTGTTCTATACTGACTACTGAAAGCCCAATGCTTGTAAGAGGACCCTCTTGAATAAATATGGTCCACCTGAAATGCCTCTAGGTCAGAGTAATGTGAGAACACATACTCAAGTTGGATTTTTTCCTTTGTTATTTTACTTTGCTACATGATGTCCTGAAACACAGTGACCTCATTCGTCCTTGTTTTCATGTTTAATCAGAACTGATAATCTCAGTTAACCACCCCAGTTAAAGCACAGGACCCGTTTGCATTAATCAGTCATCAAATACTTCTGAACAATAAACAAATGCACAAAAAGCTGTTCATGGACTATTCGCCAAAGGAGCTGTTTGCTCCAAACAATCCAGGGATCTTTGTGGAAATGCTCTGAAAAGCAGGATCTGACGTAAGAAGTCCTGTCTCTATTGTTAGTGGTTTGCTGCGAGGGAACCAGTGAACTACCCACCCTCTACTTGTGGGACTGGGAGTGTGCAGTGAGGACAGACAGTCTGGGGAAATTTGCTTGAAGCAGATTTGGGTTCAGGGTCCATCACATAAACAAGTGTGTGGGATCAGGATAAGCTACTGGCTCAGTCAGCCTAGCCCACTGCCAACACCAGGTTACCCCTGCTGGCCTTGTAGGTTTCAGTGTTTTCCCAGTGTTTTCCTAATGGGACCTTCCTGACATCTGTTAGAAAATTTTCCAGTAGATTTCACTGCCCTAAAATCTGCTCTGCTGTCTTGCCTACATTTTCCTTCTTAATACTCCTGTTCCCACTGAATTATTCCCCTGTCCAACTCTAAAAAAAGAGCTGTCTCAGTTGTCATCTCCACCTCTCAAACATATCATGGGGTTTTCAGCCAGGCTCTCTCAGAGTTTGTTTGCCTGCATAGCACAGAATTATCCCTTTCAGAGTTTTCTTCAGGCGTACTCAAGTCAATCCCCTTAGGCTCATAAAATGTTTTTCTTGCTAGTTCTTGGTCTCTTTCCAAGCTGTCTAGAACTTTCTAGGAACATGATGCCTGGGACTTAGTGTGGTTCTGCTCACTGTGGATGACCAGTGACGGTAGAGGCAAGGAAAGGTCTTTGGCGGATGTTGTCATGATGAAAAAGGGAATGTTTCTCTGGGAAATCTCAGGCTCAAACTGAGCCTGACAGGCACAGGGATGAGTGGAGATGGTCAAGGCTCACAGTTAGCTCTAACCAAACCTGAGGGCAGCAGTTGGTTCACAGCACTTTGCCATGTTTATTCCCCATATCAGGCTCTATGGCAGGAGCAATGCCCCAGTTTACAGTCACATCATGGAAACGGAAATCATGCAAAAAAATCTTTCTTATCTGTGATAAATATCCATCCCACAGCCCTACAAGACATAGAGTAGTTTGCAAAGCAGATCTGGCTGGTGGTCTTTGTTTCTCCACATAACAGGAACTGAAGGGAGGAAAATTTCCCATGAGGACTCAGAAGTGAAAGATCTGAGCAGGGCGGAGCCACTGCTACTGATCTCCCCCCTGCAAATTCCCTGCTCTTTCTGAGTGCAGAGAAAAGGCTGTTGCTATAGAAACTAGTGGGGAAAATGTACAGTATATCATGTTTTATATACTTTTTCAAGGAGAGCCTTTAATTTGAGCCTGGCACCATGTAATTCTACAGAAACAATAATGCTAATAAAGCCCCTGAATGTAACAGTGACTTCAAATCAAATCAAATAATCATCAGCGACTTAAAAAACACCTTTTCTTGTAACCTTCTACCCTAGCCAAGACACTAGGACAGGGCTAGCAAAGCAGCCCACAATAAGGAAGATGACAGGAGAGTAAATCTAAGACAAAAAAAGGTATAATGGGAGGTGGAAGGTGGGTCCTACACAGTAGTAAGCAGCAGCTAACGTTTGAGGAGGGACAAAAAGGCTAAATAAAATGTCTTCTTTTTGACTTGTGTGTAGAGAAGGGTTAAATAAAGATGAAAGGTACATTTTATAGCTTACATTCTAGCCTATCTTTTTTATTTTACCTGGACAACCTCCTGTTGACACCCTTCCTTTGTGAGCCTCCTTTTGAAGCTCTCTTCTGTTGCCCTTTAAAAAATTATCCCACCATTTCCTACTAGCCTTTGTAAAAGTCCTTTGACCTCTCAGACAATCAGACACATTGGATCCCAGGGTCTCAGGGAGACAGTGATCTTTTTGAGGCTTCACCATGAAGGCCTGCCTCTAGCATCAGGCTGGCCTGGTGGCAGCAGCTCTCCTGGATACTTCAGAACAGAAGCCTAACTTATTCCTTTGAATGTCAAAACAGGCCTTCATTCTGTCCTCTCCATCCTTGGTTTGTTTTTCACTTAATTCATCATGATCACTGTTTCCTTCCTGATTTGTACTGACCCTGTGACTTGATTAGATTTTTGCCAATATTTATAGTAGCTCCTCAGCGTTGATTGGTAATTTCTTCAGGACAAGGACTATCTTGCTGTGTTGAGCAATATAAAAAATAAATTCAGTCTTGTCTTGTTCCAAGGCTGTGATTGACCCTCAGCTGGGTCCCTGCTTGTTGTCCTGAAGGTAAATATACAGAAACTGTGAGAAGAAGTGAGGCTTTGCATCACTAGCAATGGGGTTTATGTACTGCAAGGTAGGATGAGGTAGCTGTGAGAATAAAGCAACCTAATTACACCAGGTAAGACCAAGTAAGGGTACTCCATCTCTTCCAGAGAGATTCCTTCCTCCAGACCTGCCCTTAGTCCCGTGCATTTTCATGACTTCTTGGGTTACAGTAAGTTCCATGCAGGTGTCTTGAATTGCAAAGGTGGGGGCGAGGGGAACAAACAAACAAAAAAGGAAGTTTCTCTTTTTTCTCTTGCCAGTGCCTCTGGGACCTGGCTGTAGGTCTCCTCTTTGCTCCTTTCAGGGTCTCACAGTTCCTGAACACACATAATAAGAGTTTCCCATAAAGCTCTTCCCTTTTCTGTTCTACAGCCAGATGCATTCCGTAGTTAGTAGGGAAGAAACAATTCCTCTTTCCTCTTCCTGCCTTACCTTATGTCCCCTATGCAGGAAGGTAGCCTTGCTCTCTGCTTCCCAATCCCAGGCCTTGCCATAGAACATAATGGTTGCTAACTGTGAATAAACATCTGATACACATACTGTCTGGTTTAGGGGCTGTAAGCACTTTTAGAGCCCAAATAATATATAGATATTAATAAAATGACTGTAATGATACAATAAAAGAAAAAAATAGTCCTCAGGAGCATGAAAATCTAACTTCAAAAGCAATTACCATCAGTAACAAAATGCAGTGAGAAGACGAGGATTACTTCAATAAGATTATCTGCTTATTGCCATTTGTCTTTGTGGGTGACTGTAATGCTGCTTCACCTTCATTCCAAGCCAGTTTCTCAGATGCTTCTCACCTTGAGCATTGGCTGGCCAAGCTGGACTGTGCAGCTGGGGCTCACTGGCATTCCTGTGGCACTCAGCATATGTGTGAGCACCTGCGGTTTGGTCTTCAACTTCTCCTACACTTGTGCCTCTGTTGTCACTGCAACGTTGCTTTCCCATGATGGGTGGCTTTGTATCCACGGTGGAAGAGGCAGGAATAGGAGAACATGGAAGGGTGTGGAAATCTGGTGTCTTTGTAGAGATGGAAAAGCTGTGTTTGTAGAGATGCAGAGAAGTAGGGAAAATAATGTTAAGGTCAATGTTATTAGACAAAGACAGATACTTGATTTTGAAGGCTCTTTAAAAATTCAGCTTTATCCTGCAGGCCAGGGAGAGCACATGCAGGGTCAGTAAGGCAGTGCATGGTTTATAGTGCAAGGAGTTCTCATTTAGTATTCCAGGGTCCCTTAACCCAACCAATGTCTATTACTTACGCCTTTCTCATTCCATCTTCAAAACCCCTCCATGTCCTTGCAGCACACAAGTCACAGAGCCTGACCACTGCTACATTCATAGTCATGCACTTGGGTGGGGAGTCTGTGGAGTGGTGAGGATGTGTTCAGAGGGAGCAGGACTCACAGAATTGGGAGCTACAGATGGTAACCTGGAGAGATTGCTGAGATAAACAGTGAAGTCTCTGCAGAGACCACATTAAATTGCACCAGGGATCAACACGTCAGCTCTGTGCAGGAAGGAGAGAGTTGTTCTCTCATTTTAGAGACAGCATGGGGAAAAGTAACTGTCTGCCTCTGCAGGTATCTGTGTATATAAGTTAGTGGAATAAAAAATGATAGATAGATAGGTAGATCAATATGGATATAGACACAGTTCTGTTCCAAACAGGCAAATGCATAACCCCTGGTGTCTGGAGGACATAAAAGGCTCTTCCAGAACTTACTGGAGATCTCATCAGGACTCTCAACCCAGAACTCACTAACCTAGATTACCTGCACAACATAAATACAGGACCTTCCTCATTATTCATGGAGAAATTAAAAAAAAAAAAACCAAACAAAACACCAAACCAGGACACAGCTAATAAATAAATCAGGTTTAATTGTAAACCATGTACATATTTATAGATAGGGAGGGAGGCGTGGTCAGAAAGGTGCTGCCCTGGCAACAGGAATAAAAGAACAGTGTATTTTACCAATACAGTACCAATGAAGGGTGGAGTTGATAAATGAATGTGGGATTTTGAATCCCAGAGGCTAATTTTTACAGACAATCATCATTCTCGATTTCCTGTCAAATTATAGCACAAACTAGCTCACAGATCTGCCTCAGACACAGCAAGGCAGATGTAGCCAAACACAGAATTGAGGGTGAGGGAAGGACAATATATCTGAAGGTCTTTCTGAGGTATATATAACATATATATTCTACTGTTGTTTACTGTCTTGGGACATGCTTTGCCCACAGATATGTGTGCACACATCTCATTCCAGTCAGCAGGAGTGGCAAGCTCACATTTGAGAGAATATATTGGACTTTGAGGGCGTATAGGAGCTCATCAAACAACAGGGCCAGAAGCAGAACAGGGAGAGAGCTGAAGATAAGGAAGCCTGTGTTGGGCTGAGAAAGGAGAGAAGTGAATGGACAGCCCCAGATTTATCTGACCAGTCAGTTCAATCCTGTTTGAACAGCCAGTACAAAGCTTCTGTTCTGAAGGACTTCTGCAGTGCAAATATTTCCATCAAGGCAACCTTTACTGGACAGTGAGGGAAACCATGAACAAAATTACTAGAAGCATGTCAGCAGAAGAAACGTGAAGGAGCTGGCCCTATAACCATTCAGTTCTTATTTTTGAAAAAGAATCCAAACCTGCCTCTGAGGTGGTCTGATTCTACATATAAGTTTGGCCACTCTCAGCTGATACAGGCAGAGGAAGGAATCATTAGTCCAGCGGCCAGCAAGGCAAAGGGTGGCATTTGTATTATGATACTCTGAATTGGTGTGGCTGCTTTGAGGAACAACATCACACCAGGCTTGCTAAGCAGCCGAATGCATTGGCTTTTTGGAGAATAATTTCACTTTCAATCAATGTACATATTAGAAAGTGTTACAGATGAAAACCACTTTTCACTGGTAGAAAGCAGACATTGCTTAGTATCAAATGCGCTTGCCATCTGATTTTGCTAAAAACTCACCCCCAGACAATAAAAAAACCAAACAAATCCCAAATAAAATCTATAATACAAACCAACATTCATATCAATGTCAAATGGTAACTGTCCCAACAAACATAAAATCAAGTTCTTAATGCAGGTGTTCTCAGAAGTGAGTGAAAGTCATGCATCCACATATAGAGTCCGCTCCCAATCTGGGAATGCTCAGTTAAGACTGCTGCTCTTTGAAATGCAAGTCCCACTTTTTAAAAGGAGAGCTCCACATGCATGCACATGTGCACATGGGCACACAGAGATACACACATACACACATAACCTCCTCTCTCTTAGGAAGAGCTGCATGCTGGGTGACTGTTAATGCCTTCTGTGCATTTTTGATCTATTTTCTTTGTAGTGATAAGGCTGAAATGTCTTTACTTATCAGAACTGTGTTTTTCAAACAAGAAGGGGAATGAAGAGGAACTACATTACAAAGACAAAAAAATGCACTTATATCTCAGGTGTATGAATATTCCCAGTCATTTTCAAGGATGATGTTATTTACATTTGTGACTCAGCAGAATCCACGGGAAGTTATCCGTTCTCCGTGTTGGGTTTTCTCAATAAACCCCACGAGCCTGTTCTCTCCTTCCACAGACCATTTTTTTCTTTAAGGCACTGCATGTGGATGTTGTCTTCAGCCAGAAGTGCAAGCTTCCTTCACTGGACTGTGCATTTCTCTCTCTCCCTGGACTGACCTTCCCTGAGAACTTTCGACTTGATGTACTTCAGGTCACTGTTGACACTTGGCCGGCGAGCGAAGGGAGAGATCATGCCGTAGGCGTCCATGTCCTTGACTCGGCGCATCCGGAAGGATTTCTGTTGGAAAGTGTCACCATACTGGATGGAGATTTTCCTGTGGAGGGAAGGGCTCATCTCATGAGGTAGCTTGGCCATGCTGAAGAGGACATAAAACATCTCATCCACATTGGTGTTCTTCTTGGCTGACACTTCGAAGTAAGCACAGTTTTCATCACTGGAGACAAGGTTCTCACCTTCATCAGTGCGTACCTTGCGGAAGATTTCACTGTGGTCATTTTTATTGCCACAGATCACCATGGGGAGGTCAGCTGATTCCTTGGTCTTGTTCTTCAGGCAGGATTTGACCTCAAGGATCTGTTTCTGGAGTCGCTTGACCTCATCAAAGGATTCTCTGTTGTCCAGGCTGAACACCAGGATGAAAACATCCCCTGCAATTAAAAAAAAAAAGATACTGTAAAGGCTTGTTGGTCACAGCCAGTTTCAGAGGAGCAAATTTTAAAAAATCAATTCTTTTATTTCCATCTCGTCCCCATACTTTTTGTTTGGTCCTTTGGCACCTATTCACTCAGCTGTACTTTAGTTCTTCTGATTCAACTCCCCACGTCTTTCTATAGTGCTATGGAAAAGACTTTCGGCTATGATGTTACTCCACTCATATCCAATTGCATTCGTAGTTTGCACAGGGCTTGCAAGTTATTGCCTGTTTTTGTCTCTTTTGTAGACGTTTCTATCTCAACTTTGCTGCATTGCTCTTCTTTTTACTTCCTTTCATTTGTATCTGTGTAAAACACGTCCTGTTCTGACACCAGAAAGAGTGGAGAGCTGGTAGCCACTCAGCTTTAACCCTTTGATTACACAATGCACAAAGCAACACCTGAACTGAAGGTTTACAGCTAATCAGTCCTGAACACACAAGTCAGGAATGAGAGGTTTCTCAGTGCGCTCCGCTGTCATTGCGTTTGCTCAAGAGAAGCAGACCATGAAAAAACCCTAACACATAAATGACACACATCCCCTGGCATTTCCTTTTGACATTTCCTGACTTACAATTCCTTTTGCAAGTAGAAAATAAGGCAAGTCATTGCCTGTTGAACGCCATTCGTGTGGAACATGCTAGGAGAGTTTTCAGGGACTAAAGCTCACATTGCAACCCAAAAACTGGTTCTAGGACCTCAGTGAATATGAATTGTAGCCTTGTCAGTTGTGAATGTCATGTTTCACTGGCCAGCCAGAAAAGTGGATAGTGAATCCAGAAAGAACGTTTGTGTGAGCTGTGACTGAATATACATCTACTGTAACTTTTATAATTGAAGAATATATTTTAGCTTACAACAGGAATGGCTTGACAGTGAGAAGATGCAAAATTTCCCACCATTTCCCCTTCTTTTCTCTTTAAACACATTTGATTAGATGCAGACTAAGGAGAAAGGGTAAAAGTAAAGCTGTACCTTCCACTGGAATATTAAATCAAGGAAATCAGGCTGGAAATTTTAGGAATTAAAAGATCCTTGGGATTTTCTTGGTTATAATTCCCTCTCTATGCATTTTATATTTATTTTTCACTGTAGGTATTCTATAACAACATGCTGAATTTGACCTTTGCTGCTCTTAATACCCACAGAATTGCATTCAGCCATTTATTTGTGACATCAATAAAAATATGAAGCAGGAGGGGAAGGTAGATGGATAAGGGAAAATCTCAATTTCAGACCTCACCCACTGGACTTCTCCACTGTGGTTAACACATTCCTTATAGTGCTGGGAACATATCAGCCAGGAAATGTGTCTCTATAGAAATGCATCTTGCAGAAAATCAAGCAGTCCCTTTAGCTATCTCCTAAAAAACAGTCGTCTCCAGGCTACACTTTTCAAGCTAACGCCTATCCTTATGACCTTCCCCCAGCTTTCTCACCTGTTAGGATGGAAAGCCTCCTCATGGCAGGGAAAGGGTGATTCCCAGAGGTGTCCAGGATGTCCAGCTGATACATGTCTCCCCGAATGTTGTAGACCTTGCGATGAAAATCCTCGATGGTGGGAGTGTACTGATCCTCAAAGCGGCCATTGAGGAAGCGTGAGACGATGGAGCTTTTCCCCACCCTGGAGGCTCCCAGCACCACCATGCGGTACGAGTTCTTGGCCGGCACGTTCAGGTTGCAGTTT
This sequence comes from Nicator chloris, assembly GCA_013400495.1. NCBI lineage: Eukaryota > Metazoa > Chordata > Aves > Passeriformes > Pycnonotidae > Nicator > Nicator chloris. Next base: position 294,249 of record WAAE01018517.1, on the reverse strand, counting down.
CCACCAGACATAGTCTTCATCATTGCTTGGTCCTGAAAGAGGAAATAGCAGAAGGAATGATCAGAAACCAAATGGAGGGTAAAATAAGGCAGCTCCACACCACAAGCTTGCCAAAGATCATTCTGCAGCATAGTCCTGCATAGCAGAGCAGAGTAATCAATGGTCCATGCAGAAATTTTTTCACTGGAAATGCTTAAACTTTTTCAGTCACATTTTCTGGGAGGTTTGGTTTGGTTTGGTTTGGTTTGGTTTGGTTTGGTTTGGTTTGGTTTGGTTTGCTTGGTATGGGGGTTTTTTTGTTTGTTTTGGTTTGGTTTGGGTTGGTTTGGTTTGGTTTGGGTTGGTTTGGTTTGGTTTGGGTTGGTTTGGTTTGGTTTGGGTTGGTTTGGTTTGGTTTGGGTTGGTTTGGTTTGGTTTTTTGTTGTTGTTGTTTTGGTTTTATTTTATTGTTGTTGTTCTTTCTTTTCTTTTGAAGTAATATAAAAAGGAAGGCATCTACGCTGAAAATAACATACATGCTTTTGAAATGTAATTTGCTGTTACATTTAAACATTAAGGGCTGAATTTATCAGCTGCGCTTCCACTGAGACACCAGGTTCCTTCCTACCATCTGTGTCACTTACACATTACCAGATTTTTCAGTAGGACTTGGTTCTCATGTAGATACATAAACACAGAGGTCAGATTCCCCAGTATATTACAGCCACTGCAACTGCCATTAGAACCTAGATTGCTTCGTTTGGTTGCCTAAATAGGAGCTGTGCATAATACTAATTTTCTGAGGTCAGCCAAAATTCAGACAGAAACAGGAATCATGCTTAACATCAGTGCAAGCCAGACATCTCAGTAACTTTAAATAGCTGGTCCCATGCAATATTCATTGCTGATGCAGGGAGTATGAGCCACAAAATAGCACTGGCTGGTGATAAATTCAAAGATCTGTGCCTCCAGTGACCTTTTAGAAACCAGATTTTAATTCTGCTGTTTGGACTGGTAGTGTGGGAACTCCCTATAAGCAAACTACCATTGTTGCAGCAGGATGGCTGTCAATGGGTGGAACTGCAGAAACACAGATCTTTTAGGAGCTCCAGTCTTTATACATACAGATGTTGTGGGTGCCACTGGCTTTGCTAAGCACGGGTGCTAAATACAATCAGGAGAAAAGATGAAGGACAGCCATCTTAAATAGCTATTAGACAAGATTTCCAACCCATGACATCTAAAATGAGGCTAGAGACCGAGGAGGCTGCATTTTGACATAGCACTCCTACTTTGGTAGGAAAGAAAAAATGCTGCTCAGACCTTTTTCATGTACCAGTTCAAAGGAACTGTGTGCTGAAAGAAAAATACAGCCCCTGTGTGGGGAAAGCTGACTGTTACAGCAAAGGAGGCACACTTGGGACAGAGTTTATTTTGGTTACTAGGTTCTTATTAAAGAATAATCAAGTTCCCCCATGCCATTTATTTAACTTATGTGTTGTTTATTTAATATTACAATGCAAGTACTTTATGGACCCTGAAAGATCATTCCTGGGTTCAGATCTGGATTCCTATCTTTCCCTTGAGTGACTTTTATCTCCCAAGCTTTTATGGAGCTGACAATTATCTGAGGGAAGAGCTTAAAATATTTTACTTTGTTTAACATGTGCTAAGCACCAAAGCAACAGTGATGATACAGTCACTACTAAATAAAGAAGTCTCTGGAATTCTGGTCCAGCATCATTACAAGATCTGTGCTATAGCCCAAGGAAACCACAAAACATGACTATTTATTATTATTGGTATAATCTGCAGCACAACAATGGGCCCTACCTAATGCATGGAAGAAAATGCAAGGCTCTCCTCAGAGCAGCTTACACTCTGAGTTACATTCAGAGGGCAGGACAGCCTAATATTAGAGAGAGATTAATGCCAGAACACAACTTTGGATGGACATACACATGCAAGAACTATGGTACTGTTGGGATTACTGTGGCAGAAATGACAGCAAGGAGCACAGCTGGTATTTGAACTGGACTCTGTTTTGTTTACCACAGGACCTATCTCTGATAGTGCAGAAATACCATATTCAATATCTGAAACACTGCCATGTACACAATCCCACATAGCCAGTCCAATACTGTTTTGCATCCATGGGCAGACAAAAAAATGCTTCCTTTCACCCTCTCAGGCTTATTTATTTGGCAGAGAAGAGCAGAGAAAGAGATGAGTTGTAAAAACTACAAACTACTTCATTGCCCAGGGCCAGTATCTAGAGGTGAGGCAGCTCTTCAGGCCGTGATGGACCAGTGTAGTTGCATGAGGGCAAGTGGACTGTGTGGTTTGCACCTACTAGAGAGCAGTTCTGTACAACTTGGTGCAAAAGCATCTGGGAGAGAGCACAGTTACACATTTTGAGCAAATGCCTTTTATGTCCTGTACAGAACAATCGTGCTGAGGGACCTGATCACTTTACACTGTCCTTGTTCCACCTGTCAAGGCATTCAGTCAAGAGGACTCCTGTGCTTTCTTAACTGCATTTCATTTCACTCAAAGTCAAAATATGCTTTTCAGCATTTCGATTCATGGAGTTGCTACTCATCACCTCTGCTGCAAACCTGACTCAGAGCATGTCATTGAACTGGGAGCTTACATTTCTGTTTTGAGCCTTCTCTTCTTATCCCCTCAGTCTAGTTTTTCTCTAGTTCAACAAGTCTGCCTTCTTTCCTCCTCAGAAAAGGAATGAAACTTCAGCTCTGACACTCATGAGTGGCAGGGGGGAGCACAGGGGCTCATACAGTGAAAAAGATTAAAGAAGAAGAAAGGAAACAGAGAGAGAACACATGTTCATGTACTACGTAAAGCAAAATCAATCAGAAGAGAATGAGGAGACAAACAACCTCCAGCTGGCTTTAATCTACATATTTTCCTTCCAGTTTATTAAATGCTTAGGCATAGATTAATTCCCAGTGGTACCTTCTGCTTTATGTACTGGCTTGATGCTAGAAAGTTTATATTAGTATTTTATATTGGCACAGTGCAGGGATTCCAAAATGTCATAGAAATACAGGCAATTAATGTTATCTTTAAATAACACTAAATAAAGGGAAAAGCTCATTTGCCTAGAAAAAGCTGAAACTGTGGTCCAAAATCAACATTAAACCCTGTTTCTCTTGACTCCCTGTGTTATCCTCTACCTGCTAACCACCACTTCTCTTTTTATAGGCAGGCACTGGAATGAATGACAATGAACCTGCTTTTGTATGCTCTGGAGAGTGCTTGTCTGAATGCCAGTGAGGTGCTGACAAATTTGAGCCTGAGCACCCATAGGGAGGTACCTAAGGGAGATATTTTTTATTTAACCTGCCCAGAGTTATTGCACCTTAGTTTTCTATCCTCCCATCAGGCTGTATGCACTCCCTATCACTCCCCAGTTGTGAATAGAACTCCTGCACTATGTCCCTTGCACTCGTCTTTCTCCAGCTGCTGGTTGTGTCTCTGTTTGCCACCCAGCTAAAAATGACATAGGCAGACACAAACTGTATCATGCATTAACAGACCTGTCACTTCTTAATCACTACTAGTGTCCCTGTAATTTTCATGCACACTAAAATCACTCCTGTGGGATGTTTGTTTCCTACTTTCACTGCAAACTCCGTGCTGATTTCTTACCTCTCTTTCCTAGGAGAAGCAGTCCTGGGTGTCAGTGCAGTCTGATGAAGCTGATAATTGTAGTCAGAGGTTGCTGCTGTTGTAAAAGGCTGTTGGTCTGTGGATCCCACACTGCTTGTTCTGGGCTCAGTTCTTCTCCAGTATTTTCCAAGAACTTAGCAGGATTGGGAAGGACCGCAGGGCTTCAGAGGGCATTCCTCCATGGATGGATCAGGCAACCAACATAGGCTAAAGAAGAGTCTCAGAACCGGTGACAGCTTTTCCCTTTGGGCAGATGAGCTCTTTTCCCCAAGGCTCAGTTCAGGAAAAGGAGAGGCAGAGTCTCTCCCGCTGCCTTTTCTTGCAAGTTGTACTTCGTAGGCTCTGCTGAGGGGAAAGAATTTCAGGAACAGCACCTGCTCCTGCAGGGTAGAGGGTGCATCCAGCTGGCCCACCCTGCCTCTGTGCCAACTCAGATCCTCTGCAGAAAGATCAGGGTCGGCATGAAAGTTGTCTGCGGTGATCCTATGCTTCCCCAGATCTTGCCTGGCTCATCCCTCCCCACGAGCTTCTTTTCTTCTGGTCTCTCTCAAGGACAGAAGGGGCTTTTTTTTCACATTTGCCAGTTCAGTCTGTTTCCTTCCCTCCCTGCCTTTCTCCCTCTCTCTCTCACAACTACTGGCAAATTGCAGATTTTCCTTCTGTAGGACTCAGAGATAATTGGCTCAACTCCTCCCTTGAAGTCAGTGTCAGACACAGGGGAAGGAGGGGTGCTGAGGGGGTGGGATTTTGTGCCTATTGGAAAAATCTTTTCTAAACAGAAAGTTCATGTGCGTTGCAGACTGCACATTCTGTCTTTCCACCAGAGACCTATATGTATGCACGTGTAGGGAATGAGTTAGTGTATGTGTATGAGAGACACAGAGAATTCGTTTACTTTGCAATCTGTAAATTCATAAGCGGTTTCTAAAAGCTCTATTCTTCCGTGCTGATTTTTTTCTGCTAAACAGCAGCAGACTGACTCATTCCCCAAGTAAGGGCTTTCTGTCCATAATTTCTGTAAATCTATTGCTTTGGAATATGGAATGCTTTCCCCTGTTTGCTCAACCTCAAGACATTTACATTAGAATGGCTGGTTGGTTTGATTAAGAAATAAGAATAATGTGTAACTGTTGTTCTTTCATTAATATTTAAATAAATGAAAAACTAAACTAGGGATGAGTAATAGAAATGTTAAAAAAGGTTAAACAAACTGAAAGTGTGTGGAACTGAAGCTTGGGAAAAAGAGAAACAAACTAAAAATAGGGTGAATTCAAGGCATTTGTTCAAACCCAAATGAAACATTGCGTTTGCAGTTTATTTCATTGCTGATCTACTTGAATTTTTTTCTCCTTTAAATAATAGTTTAGATCTATGAGTTTATTTTAAAACATGTCAAAAAGCTTGATTTTGAAAGATTTGAAATTAAATACTTCAACATTTCCCACTTTAAACTCCTAATTGGGGGTGGAGCAGGAAGGGAAGAAATACACAGAGATTTTCAGGATATTTTGAGAATAAGAAAATGGAGGGGAGGCACAATCTTCCAAATGCTAACACAGTTTCAGGTCTCCCACTGTTGTCTCTCTTTTTTTTTTTTTTTTTTTCTTTTTGTTTCCCCTGAGAAATTTACTCTTTGTCAAACACAAAGAACCTTTCAACTACCGTGTATGTATCATCTCGAAACCTCCTCCCCTCACCAATTCCTGCAGCTTTTGAGGAATTTCCAGGACTCTTCACTTTCTCTCCTCCTTTTCCTCAGAGCACAGGGATGTTTCTGTTGCCACCCTTGGAATAAAGCTTCCCTCCTTTGCTCGCGCTCCTGGTGCTGCACAGAACCCATCCACAGCCACCCACAGCAACCACTGAGGAGGGTGGCACGGCTGTTGCAGGCACAGCTTGACATGGCTGTGAGTGTCTCTGTGTCCCCAGAGCTCAAAGGATGCAACACAGGCTGTGGGATGAGTCCAGCTGGAACTGTCTGCAAGAGGAAGCAGCTCCCACTGAAGTCAGGGTCAGGGTTATCCTAACCAGGATGTGCATCTGGGGACTCACAGGCTAACACAAAGGCAAAACAACATTGATCAAATTTGGGAAGCAGCAGATCCTGCAAACAACTTCAGATTTGGGAAGAAAGGGCAGAACATGGCAGAGCACCACTGAAACATTGCAGCAGTACTGAACTGGTATTGGGTCGTGAGCAGAACTGAATTCTTTTTGGACCACAGTACTGGGTGCAAAGTACCAGTACCAGTACTCCTTTGTCAGCTCCTAAGCTTTTTGGGAAAAGGTGGGGGCGGGGTGGGGGAAGTACTTTCATGGCTCAGACAAATTTTTGACATAAGATATAATGCTTCCCATTTTAAGTCATTAGTTCAGATCGAATCTGGACCCCTTCTGGTGTCTTGTCAGCTCTTGTGTAGCTTAGATCCAAAGAGAGCGACCTGTACCCTGGTATCGTTGCCATAAGAGCAGGAATGGCCACAAAACCCAGCCAAGTCAAATCCTGTAGTGCTACAGAAAATAAACTCCTCTTTCATCCCTATGGCTCACATGTCAAGTGTACTGAGTTCTCTACCAAGAAAGAAGTGTAGTCATAGTGGAGACCATCTCATCAGCCTGGAATTTCAGCCTACTCAAGCCCTTTTGTAAACCAAATACAAAACTCTTAGCTAGCTGGCTTCACCCAGCCTGAACTCCTACTCAGCATTTCAAATAATCAATCAAGTGCTATAAATGGTAATAAAATAAGAACATTTTTAATTACACATCTTAGCTTTATTTGAACTCTTATCGAACAGCTAGTAAAATAGTAAATTACTTTTGAAGTAATAACTTTTGAAATATAATTGCTAACTGTGTGGCTTCAGAGGCTTGAAAAGATGTAGCTTTTTGGGCCAGTGTTTTTGTTTCATTTCTTCTGCTGTGCTACCAGTTAAGGAGTTGACAAAAACCTGGGTTTCATGCTTTCCCTCAGGGCTCAGGAGACCAGAGGTCAAAAAATCACTACTTTTTCAAAGACATCCCACGAGTGGCTCTGGTGGAGAAGCCACATTACATCTGCCCTCATCTGAGGAGTAGGGATGGCAGCACCTCTTTTCTTTGAGGGTTTTAAAGGGAATAAGTAAATCAGAGAGAAAAAGTCTCTGTCAAAGCAAGAGAAGTTTCCAGTCTCAGCAGTTTCCTCTGGTTAGTCAGAGACCATCAGCATTTCTTAAATCTTACAGATATTTATCAATTTAAAAGCCAGGCTAGCAACGTATTATTCTCTAGAGGCATTTCTCCCTCCCACTCCTCCAGTCTATAAACAAAGCCTAAATGAGGTTTTTATCCAGCTAAATCTGTTTAGGAGGATGACAGGCAGTGGCTACAGAGAACCACCACTGCTATGAGGGGCTGTGCCTGCCTTGCTGAGTGACAGGCTGGAGGGAAGGGGTGCCATCCAGTGGGACCTTGACAGACTTGAGAGATGAGTCCATGTGAACCTCATGAAGTTCAGTAAAGCCAAGTCCATGGTCTTGCACAAGAGGTGGTCCCAAGAAGAAATACAGACAGGGCAAGGTATGAACTGAGAACAGCCCTGGGAAGAACGATTTGGAGGTGTTGGTGGATGAGAAGCTTGATGTGACCCAGCAATGTGCACTCACAGCTCTGTATCCTGGGCTGCATCAAAAGAAACGTGGCCAGTAGGTCAAGGGAGGGGATTCTGTTCCTCTACTCAACTCTCATGAGACCCCACCTGGAGTGCTGCATCCAGCTCTGGAGTCCCCAAGATACTGGGGACATGGACCTGTTGGAGTGGGCCTAGAGGGCCACAAAGATGATGAGAGGGATGGAGCACCTCTCCTATGAAGACAGCTTGAGAGACTGTCTCTCCTTTCCTGGAGAAGACAAGGGATTCCTTATAGCACCTTCTAGTACGTAAGCAGAGTCTACAAGAAAGGAGAGGGGATAGGGCAACTGGTAATGATTTCAAACTGGACAAGGAGAAATTTGTATTAGATTTAAGGAGAACAATACTCACTGTGAAGGTAGTAAGGCAGTGGAACAGGTTTTCCAAAGAAGTTGTAGATGCCCCATCCCTTGAAGTGTTCAAGGCCGGGCTGGCTGGAGCTTTGAGCAATGCAGTCTAGTGGAAACAGTCCCTGCCCACAGCAGGGGGGTTGGAACTAAATGATCCTTAAGCTCCCTTCCAAAGGAAATTGTTTTGTGATTCTATGGTTTGTTGATGCAACGGCCATTGGCACACGTAGCTGTTGTCTCTGATGCCAGCATGCATATCCTGCCAGCTCATCCATGGGGCTGCCTCAGCTGTGGAGGGTGCCACAAATGGTGCAGTTGTGACTGGTACACAGGACACCTGTGTGGCTTTTGGCTCTGCCTGGACCGTGGGGGAGCAGAGACAGAGAACTACAGAGTCAAGGGAAGTGAAAGAATGTGGCAGAAAGAGGCTGGGTAGAAAGGTGTACAGAGGAATGGGGAGAGACAAGAGGAAATTAGAGCTGATGTGTGTTGCACTAACCACCTGGTTTCAAATGGTGAAGACCTAAGTGAAGTGACTTACTATATGGTGAGGCACAACTGCTCCTCAGAGCTCTCCCAGGAGTTTGCTTCTCCAAAGAAGGGTGCAGCACACATGCTGACCACACTGGCACCAGGATGCAGGGCAATGTGGGCTCATAAAGCCAAGTTTCACTGTCATGAGTAATTTAATACCTTCTGCAGCTTCAGGCACCGGCTGCGGCTGGAGACAGAGACTGATGTGCTGGGCTGATGCAGCAGGACCAATCTGTTTCTCTCCACCTTAAGGCAAGTGACAGAAGTGACAATCACATGCTGTTCATCTCTAGTCAGAATTAGTTCAAGACAAAAGATGTTCCAAGCCTTTTGTCTCCTCTTCAAAAGCAAATGCAATGGAGATTAAATATTTAAACCAGTTTTTCTCTCTCTTTTCCCATTCCTTTTCACTCTCCTCATTATTCAGTAAAGCAGACTCATTTTTCCACCCCCTCACCTTCCTTTTTCTCCTTCCCTCCCTCCCTCCCTCCCACATTCATCCCTCCTGCTTGGTGCTCCTCCCTTCCAGCAGTGCTGAAAAGTTAGTGTTCAGGAGTCAGTAAACTGCAGGTACCAAGTCATATTCCGAACAGCAAATTCATGAGCAGCTGTAACTGCCTCTGAATTATCTGTAGCACTCCCCCAGCGTTTAAACTCGGTGAAGGGCTCTCCAGGGGTGTTACAGTGACTGGGAAAATACCTAATGATCATTAGTTATGAGTGAGAACAGTAATACTTGAGAGAATGCAGCTGGAGAAGGCAGACAATTTAGAAAGTGGTGGCTTGATTTATATTCTTGGTCCTGTCACAGAATTTGTACACGGCTGTAATTTCTCAGCGTCTTAGGGTATAAAATGTGTTAATAGTATTTAATGAGATCCCTGCAAAATAGAAAAACATTGCATTCGTGAAAAACGAATTCTAGTCACCTCCTTTTTGATCCATTTCTTGTGAATCAGTTTTTTATTACATTTTAATTAAATATTTTTGAGAAAAGATTGCATTTCTAGTCCCCCTCCTTTCCATTTGCCACTGGCATAGCATGTCCAGATGTCCTTACCAGTCATGCATGCATCCTTACATTGTTGAACTTTCAAAAACTCTCCCCATCTTGGAAAAACTAGTCAAAAGCAAAATTAAACCTTTACTTCCCTCCCCTTTTTTGGAAAAGCTTCACGATAGAACATGGGGGGAAAATACAGCCAAAGTGTGCAATTAATTTCCTTGCCCTCGGTGAATATCAAAGTAGGGTTGTTTATGGTCTCTCAGGCTCTGATGGAGCGAAAGCAATCCCCAGCACATCCATCTGTGTAGCTTATGATCCTGTTGGAACGGAAGGACAAGTCAGGCACTCACCTGACAGCGACTACAGAGTGCTTCAGGAAGGAGTGGCTGTAGGTAAACTTCACAATTTCCAGTGTCTGTTTAGTATCCCATTTCCCTAGCTGCTCCCAGGCCACACAGATATCTGCACACCTGTGAGGGAGCCAACACACGTCTCTCCTGCTGAATGATGCTGGTAGGAAGGGGATAATTCAAAAACTCTCCCGACTGACACATTCCAAAAGACAGAGAGGAAAACAATTCCTTTTGGGCCATTTTTACTGTGTTTCCAGTGATGTTACTTGTCCTCTTTTACCATCCATTCTGACTCCCTACCAGATCATCTCTTAAAGGTTTTTCCTGCAATGGGAATAGGGACAACTAAGGAGAGCAGAGGGGAAGGAAGACTTGGGAGAACATGAAGAGGCTGGGGATGAGAGATTGTAAGATTCCACAGAAAAATAGCTAACCAAAAGCACAATTAAGCTTCATTACATGCAGCTAAAGCCAAAGACGAAACAAATGGAACAAGACAAGGTGCATGAAAAATGCATGAAAGAGAGACTGACAAGCCAGAGCCCTCTGCATCCCATGTAGTGCTGCCTGTGACCAGCTATTCTAATGAGGTCTCCATTAAGAAGTGGCAATTGCAAATCTGGGTCTGGCCACTGTATTTGGTATCAGCTGGTTCCATATAAATGTTCCCAGTCAGAAGCTCTCCTTGCCTAGTGAGCTGTCGAGGGCAGGAAATGGTTTCACTAGGGATCTGGTTTCTCACATGCCTTCAAACTCCACCAACACATTGCCTGTGCCTCCAGAAAACAGGGTTAACTCACCTGTGAAACCTCTCAGTCTTTACAGGTACATCCTTCCAGCACAGCTCTGCTCACACCAATGTCTTTTTATGCCTGGCTGTTAAGCTTCTCTATATCCAGTGCTTCTCTCTGAAGCCATATGGGTGGACTGCATGATGACAAGCTGATCTCTCAGACAATTCCCTTGGTTGTCTTCCTGGAGCTGGAGCCTGAGCACTAAAGCTGTCTAATACTAAGTGATCTTCTTGGGTGACCACCCTGAAGCTCCATGGTGGCTCTGGCTCTACATCTGCATGATTCTGCACAGGTTTTATTTGGGACTTGGTTTCACTGCAGTTATTAACAAGAACATGTGAATTAGAGCGCTGTGTCTTCACACAGGGTTAAGTTTTTCTATGCCCTCCTCTATCTAAAGGATCAGTTCCATGTTAGAACCTGGGCATTTAGAGTTCCTTTATTAAGAAAATAAGAATGTGTCAGAGATTGAAAAATGCCTCATCTCTTTGATTTGAGAGATACTATATACCTTTATTTTTCATGAAAGGAAGCCAGTGAATGGGAATATCACTCTGAGGGAAGAACAGGTGATAATGACAGGTTGTTCTTTTATAATTCTTTTCCAATCTTCTGCTGTTTCCCCCTCTCAGAGGACTGCAATCATGTTCTCAAGAACCAAAGTAAAATCCATTATAATAATAATAAGGTAATACTACATACTCTTAGTGTAACTTTTTTGCTAATATCTCCATACATTCTGCAAATATCTAGGAAGTGAGGCTCAATGTCTCAGGAACATAAATATTTTAGCAGTTTGCAGATGGAAAAACTGAATGTGCACACAGTTTTTAAACAGTTACTCCCAGGTTACTCAGAGTAAGCATCTCCAGACTTAAGCTCCCCCTGCCCACACTGCAAACTAACTGAAAACTGAGCAGCCATTACTAATGAACCAGCTGCTGAGTGTGAATTAATTGGTCCTGGTGAGAGATGATATAGCTTTTGGCTAGTTCAGAGCATGAGCAGAGTCAGTTTTATCTGTCTGCAAAGGGCCACACAAATAATAGCCTTCAGGCTGCACGACTGGAAACAATCCCCCATGCCCAGCATCATCTGCACAGCCAGGAGGTGACACAGCACACAGGGATGTGTGTGTAACAACCTCATTGCAGACCACCAAAACCTTCCTGGGAAGTACATTAACAGACATGTCAATAACCTCATCTGCGTTCTTGAAAGGAACCAGAGCACAAAACTGCTTTGGCCCAGTATTTAAAAGGCAGTGTTGCCTGCTACAATCTCTCCACAAACATATGTCAGGTCCTTAAAATCATAAAATGGGCTTAAAAACTGCAAGATTAAAACCAACGAGATAAGAGGAAAGAGAACCTGAGGGTGCTGCAAGGTCAGGTTTTTCTCTGCAGTGGAAATGACTAGCATCTTTTTTTTAAGTAAAAAAGTCAGAACTCTGATCCGAACCTACCTGCTTCCTCTGGCTGCAAATCTCTTGGATGACCTGTAATCAGGAAAATTCAGGTTTTTTAGCAACAGCTACAATCAGGTCTTGTTTGTATGAAGGCAGCAGTGCTGTTGCCTGCCTCCTCAGGGGCCAGATTTTAAGGCTGGGGCAATGCCCCTTGAGCCCTGCTCAGCAGAAGCAGGAGGGCAGCACCAGCCTTTCCTGGCTATGAGTCTGTCCTCTGCTCAGGCTGCAGGCTGTGCTAGCCTGGCACCCCACTTTTTGCAGTGGGGAGTGATTGCTCTGACATGAAAGTCTATCAAAGTGCCTTTTTCTCTGGTGTAAATGACAAAGCAAGCTGCTGAGTCAAAGGAAATAAGATCTAAGGCATCTTCTATGTGTTTGTTCTGGCTGAAGGCTTAGAGGATGTGTACAGGAGTATAAATTTACCCATTACCTTTTCCATCACACTGCACTCTCCCAGCCTTCCTCTGTCCAGAAGAGCTTGTTCCTCTTAGATAATTACACAACAGTCCAATTAACAAGAAAACTTCCCATCTTCAGTGCCCAATCAGACTACCAGATTATTAAAAGCTCCCATTGGCACTGACCTGCACTTTGCTTCAAATCAGAGGGCAACTACATCTGTGAAACGAACAGAAGGGACAAATTTAATTACTGGCAAACCAACTCGTCAGGATTTCCATTCCTGTTTATTGCTGCATTGTAGAGAGAAGAGTTTGTGGTTTATGTGGGAGGTCAAACAAAGATGGGAAAGGGTCTAACATAAGAATTTGTGCTGGAAATCACTGCTAATTAAGATAAAATGCAAAAACAGGGAACTGCTTCATCTGCCAACCTCTTCTATGCAGCATAGACCTAAGTCACACTGCTTTTTTGTTCTCTTTCAAGGATTTGACCCTTTTACCATACAACCTAGGTCCATGTAGTATCCTTCTTAAGGGAGGGGGTTGGTGACTAGCCTAAGGAGTTCAAGTTTTCCACTTTTGCACTTGAAGACCATTTATGTAAGTGCCTGGAAATAGTGATTCCTCCTTCCCAGTGCCTTTGAAAGGCACTTTAATGCTACAGAAGGGAAAGCAGGCACACAGACTCATGCTGAACTTGTGATTCCTTTGATGGGTAACAGCACAGACTCTGTGCTGTCGATGAGGACTTGAAACCAAATTCAGCAGCAAACTAAAGCACTCAGGATGTTGAAGCAGAAGCTGCAAACCAGTTGCTCTGATGCAGTCTCTCAGCGGTGGCACAAGGGCCATGGGTACACACAGCTCGTAGAGTCCTTCTGTCCGTCCACTGATGGAGCAGAACCTCTGCTGCCGGTGGATCCGATCGTTTGTCTGTTTCAGGATGGACTCCCGCTCCTTCAGGCCCACGGCACTGCTCAGATGGGGAGGTGGATGGGAGGAACTTTGCAAGTTGGCATAGCAACCTCCGGCTCTGCGCTTTGAGGCTTATGCAACCACGAGCAGGTTGAGAAGGTGGGAAAGGGCACTTCCTTTCTCTCGCAGCCTCGTCAACAATTGCTTCACATCCTTGGCAATTAAGCAGAAATAAACGATCTGTCAGAGCTTTGAGCTTCCTGCAAAGCCTCCCCCTTGCCCCGCTTTTCCTTCTGGAGGCTTTACAAGCTTTTGGGCAACAGCAGGAGCCTGCAAAGTGCCCTTTGCCCCAGCCATCACCCATGAGAACATGACCTGAAAAAGGTTACTGGCTTTCTGGGTTTTACTCACCACCAGCAGCCAACCAAGGGTGCTTCAGGTACAGAGTGCATAACTAAAAATAGGATGGATGACCCACTGACTGCTGTGCTTTAGCCCTTACACACTCAGCCTTACCAAACCATGTGCTCCAGGTCTGCACCACAGAGACACAATGCTGCACATCCAAGGAGAAGAGGAAGAGGATGTATGACAGCTTTTTGCTCTCACTGCCAATACAAAGCATGGAGGTTTAAGGTTCTAAGTGTTTTCAGGTGAACAGCTAAGCAGCTCTTCTGTCCTCCCCATTTAAGTGAAGGAAAAGATGAAGAAAAGCCAGAGGTTCTGTTAGCAGAATGAATCTCCAAGATACTTTTCCAGCACATTCCAGCAGTTCATGGGGCTGATTGGAGATTTGCTTCCATCTTGGCTTATTGCATCCTCAGTTATGATTTTTTTGAACACCACTGCATCTATCATGCTGGACAAATTTTATTTGTGAATACAGAAAAGAGCAAATAGGGAATAAATCGGATGTCCTTGCTGTAGCTGAGTGAATGTAAATTCTTGCCAGCAGGGAGAGCTTTAAAGTGGACAGATAGGCAACTTGGTCAGAAGTGCAAAAGGGCACTGCACTGAGCTGAGCATATGGCTGGTCAATAACCACGGCAAATCCTTGTGGTTTCACTGTAAATCTCCTAACAGCTGATGGAGTCCTTCAGGATTTGGATCTGTGTGATGAGAAGGAAAAACTCCTCGGTTTTATTTTTATTTTAAAGCAGGGAAAGCAACACAAAGGCAACGAAACAAAGTTTTCGTTAATGCAGAGAAAATTCTGAAAGCATCACTGGAATTAATAGTACAGATTCAAAGGTTTGGAAGTAAAGGCAGCTTGTTCCTATTTTTAGTCAGAAAATAAATATTAATAATTTGTAGGCCAGTCTCATGATTCAGGAAGAGGTGACTCATGCTTCAAGATGCTTGGCAGGCCAGAATTGACATTGCTACAAACACCTTCGCTGTCCCATTAGCACCTAGTCAGAGGTGCTAGGACTTCCCACATGGCCACCTCAGAAGTAAAAAGCCTTGGCTGCCCAGGTTAGTATCCCTTGGTGCCTTGGCCTGCCAAACGTGCCCTGCTGTGTTTCTCAGTGAACCTGGCCAAGCCTCTTTAGCACCATCAAAGGTGGTGAGGAGCTCAGACAGTTCTCAGCTGGATGGCTTTTCTCAATGTGGAAATCATCTCCAGTCAGGGTGCAGTTTTCCAGCACTCCCGACACTGAGCTTCAGGGAATTTATTATACTACTTGGTGAACCAAAGCCAGCCCATACACATTCTTTTGGGGTACTTCCATTTTTTCTCATCCTCTGGGCAGGAGAAAGCAGAGGAAGGTGACAGCAGCTGGCAAGCTCATCCCAGCTATTTTGAAGAAGGGTGTACTTATGGAGAGGGAACAGCTGCTCAAGCTGCCTTTCACAACCTTTCCAGCCCTCTGCCCCAACTCCTGTCTCACCACTGTCCTGTTTGTGGCACATGAGCATCATGAAAATGCAAAGGGGAGGGAGAAAGGGACATTCACACCTTGTGCCAACATCTCTAGAGGGGAACACTGCTCCTGATAGAGCCTGCCCACAGCAAGCACAGATTTGTTGAGTTCACAATGAGGAAGAAGATTATGATCTCTTCACCAGCACCTGGGCAAACTAACACGTACATGCAAGCCAGCCTGCACTGAAAGGTCTTCACATTTGGTGGCTTGGGTCTGTAAGCTTCCTTCAGGCTTTCTTTTTGATCAACTCCAGGCTATAAAATGAATATGAAAATTGCAGGGAGCCCTAAGAATGACATGGCAGGTGTTGTCACCTCCCCTCTGGTTATTGCTGAAGGAAGATACACAGACCTAAGACTGCAGAGTGACAGTCCCAACTACATTGAGATCACACAAAGTCATAAATAGCCAAGGAAAATGTTACAGAACAATTTTAAATTCTTCTTTAAGCTAAAGGTTTTGCATTCCCTAGTTGTCCCACAGCTGCAGTGCAGAAAGGTCCTGGAATATCACCTGTATCTATGTGTGGCAATGGAGATGTCCCTCAGCTTCACTCAGACTGTCAGACACGGGTACCGACCTCACACAGGCAGCATCTCCCTCCTCACTGGCAACTGTCTGTCCCCAGAGAGTCTGACACAACAGGCCAGAGCTGTGTAGGGTCACCATTGCCTTTTGAGGCTGTGACAGAGCCCAGTGCAAATCGTAGGCCAGGCACACATGGACTGCACAGCCAGGCAGGATTTTCTCGCTGCTGTTTCTCTCCAGTGTCTCTGCAGCTTTGCATTTCTCCCTTGCTGTAGCAGTAAGAGTAACCCAGCATAAACACACAGTCAGGAAGGCAAATCCCAGGTGTTCAAGGGAGTTGTGGGAGTCATGGTGAGTGCCCTTCCCAGTGCTTCGTTGCTGTTGAAGGAAGCTGACAGGCAATTCATTTAAAATGGGCTGAGTGGCTCTTGGAGGGGGTGCCTTGCAGGGGGTGGCAGAGGGACAGCGTAGAGCTGCTCATTGTTCTCCTGTCTAGCTGCTACCCCCTCAGTCTTTCTGCTCACAAAGGGACTTACCAGCACTCCATGCCAGCCATTTTCTTGGATTTGGCCTGATGACTAAAGCCGCCTTCAGATGAGAGGACAGACAGATTCCTTCACATCTCTGCTGCTTTCTATAGCCTGCTATTGTCAGGGAGAGTAAAAGAGGATCACGAATACAGCATCCAAGCGTGATGGAGCTGAAGTCAGTGGCTGTGGGGAAGGGCTGGCACTCTTGCCATCAGAGAATTTAGGAGCCCTGTAAGACAAGCAAATGCCAATCTGTGCTCAATGCAGTGCTTGTTCTCTGCAAAACCTCTCTTTGTAGTCCCTTTTTTGTCCAGTAAGATAGAAGTGAGCATGCACTTAACAGAGCCTTGTTAGATACTGAACTAACAAGTGTGTGGCACCATACCACTGTAGGCTTTGTCTCCAGTGGCACTGGGGGTGGGAAGGGGGAACGTTAAAAATATTTCCCTTTCCTCTGCCACCTTCGTGCACCAAAACTTCCCTCTCACTCTCTAGTATTGACTCTTACCAGCCCCATGCAAAGTTAGGCACTGGGCCACTTGCTGTAAAGCTCTTCCCTTCTTCCAAGAGTCATTGTTCCATTTTGGGTACTGCAGACAGCAAGTGTCAGAAGGAAAACAACCATGTTAACAGAAATGGATTTTTCTCTCCACACAGATGGACAACGAATATTTTTAAACACAATCTCAACAAGATGTGTAATTTGTACCTCTGTAACCCCACGAGCCTTTCTTGTCAGAAAGCAAAAGAACAGATGGATAATATTATGAAACTCCAGGGAGATGGATGGCTGCATAGTGGACACATTTGATCCTTCTCCAGTTCTCAGACAGGCCTCCAACAAAGCACTTAATTTTTGAAGCCTAGCCTGCAGTCACAACTAACCCTGAGATTTGCAGACCAGTCCAGGTTCAAAAGCACCAACCATGGTTGCATCAGCAGTCTAAAGAGAGAAGGGATATGTAGACAAGCCAGTAAGAGCAAGTTGGCCAAATGTTAACTGCTGAAAACAGCAAAAAAGCACAGATGCTCCCTGGGAGGGAGAAACACGAAGCAGCAGTGTCTAAAGAGACATGAGAAAGGAATAGTGGACAACAAACTGGTCTTGGCTCCACAGGTCACATATGCCAGCCAGAAAACAAAACAAGCAGTTTGGTTGGCATTGCTTTCTGTCACAGCCTTGGAAGGCAACACTTACTACTTGGTGACTGTGACCAGTGATCTTATGGAATAGTGATCTTGAGTGTGGGCACCTACCAGAAGAATACTGGGGAAACTCATTGCTTAGAGCTCAGATCACTCCCATCTCCCAGAGAGTCACACCCCCTCTCCTCTCAGCCACACCCTGCCAGAGGAATTCCAGCACAGGAATTTGTAAAAGAAGAAACCTGTTTTTACATACCTGTTTTGCCCTATTTAGAGCAGAGACAAACCCAAACTGCTGGGGGTATGACCTGACTATCACATCCCTGATGACTCAAGAGTTTAGGACCCCAAATCTACTCCTTTTTGAAAGTGGGGATGATTGTGACAGATCCTGGAACACATCTTTCCTCTTCTCTCTTGAATTTGCTCATATTAATACAATGGTACCTCTGCAAATAAAAGAATTATGAAACTTTGTGCATGAGATACCCATAAAGAAACACCCATAAAGCCTTTCCTATAAAATAACTCCTTTGTGAAATGAGTAACTAAAATAAGAGCATCTCCTACCTCAAATATAGATAGATTTTTCTGCCCAAAGTAAAGGCAGATGAAAGGCTTTTACCCATTACTGTTCCTGTGAAAAGCAGGCAGCAACATTTGCAGAAGGAAATGTATGGAAGAATGGCCCTGAAGAGAGCCTGGAGAAAGACTGCTGTGCTGTATGCTCTGTAAAAGATTTTAGGACCCAAGAGGAAAGAAGCTTCATGGAAGCAGGATTTCATACGTCCTTGTTAAAAATACATGTCAAAAATCTCCAACTGCACTAACAATTTCTTTGCTTGGTGGAAATTAGCCTTTGTTTGAAAGACATAGCAGCTGTAGATCCATCCTTCCATGGGTAGTGAGGCCTTTGCAAATGGCAAACACCTAAAATGGGGCGATCAATAGAGGATACAACCACAGTCCACAAAAACCCCATGGATGCAGACATTAAGGAAAAGAGAGAACTGTTTGACGTGGTTTGTGGAGCAGACATTCTGTCCAGTGCCGTGACAGTCTCTGAATGCTGGGATCCATCTGGTTTTGGATTAATCTCCAGGGAAAGTGGTGAAAGCCACTTTGCTTTTTGTTGCTTGTATAAAGCTTGACAGACTCAGACTCTGGGAGGTGCCCTATAGTGAGCAGTCCTCTTCTGGCAAGGAGTTACCATCGCAATAAACACCAGCCTGTCTTACCCCTAAATAACCCAAGCAGATGCACAGCCCTGCCTTTCATGAACAAGAGTCCCAGGAGTCCTCCAGGGTGGGCTGCCACACATTCCAGCCTTCAGACACAGCAGGGCAGGGAACTCTCACCATCAGAAATCCAGGTCTAGTCTGCCATTATGAAGATTGCTTGGAGGCAGTGCACATAAATAAATATGGAATGCACAGCTTAAAATGGGAAACTGTCCATCCGACTGGCTCCTGGAATAATTTTCTTTGCTTCCACACTCGGACCCTGGGCAGCTCCCTCCCTGCCCTGAGATCTGGAGCTGTTCTTGTTAGTGCCACTGGGTTAATATTGCAGGAAACAGAGAGGTATGGTACAGAGATGTATGGTGCTGTCAGACACAGACAAAGGAGAGCATGCCCTTCTCCCTGGGAAGGAGACAACTGCACAATGAGTGTGGGAAGGTGTCAGTCAACATTTGCGTCCCACCACAAGGCTGGACTCCTGCTCTTCCAGCAGCAGGAATGCTAATCATCTGGGTGAGCTGCTTGTTCCACTGCTCCAAGGCTGACTGATACCAGCAATTAAAACTGCATTTCTTTATGGGGCGATTTGGCATGGTTGCCACATCTTAGGAGCTCAGGCACTTTGGAGGCAGAGTTCAGAGTGGGCTTTGTCACCTGGAGGGGGCTGTAAAGGCCACACTGGCAATGAAGTGAACACTCATGTCATACAGACCCTCTGACCATGTTGACTCGATTAGCATATGCTTTGTGGTTTGTTTTTTTTTTCTTTTGCTGTGTTTTGTGTTTTCATGCTGCAGATCAACAAATTTTCTTGGTCCAATTAGAGTTACAGCTGCTAAAGCCTAAGGCATGACTGGCAGATTGGGTTTTGAAGAATGTGACATTTTGCAGCTAAAAGCTTTATCAAGGGTAAGCAGCATTAACCTCTTTTCTTGCTTCCTTTTTTTCTCTTTAAGCAATAGAGAAAATTTGCTGTCTCCACCTGGACCCACTGCTCACACCGGAGCCTGGGCAGCTCATGATAAATGATTGCTTCCCCACAGCTTTGCATCCCAGCCCTCCCAGCTCAGCCAGTGAGTGCCCCAGCCTACTGCCAGGGAAGGTAGATCCCTCTCATTAAACCATACACCTGGTATTAAACAGTCCCAGTGCAAACACGGGCGTGGCAGAAACTCCCCCTAAATGTCCCAGGTGGGCTGGGGCTCCCATTTGCCTTGGTAGGAGTGCCCTCATCTGCCTGCTCATCCCACCTCCCCAGACTGTTATTGCCACATAGGGATATAACTTATGGACATAACATTCCCTGCTCCTCTCCTCACAATCTTGCTTAACTGGGAGTGAAGGGGACATTGCCTTAATAAACAGGCAGATTTAACCCAAGCCAGCAAGCTGCCAGAATGGCCCCAAGCCCAGCTTCGACGTGACTCTGGAAAGGCCACCAGCACATGGATGAACGAGCCTGGGCCCCTCTGGCTCCTTGAAAGCGAAATGTCACAGCGCAGAGAAACAAGCGTCCTTGTCACGGAGCTACTCCAGGCTGGGCAAGAGACACCTTGTCCTAAGCCTCCCTCTGTGTGATTCATCTGAGAAATACTGGCTTGCAAAGATTTGATTAGGAGTCTTCTTCCAAAAGGGCAATATCCCTTCACACTCTGTTGCCCACTGAAGGGATTTACTCTTCTCATCCCACCCAGGTTTCCCCATTCCTTAAAAGAGTCTTGAGACAGAGGGTGCCGGAGCTGTTCTGGGTCATGGTATTCCCTAAGCCAAAGGAAGGACCAGGGGTCCCCACAAACAGTATTTTTCTGGAGATACAGGCTCACAACAAGACCTTGACTTTTAGAAGGGAAAGGAAATCAAATCCTTCAAAATGTGTCTGCTTTGAGGATTAAATCATATTCATTGCAGCCTATTTGTATATTTAGCACATTTTCTTGGCACAGATACAGATGCAATTCTCATTTCATTTACACAGCTGCAAATCCCCATCTGAGTTAAAAGAAGAGGGTGAAGTCAGAGCCTGTAAATCCACTCTGGAAAAGATATTCAGTCTTGTAAGTCACAGTTTACACTAGACCTTAGCCACAAGAAACTGAGAGGTTGTCTATTTACTGTTAGAGCAAGGATGCAAGACTTACAGACAGTTTGCTTCCAGAAGCCAGTTCTGCCCCAATATGTAACTGCAAAGCATCTCAGCACATTATGGGTAATTAGCTGCTCAGTGGTGAAAGACTGCTGTAGTTTCCTTTGGGATAAACCACATCCATAGCCTAAGCATGGAATGACAGCCTGGCACCACTGGCAGAGTCTGCCTTACGAGTGGTCTGTGCATCAGCACAGTTGGCAATCCATAAAAAATACACTTCCCTGTTCTTCCAAAGGAAGGTTTTAAGCAAAATGTGTGGGAAGAGATATATCATGGATACCTGGAACCATTGGATACACTGGAGTGAGGATTGGAGAATGACTTTTCCACTTGCTCAGGAAGATTTTAGAGATGATCCAAAACTGCCACTATGACCCCAATCCTAAATGGGGCATGGGGATCAGCCAGTTCTCTCCAGTTTCCATCTCTTCATTACTGATAAAGCCAGCTTGGTGCAATTTCTCCTGTCTGTATTCATTACCAGTAGATCGGACTATTCTTTCAAGACTTTTCTTTTTAACTGAAATATGGCATTTTACTGAGGCCATGTTTTTACATCAGGTCCAAAATATGGCATCTCTGTATGGCTGCAAAACATATTAACCAGGCTGAACATGAACATGGGTGTAGAGTTAAATATTAAAGATACAGTAAAAATCTGTATATAGGTGATCATTCTGGCTTTCTTAACATGTTTTCCACATGTAAAAACCTATAAACTATGTTAATATAAATATCTGTGATTTTCACTCCTTCTATTTAAAGCCTGGATCTGGACTCCAGGATTTTCCTGCAAGCCTTCAGACTTGGATTTGGTTTTTGACAGATGAAAACAAATATGAGAGGCTGGTGGATGGAACATCTCTGTTCAGTACTGGTGTAGTTCAGAAAGCTGTGCATGCATGTGGGGAAGATGGGCCTCAGCAATCCCAAACACTGTGTAGCATGCCAGCTTTGTGCAGAGGGTGCTTTAGCACACAACCTGCCTGGGAGAAGAGCAGGGAAATCATGGCCTGGGGCAACATTGTGCTGCAGTTACCACCTAGGTGGTGGAATGATGGTGCCGCAGCCAGTCTGCACTGGTGTAAGTGCTAATAACAATCCTGTGCCAGGAACAGACTGAGGCCCCTTCTCGACAATGCCCCAGGCAGCCTCAGAGGCAATGGGAGAAAAAATCAGTTTTTAATATTAAAAAGCAGTTCAAGAGACTCCAATACTTGGGCAGGGGAATAGTCTGCTGCTTTGGCCGTGAACTCTGTCTGTCCTAGACCCCAGCAGCAGGACAGGGCTGAACTGATCCTGGGTCAGCTCTCATTGCAGAGTGTGGTCATGGGAACATCCACACTCCACATATGTTAGCTTACTCCTAGCCTCTGCTGGAACAGATAAACCAGCTGCTGCTGAGGCAAAATCTGTGTGTTCTTCTATGGACATTCAGCTTCACCCTTCAGGCAGAATAGTGGAGTCCTCACCAGGCTTGGCTTCCTCAGCCCTATACAGCCCTTCAGTATTGTACCCCCAGGCACTGACTGCTTACATCTTCTGCCAGGGGTGCTTTTCTGGCTCTTTCTCTGGCCCAGAGTGCTGACTATCTGGTGTGAGCCTTGGAGTAATCCCTGGGCACTCTGCCCAGCAGCCACAGGAGTTTCATGCACCTTCCAAATCTATGGGAACTGGTTTTGAGATTATGTCCTCAGCAGCTGATAATTAGTGCTCCCCCAGGATCTGAGACTTGATGGTGAGGTGGCATGTAACTTCCATCCAAGACCTTCTGGAGCAGATTTCTTAGATGCAGAGTTTCCAAGTCTAACTTGCTCCTTTAGGAGTTTAATAATGCCTATAAAGGCATGAAATAGCCTTTGATTAGGAATTCCTAACTACTGCTTATTTCTCTGGAGAATGTGGCTGTTTACGGCTTTGCTCATTCTTCTGTACTCTCACTCCCAACCAACTGGAGGTTGTTATTTTGGGGCTGCATTCAAAAACACCCATATGGGAAGAACATAAATTGCTTCCAGAACAAAAATAAGTCATGGTTATGTACATACTTTAAAAGACAGTCAGTCCCTGTCTGCTTCTTGCAGTGGTATTCAAGCACCTTGATCTTTTGCAGTATTTACCCAGCAACTCAGTCAGCAAAGCACATGGGAAAGATGGCATGTAGCCATAACTCTCTTTTCAGATGTGTACTGGCTAGTTTAGGCACTGTCTTAGTCTAGAAGGAAACTGATTGCAAACCCTAATTCTCCCAATTAATTGCTTAGGCATGTAACTCACAGTGGGCCACCTGGGCAGCCATCTCCTCCTCTCCTACAGCATCCACCTGTAGCATCTTCTGCCTTTTTCCCCTTCCCTCTCCCCATGGAAGAGGTGCCTGCTATGCCTGGCTATAGCCTATGCAGCTGCCTTCACAGACTGAGGGGAGCAGGGGGACACAGATGGGACAGGCTGTGCAGGTTTCTCTTAGCCTTAAGGATCGGCATTTCTTCCTCTGGAGCATAAGAAAGGTGAAGGACCGAGGTTTAAAATTAATGGTTGTCAGGAGAGATGAATTGCTATAAATTTAAAAAGCTGGCTGAACCGGCTATTTGCCAAGAGTGAGAGTTTACCAAAGTGGTGGATTGCTTTAACAACTGAGATCCCTTTTGCAGCTGAATAACATTTATTCTGCTTTTGTTTCCAGTTTACATCAGTCCAACAGTTAACCTGCTCAAAGCTAAGAAGCCGACTGGACAATGAAAAAGGAAAGTCTGCTCTCCACAAAATTAGGCTGATATCTACTAGTTCTACAGACCTGATGAACACCAAAAGGAAAATAACTTCTATCAGCATATTTTCTTTGGAAACAAACCATATATTTTATTGTAAAGTATTTTGATAAGTGACTTCTGTCCAGCACATGTAGTGTTGTTTGACTTAGCTTATAATACCAGTTTAAATGCTAGTTTTCTGGATTCTAAGCTGTTTCCTAATGGTATTTACATAGATTAGGAATTTTTAAAATGTAACTATTTAAAAAACAGTGAATGGTTGTCCTACTATTCTAAGATGTTTAAGTATGTGGCCAAGTTGTTCTCTTGATTTGCAAAAATAAATACCTTATTTATTCTTCAGGGTGTAACTAGTTGCAAATCAGACTGTCAAGTAGCAAGAGGGTAAGAAAAACTACTTTTTTTTTTTTCCAGAGAAACAATTTAAAAGAAAAAATTAAAAGGAAAATAAAAAACCCACAAAAACTCAAGCCCATGAATAACAATAATAGATTAAACATTCTTGTTTGGTCGCTTTAGTCACAGCTAAATGCAGTGATTTTAAAAACACATTCATTTCAGCCAGCTGCCCTTGCAATGATGACCTGACATTTCTGAGGGGGCAATCAAATATGATCCTGTTATTTGTTTGTCCACCTGTTACAAAGCAGGGATAGACAGGTCCCTGTGCTGAAATGAGATTGAGTTCCCGTGTCCTCTGACTCAGCTATCTCTAACCTCGTGTGCACCATGCTGTCTTTGTACTCCGTGGGATCGTGTTCTTGCCAGAGACATTCAAATGTGTTTCATTGCCTGGATCCTGGGGTCTGCTTAAAGGAGTGAAAGAATTGCATAGCTCACATGTGCATTCTTTATGTGTGGTCCTTTCTTCCTGTGCTGAGGAGTTTGCTGTCTCTGTAAGAACCAATAACTTCCCACCCAGCCGTGCTCAGGACACTCTGGTTCAGTACACTGTGGACCTGAAATACCTTTCCAAGTACAGCAGCCTTGTGATGCAGTGCTTAACGTTCCTTAATCATGTAGCCAAGTAAGTTAGAAAGATTGATTGCCTTGTCCTTTCATGTTGCTGTAGCTCTGGGCTGGATGATGGGCGATTCCTGGCTCTCTTGGTCCAGCTTCACTCTCGCTGCTTCTCCTTGCCAACCCCTCTGTCAGTCCTTTGATGCCTCCTACAGCTTTTGCCACTGATGGGTCTGTCTGCATGCTCAGTTCCCAAGCTCCTAAAAAGGCTTTTGCTACAAATCCCTGGGTCTGCCCAGGACATGGATCTTTTTCAATCTGGGAAAGTCACTGCTGAGTTGACTTCTGCTGTCTCTGTGGACTTTGTAACCATGGCTCCTCATCTTATATGTGAGCAATGTTTTTTCTAGCTCCCAGCAAACATGTGTCAGCAGCACTGCAGATGTTGGGCCCATGTCTCCTAGGCAAGGATGCTTCCTTGGAGATACCTTGCCCTATACCTTGCCTTGGAGATACCTTTCTTGTGGAGAAATCCAGTGCCCTGTACCAGAAATACACTGGGGCACCTTTAAGGGGAACCTGAAGGGGAGCATTTACACCCATTCCAGAACTCTCCACTCCTCCCTTTCCTACATACACCATACGAAAAAATTAAGTGCCCATATTTTAACGAAAAATCGGGTTCAGTTAAGTCAAACCCATATTTTAGGTGCAAGTGTACATCTAGGTGATACTGCATCACAGACACCAGATCTCGATCATCACAGATGCAGTTTTCTTGGGACATGTCCTTCAGTTTGCCCCTGTCCAGGTGACACCAGGTCTTTGCCACCCCTGGGAGAGGCAGCAGAAGTGTTGGTGCCTGCAAGACACTGTGGCAAGCAGAGGGATGTAGCCCTAGGGGGCAGGTGTGGAATGGGGAGAGCAGCATGTTCCAGTCTTGCAGAAACCCTGGAAGTGAAAAGCCCAGCTGGTGTGAAGTCTTCAGACCCCACAGGAAGAGGAACTGCAGAAAATCCTCAGGAAGAGGAACTGCAGAAAATCCTCAGGAAGATGGATAAGCGCTCTCCCAAATTAGTCAGCATATAAATATAGTGGCTCAACCCTTGCTGAGTGACTTGTAATCAGACCTCTACCTTAATGCTGTATTATATTGTTAAGCTGCATTATCGAGAATAATCATCACATATGTGTGATTAATATATCAATACCAATGCAATGTATTATAATTAATTTTTTTCCCCAGAGGCAACAGATATGGGTGTACGTGGTAGTGAAGACATCCTTTAAAGACAGGCTTGAAACTTGCTCAAAAATGAGTCATCTTGAGATGTGTGGGTCAAAAGATCACAGTAAATATGTCTGTTACAAACTTCATGATAACTGCAGTTCACTGGCTTTTCAGGTGGGGAGCTTTGTTCTTCCAGTTTCCTCAACTTTACCAGAACTTATGGGTGGGTGGGTTTGGTTAAAAGGATTCATGTTTTAGAAGTATAATTCTTAAAAATGTTAAATGGCCAGCTGAAAAATAGTAAAGACTAAATGGCTCGATCACAAGAGCCTCTTCAGGAAGTTATCAGATATTCCCACATTTATAAAATATGCCATGATGTTGCAATAGCAAAGAGACTTTACAAGATTTCTGTGGAACGCAGAGCTTTTTAAAAAATTCATTGCTTTTTTCTAGAAAAGTATCTTATGAAGGACAACAGTATCTTCTTAGAACAAAGGCCTGGGAGGACGAATTAACTCTATTCCCTTTTCCATAGCAAAGCACGTTGCAATACCCAGTTCACAAGCTCCACTTTAAAAGCATTGCTAGTTTTTGCCTCACTGGTCCTCTCAGCAGAGGTTGCTCAAAGGTTAAATACATTTGTGGAAAACTTTTGTTCATTCACTCCTTTTATCATTGTCCTGTGTCTGGAACAGCTGCTCTCTCAACCTATTTTCCTCCTGCTGTGTTTAGCTGAAGCCAGACTCAAGAGATAGGCTGTTGTGGTCTCTCCTTGTATGACAGCATCTCCTTAAACTCCCTAGAAAGCTCCTTTCTCTGCCTGTTGGATTCACCTTTCCTGAACATGATTTGACTAGGATTGAATGCAGCCTGCCAGCCTGAGTTTCACTGCAGCTGATACCCACTACTCATTCGATGTCTGAGCATCTGAACAGTTTTTTTAATTCCCTGAAAAGGTACTCACATATATCCTCAGAAGACCTGGACTCACTTCCTCTTCCCTTACGAATGTCTCTTTCCAAAGGCTTCATTCCAAAGGCTTTTCATTCCAGAGGTGAATGCAGAACAGGTGATTAACCCATGGAATTTACCTTATCACAGATGCTGTCATTTTCTTCCCTATTCCCACCAGGATAATGTCTCATTGAGATGAGATTCTTTTCATGTAAAGTGAATTCTCAGGGAAGGCAGCTTTGGGCAGTTTTGGCTGAAGCAGGCAGCAGATTACAACTCTGTGTTATGTTTTTGGCTGTGATGCTGATTTGACATTAAGCATTCAGCAGGTCATTCCTTCTCTGTATCCCCTCCATCCATATTCCTGTTTTGTCTGTTCACACATTTATAGTCCTTGGGGCACCAGTTCTTCACTATAAAGCACAGAATAAAGCCCAGCACAATGCCTCTTGGATTCAGTGACTAATTGCTGCTGTTTTAAATACTAATAATCTCAATTCAACAAAAAAATTATTTTTGAAGTAGGAATTCTGCTCTAATCCCAGAGAGTGATTGCGCTGACGTTATCAGTGCACAGTTCTAGTTAAGCTTCACCATTTCAGTCCAAAGCTGTAATACTGCATCATGGGAGCTCAGGGCTTTAAGAATAGCATCTTTCCTATTCACATCAGACCATTCAGCATGTAATCTTTTTATCTCCTGCTGCAAATGCTTCTTGTGGTGAGTCCAATCTTCTATTGCAGCACTATTTGAAGTGATTAGCTTTGACAGACTCTTAAATTCTGACTCCCAAACTTGATTTTTTGAGGTATCGAGCCACGATGCTTCATGATACATTTCCCCCCAGATTATGATCAAAAATGGAGCAGTGACTGTTGTTTGTTTGAAGTTGAATCTTATTTCCCTTTAGGCATCTGAATAAGGCAGTTTTCTGGAGCTTGATACTTACAGAGGAAACACAAGATTAAGAGCTTAATCAAACTAAGAAACAATGCCTGGCAGGAGCAAATACCTCCCAGTCTCCTTCTCAGTATCAGCCTGTCCCTAGAATTCTCTGTAACAAAATTCCTGGTCAGGAACTTTCCAAGGAAGGGTGGTTTTTTTTAATGTTTTCCATGCCCATCCACTGAAGCTGAGGATTTTTTTCAGGAATAAATCATCTGAATTGAAACTTGTCCTTGGAGGAGGTTGGTTGTCAATCAGCACTTTGCTGTGTATTTTTTGCCATTGTTGAAACTGAAGAGAGAGACCCATCCCCCAGATGATTCATATGAATGCAGGAATAGAAGAATTTTTGCCCTTCAAAGAACTTCTAAGCATGGAAAAATATATTTACTATACATATTTATTCTGAAAAATATCTCCCATTGAAGACTGCAGGCTGATTTCCATCTCAAATGAATCGCAGACACTTGTACTGGCCTGCAGGGATGTTCTGTATTTATGTGGTCTTCTTATCTCAAAGAACTTGCAAATATCTTTACAGCCCATAGATATGTGATCCAGAGTCAATAGCAGGTTTTGCCACTGACTTTAAAGGCTTTACATTAGTCCTCTTTATACACAGCAGGATTTACTTTAGGATATTCACATCTGGCATAAAATGTGACATCTGTGTAACAGTCCAGAGAGAGCTTTAAGGTTCTCCAGAGTAAAAAAAAAAAAAAAAAATTCCAAACCAAACTGCAGTTAAAGTTTGTCAGATTGGAACATGACCAGGAAATGAGCAGTCTGACCACTGCTCTTTGAGAAGGTACTGGCAAATGACCATAAATCATGAGTAGCCTGGGTTTCTGTCTGATCAGAATTTAGGTCTTTTGACACTCTACCTGAGTGTCAGCCTCCTTTTAAAGATACTATTACATTTCTGAGGAAAGAAAATGGTACTGTTATGCCAAACAGCAGCAAAAGAAATATCTATTTTGTAAGAGCTAAACTAAAACTGGTCACTAGCTTGCACTAACACTGTAAACAGGGGTCCAGGAGACAGCCAAAACACTGAAATAAAATGACAGGGTTCACACAGATAAAAGGCAACTTGCCTCTTTAAATGGGAAACAAGAATTGTGGTAAATCAATATATATTTCTAACATTTTGAAAGTTATTCTGTTCATCTTTTGGACTGCAGGAGGTGGGATAAGTATTCTTCTCTGAAATGGCTGATAGTTCCTTTTGCAAAGGACAGGACAAAAGGCTGCACTTTATTTTAATCATTCCTCTGACTCTAGCTGGTACTGAAAACCATCTAATTGGCAGCCCACAAGAGTGAAATCTTCCACTTACCCACAAAAAAAGGTACAGCTGTGATTGTGGGAAGGCAAGCTACTCACCACCAGTAGAGGACTGTGGTGGAAAATGCTTAGACCAAGTGAAAAAGGTGCTCTTCATAATACCTTTGAACCGTTCAATTCCATTGGAAATTATACTGGGGGGCTGTGATGTTGGCATCTGGCCCTTGTGTCAAGGATCCTCTCCATTTCACCTCTATTTATGTTGCTCAATTAAAAATCCATCAAGCAGGGACCACTTCCAGTTACTAAGGACCAAGGCTGTGTTTGAATGAGTGGCTGGCAGGGGAAAGTATTAGCACTCCCTAAATTCAGTCTATTTTGTAAAGACCCTCTTAAACCTGTAATCTCTTCCCTTGTTGAGGGTGTGATTATTACTCTTTTCTAAAAAAACCCCCTTCAGTTTTAATATGACTATTTTTAGCAAACATCTATAGTAAGGGAAGAAATATGCCAGTGAGGCCCAGCATTTTTAGGTGAACAGAAGAAACTAGCAGTTCAGCATCTAGACAGCATCAACATCCTGGCAAGCATTGCCCACCTGCTGGATCAGTATGATCTGAAATGTGTGGTTTCAAATCAAATGACCACTTGTCTCTGGCAGGTTTGTCCTGCACTCTGTCCACAGCCAGGTCCCCTAATCCCTTCCATCGCCCTGATACTGATGATTTTCTGTACCTGCAGTGAATCAGATAACAGGGTTAGTAAAAAAAAATTATTAGTTCTCAAGAGGTTTTTTTCTCTAAACCAGTGTAGTGAAGGGGTCAAATGAGACCCTGTTCCATCAGGAGGGAGGGGAGGGGAAATGACAGCTGTCACACACCTCTCTCATCTGGACAGTCCACAGTGATGGCCACAGGAGTCTCAGCCAAAGGCTGCAATTAGGGTTTGGATTGTATTGAAGAGTAATGGGATGATTTGCTCTTGCAATTAAGGGATTAATATTGTATGTATGTTAAGAGAAGCTTAATTGATGTATAATTAAGTTTTTGTGGTTTGTTGAGACAACAGGCTCTCTTCTCCCCACGGTCCCCTTTCACCCGCTCTGTGCTGTTGTAACCAAGTTACAGCCTGGGTTGCCTGGGATATGGGGAGAGAAGGTGTGTAACGAGGAAGGCTTGCTGCCAGTGGGGCATGACAACACCTGACCTCCAAACAAGTTGCAAGAAAGTTGCCTCCACCAATGGACAGCAAAGAAGAGCTGGCTGACAGACTTTGGGAGCTGCCAGGGCTGCCTGATGCAACCCCAGGGGTATAAAAGGCAGAGCAGCATTTTTATAAGTGAGCACATGGCAGGTGAGTCATGTGCTCTCAGCACACTGCCTTTTTCCCCCTCAGTCTTTTGTTGTATTTTGCTAAGGTTTAATAAATTTTGGAAATTTTAGAAGTGAGCATTGTTTCTCCCAGGATTAAAAATCCACAAAACCTGGAGCTCCAGGGATACTAGAAGTGCAAAAGTCATGCCAAGGGGAGCATGGCTCTGCCCCAGCACTGCTCCCTCCACACCTCTTGCATCATGACTACCCACGGTGGCAGAGCAAAGGAGAGAAACCTCCCTTAAAGAAAGGTATCATCAGAAGTTGGTTGAGCTACCTCAGGTTGTGACCAGGCAAACGCCTGCAAAACCCCTTGTTTCCTAGCTTACTCTCACTCAGCATTCTTCTGATGTAGGTGTTGGGAAATACATACACAGATGGAATTAACTAAATTGATAGATTTATTTCTAATGGGTTAATTGTTACTGCCTGGTGAATTAAAACCTCCATGGAGACAGAGCATAAGCTGTCCTTGGACTCCTTTCAGAAAGTAAAGTTTGTCCTTGGATTCTAAAAGCTTGTGAAACTGCCCTAAGGACATTGCTGTATGAGAAGTTTAGGTCTGATGGCTCTACACAATAAGTCAGCAGAGCTGTTTCTTTGTTACTCTGAGTAAAGTGAGAGTGTCAAGCAGAGGCCCAGGTAAGAGGAATGGAAAGCACCATGCCAACAAAAGGTAGTAAGTCTGTGTCTGACAGAAAAATCCCATCAGTCTGACATTGAAAATAGGGTTTAATATTCACTGATGGCAACAAAAATATCCCAGGATGGCAGAGTTACAACTGGAAGGTGTAACCAAGTTAGGCAGAATAACTCAAAGCCATGTACCACACCCCGAGGTGGAAGGAATGTGAAACAGAGCAGAAGCCTTGTGTGGAGATGGGAAGGGGGCCTTAAATGTATGTCCTTTATATCCATGAAAGTCCTGGATAGAGGTGTTGAGTGGAATCAAACCTCTTGTACAATGTGCCCTCTGGTCACTCATCTTCCCCCTAAAATTTGTGTTCCAGAGGTCCCTGTGATCTTTAATGCCCTCATCTACTCCCCTTCTGAACCAAACCAGCCCATTCACAAGTCCTTGTCGTTCCCATGCTAGAGCTCAGACCAGCTCAGTACCTTGGTACAGACTAACCATTTTTATTTTGTGGTTGAACTGATTTTCCTCCAACTTACCGAATTAAATCTGCAAACCAAGGAGTCCAATTTGTGTCAGAAGTACCCATGAGAGGCTGCTGGGGATTGTGACTTTTCTCCTTTACTGAAAGCAATACCCTAGATCCATGGCAGTGCTGGTTTTATGTACCTGCAGCTGCTGTCATGACACGGAGTGGTTCTGTGAATTTAAACTAAGGGATTAGACAAAGAATCAGCTAACCTAGAGTGCAGCACTGTTTTATTAGAATGAAAACCTTTCTACATTTTTCACCAGATCTTTATAATTTGTTTAAAAAAATACATTGCTTAGGTATTTCATTTAACCTTGACATATTTCTGTCAGCTTTTTTTTTTTCCTGCCTGTAAATACAGAACACAGTGCTATCTATTCCTTCTTCAGTTCTACATTTCCAAGCAATTGTTGGCCATGCTGGGGCTTATATTGTCCCCTTATCCTACTGAGGCAATGTTGTTCTGTGATCACCCTAAGCCAAGAGCCAGCCAAGTGCTGTTTCCTCCTGCGTAAGAGATCAGCCTTGTACAACACCAACCTCTGCACAGCCAAACCCCTCATTCCAGCTGCTGCTTGAGGGAGCCTCCTCCCTCTGCCTGCACCACTCAGGCAGGACAGAACCACACCTAAATACTTGCAGGATAAGGTGGAAACTGCATGAAGGTGTTGAGACTCCCCAGCATTCCCTACAACTGGACTTTCTGTGTTCCTAGTTGATATTTTTACAAGGAAATAATTTTCATGGGTTAAAAGCTAGGAGAGCTTAGATGCTTATTTTATTAACCCCATTTTCAAGGCTTAGAAGCCTGGGGAGCCTAGAGCAAAGACTTGAATACGGTGTGCCTCTCACTGTGGAGTCATTCTTTCTTTCTGAGCATACCCAAGAGCTCTCTACCTGTTTTGAAGTTTTCACTGGAAAAGAATTCCTAAAATGAAAGGGAACTCATGAGAAATGGGGAGCTAAAGGCAGAGTATATAGGACACAGCCAAAGCCAGAGAGCTACTGGATCAATGGCACCATCAGGGATTTAAGGATTTTGATCTCGTGTTGAGCTGAGAAAGATGCTCTCAGTTTACTAACAGAGGAGAGCATGAGAACAACATGTTGTGTATGCTGAGCAGCGATGCTGATTTACTCTAGCTGAGGATCTACACAATTATTCCTCTATACAGGGGAGAAACAAGAGCTTGCAATAACTCTCCAATTAGCTCTGGAGAGAGGAGTACTATTTGTTCCCACTCCTTTCTGAAAATTCCCCTACCTTCCTCGTCCAGATCTCTCAAGCATCCTCCTGTGTAATGCTAGAGCAATCCTGTTATGTGATGACAGACATATCAGGGAGGATGGGGAAAGGGATGCAGTGGGAAACAGCAGCTGTGGAGGCTGGTGTACTTCCTGTGGCAGTGTGGTACTGCAGTGCCTCTCCCACCAGGCACCATGGAGCAGAAGACACTCAGAACATTCAGCTCCATCTGGCCCAGGAGGGCTTTAGGGAAGGAAGTAGCCAGAGTATCACGTCCTACACAAAAGGTATGGGACTCCTGGCCTGCTGCAACAAGTGAGGCAATTTGAGTTTCACATTTTAATCGCCAGCCTCTATTGTCACGCCTCCAACCACCACTGCTTGCAAAAGTCTAAATCTGCCTGGCTTCCTTTAGCCCTAGATATTTTCTGTATCCTTGAGGAATATCTAAAATATGTGGGCTTCCCCCAGCCCTGTGGATGAGTATTCTTTCCCATGGATGTCTCTTCTCCTTAAATATCACAGAAAAACACAGACATGAACAGAAACAAGTCTATAGTATTTACTGTGGAAGCCAGACCAAGAGGTAAATAATAGGAGGGAGCACAGGTCCCCATGGGCCCAGAAGATCTGCTTTGGCTCAAACTGCTGTGACATCTCAGTGTACGTCCACCAGATGCTTCTGTCCCTGAGCAGCATCAGAGGGATAGATGGCCATTTGTTCTGGTTTGAAAGGAAGCTGGCAGGAGAAATGAACTCCACTCAATTATCTTAAGAGAGATTTCAGGTCAGAGTTACAATTTACTAGAAAGGTTACAATAAATGCAATGATACAGAGAAAAACTGTCTTAAACCCACCAAATCAGAGTACAACCTGTTGGTCAGGGTGATGGCCACAGTCCTACCAAATGGTGGTTGCAGTCCCATTGAAAGTAACAGTCCTGTGAAATTTCNTTCATCAACCCCTAGCCCCAAAACACTCGCCATGACTTTTGGG
This sequence comes from Nicator chloris, assembly GCA_013400495.1. Lineage (NCBI taxonomy): Eukaryota > Metazoa > Chordata > Aves > Passeriformes > Pycnonotidae > Nicator > Nicator chloris. The sequence continues at coordinate 260,634 of WAAE01018517.1, read as the reverse complement.
ACAAGGAACCAAGCTTGGGCAAGGCCAGGATTACTGGAAGAGACAGACGGGTGGGGGGGTGAGCCTCTGCCTCACTGTACCACCAGTGGTCAGTGGCAGGTACTGCAGCTCATCCTCCAGGCTCGTGGGAACCAGGGAGCTCCTGCACCAGAGACCTCCATCGAGATCCCAGACTGCAGAGTTCTTCGACTACTTCGGCGAGCTTCCCCCGCTGCTTTATTTCTAATAAAGAGCTGAATCTTTAATAAAGGCATCGAGCCATAATTTATTCATAGCAACAATAAATGCAATGATACAGAGAAAAACTGTCTTAAACCCACCAAATCAGAGTACAACCTGTTGGTCAGGGTGATGGCCACAGTCCTACCAAATGGTGGTTGCAGTCCCATTGAAAGTAACAGTCCTGTGAAATTTCTAGTAGTTCTCTGGATCCATCAAGCGGCGGTGGTATCCCAGGTCTGCAAACCCAAAGATTATATACCCTCAGATTCAGGTGGGAATGCTCAGTATCTCCCCCAGGGCAGGGAGTTTCACACAGAATGATGTAATCCTGTGAGTGCTTTGGGGTACTTTGGGAGTCCCTGATGGTCCAAGTCCTTGCAGCTGTCTATTCTGGTGATGCCATTGGGTCCATTATGGCCCAGAAGAAGAGATGATCCCCTCAGGTTGGGTGTAACTGTGCTGGTGCTTCCCCGGAGGGAGTTAACACAGCTGAGTCATTTGTGAAGAAAAAGAAACACTACCCTGCCTTGCAGAGTTTGCCTCTTTTTCCTTGTCTCATTTAACACCCAGCTTGTAGCCTGAGGTGTCAGGTGTGCACTGGGCAGCTCCTGCAAACCATCCATCATCAACAGCTCATCAGAAATGACCTAGAGGGGAGTAGAATACACAGTTTTGTTACACTCCCACAGCGCTAAAATGGCACTCTACTTCTGTAACCAGGACACCACTGAAAAAGGGAAGAGGGGAAAACTGGCTGCAAGTTTTTAAGATGATGTTTCCTGAAACCCTTTCCTAGATTTCCTGATCTTTATGTTTTAGTGCGTGCCTGCCTCGGTTTTCCTTTGCTGCCCACAGAGGCAGTGCCCATTCTCTTTCACAGTTCAGCTCTGCTGTGTGCCATGGGCCTGGCACCTGGCCACAGGGAGCTCTCTCAAAGCCTGGGCTGTGAAGGAACCCAGCCAGTGTCTGAGCACAGAAGCTTTACCTTCAAGAAGCAAGGTGTTGTTTAAGGGCAGAAGTGAATTTGAGGGGTATCGTCTGTGCTTTCAGTTGTAGGATAGGGGGTTATAATTGTTAAAGCTGTTCAGGCTCATGTGTACCACAAAGCCCTGCAGGAAGGCACAGCTGCAGGCTGGGCAGTTGGAGGTCAGTTGCGGGGTGAGACATAGTTATGACTCGCGGACAGAAAACTGCAGCTGAGCCAGCCAATGGGTGCTCTTCTCCTGTTGTGTTTTGGTTTTGTCTGGTTGAGATTAAAGGTATAAAAGGGGGGTAACTTCCACAATAAAGTGATTTCCTTGGCATGCAGAAGGCGGTCCGTGTCTTTGTTCATCCATTGCTACCTTCAATGTGTTGTTCAGGTGGAACCACAGAGAGTACACAGCACTTCACATCTCCCACTCCAGAGTGTGTCTGGGCGTTGAGGGGCTTGGCTTCTGTGGCCACCACAGGCACAGCAACGCAAACACAGCCTGCTTTATTGCAAGTGAGATTAGGAGCTCACAGACTACTGGCAGTCTAATGGGCAAAAAATCTGAGCCAGCGTTTTGGACTTCACCCTCTCCCCATTCCTGTTTCTCAGCTGGCTGAGCTTAACCCTCTGCATGCCCATCTGCATAGACTCTGGCTCTGCTTTAAATCACTTTCGTTGCATTCGGTTCCTTACTGAGCTATGATGAATTAGTGTGGCTTTACTGTCACCAGAGAATACATTCATGGTTTATTTTGGTTGTTCCAATTAACTCTTTCTCTCTTATCCCTCAGCTCTTCTCCTGGAGCCTTCTGCACTCCAGGTTTTCCTCCCACTTCTTCCCTGAGTGGTTGTGACAGCCCATTTTCTGAATTTAAGCATCTACAATGAGGATGGTGGCCAGAACCAGCTTGTGCCCTGGCTCAGCCATTCCCACCTCTACCCTCTGTTCCTTCCTCACACAGCCCTTGCTGCATCCCATGTCTCCTCCTGGCCTCTCACCCCAGCACAACTAGATCATCTGGAAAATGTTTTGACAAGCACTAAATGGAACTACTTCCAAAACTGGGTCAAAATCAACAAATAATTCTGTCTGGGGAAAAAAAAAAGTTGTGAAGAGAAGAAGGAATTTTGAAAATGCCATGCAATGTCATTTAGACATGTGCAAAATGAGATGTTCCATTTTGGAAACGCCTAAATCACATCAAAGATTTTCTGGCTGGCTTCAGATTTTAAAACAGCATTCCAATCACTGGATTCCAAAACAGTGGGTTTTGATAACTGACTATTAAAAAAAAAAAAAAAAAGAAAAGATACTTGCAAACAATTCAGAAGACAATGTTTTTTTCTCTTGGCTTGAGCAAAAAGGCCTCAGGATGATGTGAAATGACTTTACTTTCAGGTTTTCACTTTTTTATTTTGAGGAAAATATATGTAAAACATTCTACTTCAGTTTGACTTAACAATCCCCTCTACCTCTCCAGTATTCATCCCAGTGAAAAGACAGACTCAGAAGGATCCTCTTTCACTCAGTCCAAGCCATGGCCTTGATTTCTACCATTTTAAACAGAATTTTGTACAGCTTCTTTCATCTTTGGCAACAGGGGCAGCTCCGCAGACAGACTGGCTTTGCTGGGCTAACAGTAGCCTTTGAAAATCCACCGAGTAGGCACACCTAGAGTTTAAATGTAACGTGAAGAGAGTTGAAGTTAATGCAATGCACTGTTAATGCAGCCAAGCCTAGAGGTAACAGCTTTCAGCGCAATGCCTCACTCAGAAAATGAAGCAGATGACCCACTCCATTGAAGTTTGAAATTAAAATGGAAATTACCTTCCCCACTCATTCATCATGACACCCTCACCTTAAAAAGGCTTCGCTCATCAAGAAAAAAGATGGGACGTATTTTTTAATTCTGTTTCCATTGTGCTGTGAGTTAATTTTCATGGAAATTCTGAGAAATCACTTGGGAGAAAGCCCAGAAAAAGAAGGCAAAGGGGATGGATTTTAAGTGGTTCATAGGGATTTGAAAGAGAAGACTCTATGATTCATTTCTGAAGTTTGGTGCCACTTCCTCCAGGCAGGAATAGTTCTAGCAGCCTCCTGGCATTCCAAGGAGTCAGGTTTCCAACCAGGACCTGCTCTGCAGGGCGTGAGACTGACCTGGCTTGACCAAGGGCATTGTTGCTCAAAGCAAGAATGACAAAGGGCAGCCGGCAGCACCCAGAGCCACAGCCACCATATCCTGGGTGCTTCGGGTGCTTGGTCCCCAGCCGGTGCCTGTCCACCCCAGGACTTGCAGGCTGTCACTGCTCTTTTCTGTCACAGCGGTGACTTGTGCTATCCCATCTGCATCCCATTCTGCACATCAGGGATTGCAGTGTGGGCTCATCTTCACCGCACAGAGGTGTCAGCAAAAGATGTCACTTCAAAGGCTGGAAATGCCCCCCCACTAAGCCAGGAGTCTGACTGCAGGGTCTGAATCTGGCTCAGAGCTGAAATGTGCAATCCTGTGAACCATTTGTGGCATTTCTTTTCCTCCAGCATCTCTTTGGTGTCTCTCATCACTGCCGCTTGCTAATTAGCATGCTTATTGTGGGTTGCTTGCTTCTTTTGAAATGTGCTAAGACACACAGTTCTGCAAAAAGCACACTGACAAACTTGAAACACCTGTCATTATCTGCAGCAATAGCTACAACTTTGGTCCAATGGCAGGGAGCCACGCTATTGTACTGTATCACATCCTCTGCTTCCCAAAGCGCCTTCCGCACAACCAAATAGCACTTGGCCCTCCTCAGCAAGGAGTGCTCATCACAACCAGGCAGCAGCACCATTTCCACACCACGCTCAGAAGTGTGTCTGTTGCTACAGGGGATGATTGAGTACAGCTGCCAAAAATCACCAGGGAATCTTTAAACTGATAATTTCACTGCCTTCTTTGTCATTTTCTTGTTAGATCTGAATCCTGCAGGACTTATTCAGGATCCACCCAATCTTTCTCGCCTAACCCACAGTGCTGAAATCAAATGTGAACACTGTGAAACCTGAATCACTGTATGTCTCCTTAACCAAACTTCAGGGCCTGGGTACGATGACACAGAAAACCACTTCTGGAGAAAACAAGCGTGTTTTAACCAGCACCAGCCTCCCTGCCTGGTAAGGAGGACACAAGTTTGTAGGTTCTTCCACGTTCTTCCAACCTACGCATCAGCCCCTACACCCTTGCTCAGATCACACGGCATCTGCCTGATCTGAATCCCACAGGCAGGGTTTATTCATTGTCACATGGCTGGGGAAAACCCACACTCATCACTTGACGTATCTGCAACTTAACCCAGGACAAAGGAGAGACCGACAATTTAGGCAGCAGTTGGAAGCTCCCTCTCTGGAAGCTCTCATGGGACATGGGGACCTGATGAAGCTGCTCAGGCCTCCAGGAAGCTCTGTACCAATGAGTGCACCAGCCATGTCAGCACAAAATTGAGCATCCTAAAAAAGGCTTTATTTGAGACACGGAAGAATAACAGGACAGTTGAACTCAAAGAGCAAAACATTTTCTGCCCCTTATCTGAAACAGGCAGAAACATTCTCTGATCAGTCTAGAAAAAAGAGCTCCATATCTGCCTTGAAAGGGTAGGCACTCCAGGAGGTGCATCCATAAACCGTCTCTGCTCTTTTAGCTGGATCCAGCTGCAGTGTTAACCGGGGCTAGGCTCTCAAGCTGATTCTTGTCACCTGGGCCATTCCTCTTCTCTAATTTAAAAATACTGGTATACTCCATTACTCTGCTAGGTGCAGCTTTCTGTGAGCCCACGGGGTGGTTCCAGCATGATGATGAATTGCACAGCTCAGGCTACTCATCACAGCGTGGTGAAAGTGCAAGATGGAGGAGAAGATGAGGTGGGAGTTCTACACGTGGCATTTGTAGCATTTGCCCACCTGTGAAGCACAGTGATCTGGAAAGGCATGGTGACATTTCTTCTTCACCCCTGAGCCAATGTCTGTGCCTCTGGGCTTGCCTTGCTCACATCTGAATCATCCCATGACGGTTGCTTGCATTCCCCTTCCCGCTCTCTGCCAGGTTCCCACTGGGCTTTGGAGCAAGCGAAGACTTTGTCCCGTGTGGGCACACACCAGTGACCACCTACGACACCTCTGCACATCCTTGCCAGTGCCAGTGCAGCCTTTGTCTCACAGGTGCATAGCCATGAAGGAAGCAGAATGTTTCCATCAGAGGGTGACACAGCCTCTCTGCTGACCAGGGTCAGCCACCATGTCAGAGGGAGGACAGTGAGGGACAGAGGCAGGAAGGGATGCTCCTCACTGCATGGATCAGGGCAGGAGGCTGGCAGGGTGGTTGGCCACACGGTACCTCCCTGTCTTGGCTCTGAAGCCATGTGGCAGCAGATACTCTGCATGATCCGGGGGACCCTCCTCTCAAAGGGGTAGGAGGGGCCAAAGTGGTGATTGGAGGTGCCTTGGCCCTCAGCCCATGGAGCTGGGGCTGAGCTACGAACCCAGGCTGGGACCTCCTGCCTCTCTTCGACAGCCTCCTGCCACTGCCCTGGGTCCTGCTGGACACCAGTCCAAACCTCAGCTCTGGGTCTTTGACCACAGTGTAATATCCATCCTTGCAGCCAAAAGCATTTTGGAACATGTCTGTTTAAGCACCTGGCTAAAACCATCATGGCAAAGGATCAAATCATGTCACTCATCCTCTTCATAGAATTTATTATATATGGTGTGCATATATTCAGTGGTCCGAACTCACTCAGATTCACCAAAATAAACAAAACCAGCTGTTTCTGCAGATGGCATAACTAAATTTTCTTATCCTTTAATGTTTGTTTTTAATAGAGAAATATGATTTAATTGCACCTGTATTTGCAAGGCAGCTTAAATTCATTTTATAAAATAAGCAGTGTAAAAATCCTTTACCTAAATTATCTGTAGATTACTTTTGATTCTTTATCTCTGTTTCTTCTCAATTACTTGTCTTCTTTTCCCCTTCTTTTCCTCATTATCTTAAAATGTAATTTTTCCTTTGTTCAACATACTTCTCCCTCCCTCCCTTCCTCTCTTCTTCATTCATTTTTTGTTTCTTTCTTTATTTATTTCATTGAAATTAAAAATAAAAGGTGGATTTATTTATTGTTTTTCATCTGGCTGTCCTGAGGAAATAAGACATGAGACAACGCAGTCTGGCCATCAGTCTCCCATGTTTCTACAGTGAAAGCCTCAAACATAACAAGTTCTTACAAGTTGCATGAAAACCAGTGACCGAGTGAAGATATTCAAGCCAGGATTGTGCTGAGGGGGAGGCCACAGAGTAAACTTAATAGTTATTTTTCCTGTTCAGTATGCAGTCAAGCCAAACTGCAAATGGGGATCAGACACAGGATCACTGTGTGTGTTGTTTGGGCTCTTCAGTGGATATAGAGACAGGGACAGTGGGTACAAATTTACAGGAACTCACATTGCATTCTTTCTGCTGTTCACTGCACAGTTTGCTTTCTGAATTTCCTAGAAGACAGTTTATTACAGTAAAAATAAACAAAACCTCTGCTACATCTGGTTTATGAGGGGGGAAAAAAGGGAAAACCTAGGAATGACAGAACATAGAGAAAAAGGTTTTGGGACTAAATGCTGCCTCCGAGTTGTGAACTAAGAAACTGTTTGCTGCTGCTTTGTTCCTGTTTTGTCCAAAGAAAGAGGGTTTCATATACCTTCAGTGTAAATAAAGCAGGGCTGCAATAAGAAAATACATGGCTCCATTATTAGCTTTTTTCTCCTGAATGAAGCCATCCTAAGGACATTTAAAACTGGCTAAAAATACAAGATAAAAAGGGATAATAGCTTTGTGAAGTGATACAAAATGATCCCGACATTGCACAGGCCTGGTGTGTGTGCATTATCTTAACACTCCACTGGTGTTTATTTTATATGTGCTGTCATGTCAGAGCTCTGACAAGGCTCGTGCTGAGTTTCCATTCCCCTGGAAACACTTAACCCTCCCAAGACCAACAGTCCTGTTCAAATGAACAGAGATCAGCCTAAACTTCCTCCCGTACTCTTGACCTTTCCTCATGGCCACTGTGTCCCCCCACCCCACAGTACCCCTTCTAAGCAGTCCTGTCCTCCAGTGGCATCCAAATGGCAGTACTGATGGCTCCAGAACACTAAACTGGGGCCCAGGAAATTCCCACTTGTACTTTGAACTATGAAATGTTAATGGCTGAGAAACCTTGGGTTCATTGTTTTTCCCTTCTGGTTTTGAATTTCCATGTTGGTATTTTTTGTTACATTTGTCTCTTTTAACCTAAAGATTTTGCCTTTTTTTTTTTTTTCTTTTTTTTTTTTCCCATCTAGTTAATGGCTTCTGGGGTCTGGGTTTTAGAACAGCAGTATCCCAGGCCACTGATAAAAGTCGTGATAAAGATTGAGTGGTACTGGCATCTGTTTTAGTACACTTATTCTGCTATTCCTGCTCTTGTGGCTGTCCCTAGCTCTCAAAGAGCTTTTTTGACTCCCAACAGCAGGCTCTTTACCCTCCTTGTGATGAAGAGGATTTTTGACGCCAAAAAAGAAAATCATATGGGTAAAGTGCCTCACGACTCAGTCCAAAAAGAAGTCACAGACTGTTTCGCTTTCCAAACTGTTTCAATAACCTCATGCAAATCTCAAGCTCTGGAATCCTGATATCCCCCTTTCTCAGATTTCAGATGTCTTTTCCTCGATCGACGCATGGGGCACAGTCTGGTGACTGAAGCGTTAAGGAAGTTTCCTTTATTGAACTGTATTTTCATTCTGTCTCTTCCCCACCCCACACCCCCTCAGGATTTTATAACCTCCATGCTCTATTTTGGCTAGTGATGTCAGAGGCAGAGCAGTTACCATGGAGAAGGGGACAGACTCCACTGAGATGGACACAAACATAGCCTAAATCTACGGCAAACTCGTGATTCATCAGCCACATTGCGTGTCATCATTAATGACTTGCAAAAGGGGTCGTTGATAATTTTTCATTTTAATGTATGTGGTGGTGGACAAGTTTATTAAGAACTTCATGAAAGCCTGGCTAATGTTTACATCAGAAAAAGCCACAACACATGTTATTAATGAATAAGTGGAACAATATCAGGCACCCTCTCAAGAATGGTTACAAGAACATGGCTATAGAAACCAAGCTGGGGGCTGGAAATTTTCACTAAAAGAAAACACAATTACTCATTGCATGCTAGGATCAATGTCATAATGATGCACAGAAAATGCAAGGAGCTCCTTAAATGGTGAGGAGAGAACAAATCCAATGGCACTAAGTTGATTAAAGGGCATCTCTGTGAGGATGCACTGATGTGTTTCAAAATATTTCTGCTTTTCTCTCTGTTGTTTTGTTATTCCTGGTGTTTGGCTTACTTCTTAAGTTTTGCTTATTATGTGAAATATTTCACTCCTGAATAACTCTCTTTTCTCAACAGCTGCTAAAACTTTTTCCTCTTCCATCATTCTAGGAACGTTTTCATAAGGTGAATGCTCCACAGTAACCTTTGCTTGCATATGAAGGGGTAAGCTCAATACCAGGAGAGGCTCCAGAACACTGTGACTTGCCATGTGTTCTGGAGCCAAATAAGTGTCTAAGATCAGTGAAAAATCCTATATACTACCTAGATTTAGGAAAAGCAGTTCAGAAACACCAAGAAACCCTTTTTTGGTCATAGAATTCAGCACAGAGATGCTCTGCAAAAGTTTTCTATGAAAATAGCTTTGCACATTATTTCATAAGAATAGGAAATATTCTCATCTTATAAATAATAACAGAGTTGAGAGTTGTTTTCTCAATTTCCTTTATGATTGGGAGGCTTTTTTGCTCATCATCAGGGTGCTGGGAGTATTTCTCTCTCTAGCAATACAGAGGCTAAGCTGAAGCACCCAATTCAGCTCCAGCTCACAATCCAATATATGCAGAACAGTATTTAGTTCACTCTTGTATAATTTTATAGTGTTTTGAAAACCATCAAGTCTAAAAATGTAGTAAAATGACAACACTAAGAGCTCCCTGGATCTTGGCAAAAAATGCTCATTATTGCTCCAGTGGAATTTCTTGATGAGGTGTTGTGGTAGCTGTGACTGGCTTCTTCGGTGATTATTAAACACAGTCACCCAGAAGCATCTCCTGGCTCAGGAATTCCTGTAACTACTGATTTTCAGAAGGGTTCTTCTGAGGCAACACCACTTAAGGCTTACCCTGCATGCTGTGCCCTTCCTTACGCAAAACTGCCTGCTGGAAGAGGAAAGTTGGATTGTACCACCATGTTTTCTTTACCTTACATTCACCTTAGCTCCACTGGCACAAATCACAGGAACCTACCTTGGAAATTATGGAGTTGTAAGGGCTCCCACCCCTTCAGGATCCAGTATTCCAGGGAGCACTCTTCCATGAGTACAGCATGTACACTACCCTTGTCCCTAAACGTCCTGACCCATCTCAGCTGGGCTTGTTCTCTGCCATGGAACAGGGAGTCCTGCTCAGGAAAGGCTGGTATAACACCCTTCAGAAACACATCCCACTCTGCCAGAGCCGGGAAAGAAAAAATGGGAGGAAAAAACAGAAATAACAGAAGACTCCCAACTGTGCTGCAGTACAAAGGAATATCTTGTTCTTTTTGAGGTCCATATGGGAAACTTAAAATGAATTGGTTTGCTTTATGGATTTTTGACTCTGAAGCCAAACAACACCATGTATTAAAAAAATTGTGGAATGGGAGATCCTGACACAGATCTGCAGTTCCAAGAGAAGAAGAAATACATCTGCTTTTCCCCCATTTGTTTAATTTCCCCATCTCCCATCTCCCAGCTAAGGGAGCACCCCTGCAGAGTGCTTTTAATTAAGCAAAACCCATTTGTTTAATGTCTAGAACTCAGGGAAGCAGGAGTAAACATTCCTGAGAAACACTAATGTAAATTTATTTAAGGATGGGAGTTTGTAATGACCAAATCACATCTTGTACTCAAACTCCACTTAAATAATCAGATTGAGAGTGCCCAGAGACTGCCTGGGAGCTGTTTTTAGAAGAATAAATGTTTTGTTCTGTTATCTGAGCTGTCCCAGGACAATCCTGCTGAGAGGATGTTGTTACCAAAGGGTGTCCTAAGTGGGTACTCATGGAATGACCCTCTGTACAAACTGAGAGACATGGAACACAGCATGACAAAACACTGTTGTGGAAAATCATCTCACTTTTCCCTTGATGTGTTTAGAAATTACCTATTTTTTTCCTTCCAAGATCAATCTTCATTCAATCCATCTTTATGAAGCCATCTTCACCAATTTCCACTCCTGGATTTGGTGGGAAATGAAGTATTGAAAATTAAAAGGTTTTTTTTTCTTCTGAAATCCCTGCATTTTTCTTTTCTCTGTGAGAAAGCAAACTATACTAACATGAAGTTTTGCAAAAAAAAATTCTAAATTTTTTGATTTCACTAAAATTTCTCATTTGCTGACCGGGTCTGTCTGCCAATAAAGACCCCTGCCTGTGCTCCCTTCCATCCCATTTCTGCTGAAATCCACCCTCCTCAGGCTGAGATGTTGGTGGCTGAAAGCTCTCAGGGCAAGGGTCTCAAGAAGGGAGATTCACGGTGGCCTCCAAACGAATCATCTGAAAGTGGTCACTGCTGCGTGTCACGGCTTGCACGCTCACCACAAATTGGCTCTGACAAATCGAGGGTGGCTGACCTTTTTCTGAGTGAGTCATTTATTTCTGTGTACTTGTTGCTGCCTGCTCCACTCAGCGGTACTCCAGCTCCAGCCTGGGGGCCTCAATACTCAGAGATAATGCTTCCCTTCTGATTTCAGGTGGTCCTGGGTGTTAATCAACACACTTTCATCTCTTTCTGCTGTCTTCTGCACTTTCTTCTGGACGTGGGAGATATGCTGCCACTGTCTCTACAAAGCAGCAGTGTCTTCAGGCTTGGGGCTAGGTGCAAACCAGTCCTGAGAGGAGGTGCTGGCCCTCCTGGTGTGGGAGATGAGAGAGCTGTTGAGGAAAGGTACTGCAAAACCCATTTTACCCTTGCTTCTCACACTGAGTGTTACCAAATGGTCACAGGTGAAGCCCAGATCAGTGCACAGCCAAACTAGAGGCCCCCAGGGATGCACACAAGAAGGAAGAGTGCGGCCCTGCCACTCTTAGGGCACAAGAACAGCTCTGGCCTGGTTGCAAGCAGCTGGGATGTATCCAGTCCTACTGCCTCAGGGGTGTCACACCGTGCCTGGTTGGAGGACAGACACCTTACAGGTGGAGAGCAAATTTCCAGGAGAAGCTCCTGCTAACCAACACCTCTCCTCCCTCATCTGTCCCTTTTCCTTCTTTCTGGCACTGTCAGTGATGCCACCTTCTCTGCTCTGTCACACATGTATCAAAATCCTGGGTGACCTTCAGCTCCTTCTTCCCTCTCCTCCTTCCCTGACTTTATAACAAATTCCTGCAGTTACAGTTCAGCAGATCAGGGCTGGCAGGGCCTTGTTCCAGCCCTGGCACTGAGGCTGGTTCTGCACATCTGTGCACACACTATAAACACTGCCAATTGCTGAAACCAGAAAGTAAGGATTCATTCAGTTACAAGCCCCCTTAAAAAAAAAAAAGAAAAAAAAAGAAGAAAAAAAGAAAAAAAAAAAAAGAAGTATGGTGAGAAATTGGAGCAGTTTTCCTATTTTGGGATGTAGGAAATCGCAGGTCTCCCTGGTTATTTATGCCAGTAGTGTTTGCAGCCAGCAGTTCTCAAGGGTGTTGAGAAGGAGCTGCAGTGTCTTTTGGTTGAGCAGCACAGTAATTTACTACTTACAGATGAGTGCACACACACAAAAACTTGTGCACATATCAAACCCCAAGCACCAAAACTGCAGGCAACCACGGAGCCACACTGCAGAAACCTTCCTGACAGGTCCTGTGAGGAACTGTCAGAGGTAATGGCACGTGGTCGTCTTCACCATCCTGGGAAAAATCCACATCACCAGGCTCTATCCTGCAAGGCAGATTCTGCTGCTGCTGATCAGGTCCCCTCTGGACAGAGTGAGTCAACTTGGAGCAATTAAGTATTAGCAAAGCAACCACCGTGGATCCACTGGGACTTCTCTAGAAACCCCGTTCTGCTTCATTCCCAGCGATTCAACTGTACTCATCCCTACTAATAGAAACTACAGCACGAGCGAAAAACACTAACATAACATGAAACAGACCTTCACTCCTTGTCCAAACACCCTACACAGATCCCGCTCCCTGACAGCCTTCACTGCTGGGACAGGTTGTCTGGCTTGGGCTGGGGTACACACAATCTACTTGCTATGCCCTGTTCTCACATGGTGACCGTGATACCCTTATACCTTCTGCACAGCGAGGAGACAGAACCAACCCATGCAAAGTAACAAAATGTGGTGGACAGGATCATGGGCAGGGCAATACTTTAATTTTGGTTAATGATGCTTCTCTATGCTTTTTCTTACATAGATTGAGAAGAGGTTTCTGTCTAAGTCTATAGAGTGTGTGGCTCAGAAATATATTTAGCCCTCATGGCACAAAATAAACCTCCTAAATGGGGTTGCTGTAGCTTGAGCACTTACTCATCTAGTAAACTGGAACAAACTCAAATGCACTAATGATTATGGATTTTATACAATTTCTTTATTAAATAATTGCGGCATTAGTCTCCAGCAAAACTGCCACAGACCTCAACAGGCTCAGATCAAGGGATCCTTTTGAAGTGAATATTTAGAGTGACCTCACGTTCTTTCCGTTTATTTTCCAGATCCCATCTGGTGGGTACATACAATACCTTTCCATCTATTGGCATGGCTCTGTACAAACAGCAGATAAGAAAGAGTAATTAGGTGGAGTGCCAGAGAGGAGTTCCATCAGGGGAAGCTCAGAGCCCTGCAGTCCCAAATATCATGGGCAGAGCACTGCTGCAAAGAGGAACCTGTCACTGCTGCAGTTGTGGAGGCCAAGAGAAGAAAAGGCAGGTGTGGGAGTGGAGGCTGGGGAGCTGGGACTGAGCAGAGTGTGCCCTTACAGAACAGCTGGCATTTCTCTGCTTGCCTCCTCAGAGGCAGCTGGGTGTTTTGTCTGAAGCCAATCTCTCACTGGAGCTGCTTGACAAGCAAGCACTGAAGAGCCCCTATTGTAAAAGACACACAAAAACACAAAGGAGAGGGCCCAGAGTAAAAAATATTTCCATAATATAACTGTCAAGGGAGAAAGAGAGACTAGAAACCTCTGTACTGCCAAGTAATTAGGAACAGTGACTCCTCTCTCCAAAGCACTTGAGATAAACGGTCTCCTTGGAGAGGAGCATTTGGGGTGAGAGGCACACATGGACCAGGGGAGTAGGTGACCCAGGGAAGGGTGCCCGGGAGCTGCAGGGGATGGATACGTGGCTTGAGCTCCTGCCAAGGAGTACAGAAATTCCCACTTCCCTGTGGGCTTCCTGATGCTTCTCCCACAATTTCTCCAAATTAGGTCACTCCCACACAGCCTACAAGTAAGAGCAGCCAGCACTGGACCACCCAGGGCAATGAGGAGGATGCTAAGGATGATGGAGCAGAAGCCCAGATGATATGATGCCAGGGAGGGTTGGGCAATTAGAAACACAGTCCAGTGGACAAGGGGCAAAGAAAGTGCCAGATGATGGTGGAATGTGATCTCTGGGTTGTGGCCCAGCCTAGGTGGGAAGTCCCTGTTTCACCATGCTCTGTGCATGCACTCGGCCCAAGCTGGCACATGGGGGTCCATCTGTGGCCTCGCTGCACCCGTAGCATCGTGGATCCTCAGCTGAGATGTTTCTCTGCCAACAGAGGAGAGTTGACTTTGCCAAAGTCATATTTGCTCTGGCCAGCTGAGAGAGCTCTCCCCATGCTTAGCTTTCCACCAGCAAGGAATGAAATGTGGTGTCAGGGCCCCAGGTTATTTTTCAGCTAAATACTGAGAATCTGCCTCCTTCTATGAACCATCTGGGATTCAGTCTTCTCAGCACTGGACCAGTGCCTGTTTCCCTGCTGCGTCTCACAGTCCTTTTCCTACCCACACTGCTTTTACCAGAGGGCTGGCTGCCTGTGACAGTGAAGAAGAACAGCAGCAGATCACCAAAATTCAATTTCTCATCCTCCTTCTGCTCTTACTTCCTAGGTCACAGGAAGCCCTACCAAGAAGTTGCCAAATGAGAATCAGGCCTTTCTAGGGCAAATGGTGATGAACTCCAGATCTGGATGGTCTTACAGACTCTCAGAGGAATTCAGTTCACATTTGGGTTTGCAAAGTGAGTCTGTCTAACAGGCACAGGAATACCTTGAGGCTGATTACTCCTCTTCCTCACTGTAATTAGAAGGCATCTAGCTGATGGAGAAAAATCATGTTTGGTTCAGCTCACAGAGCTGAATGAAAAGGTCTGTGTCCCCTGAAAGCCACTTGTGCACCTCATGGCTCAAAAGAAAGACTGTGGGACTAGCAAGAGGACCGATATTTTTGAACAAATCACCTGCTGCTTTTAGCCCAGACACTGAGACATAGAAGTGTACCAAATGAAATAACAGATGAAACACAGATGTGGAAACCAAGACAACCAAGAACTGATGGAGTTCAAATGACAGAAATAACTCTAACAGATCAATACCAGACTAGGCAACCTGGAAGAACCTGTGGTCTCAAATACTCGTCTGTCAGCCTGAGAACAGAAGTTACTTTCATTTCAGAAGTGATGAAGTCATTCACATGCCAGGTATAAAACACAAATGCCAGACCCTTGGCATTGTGCAGCTACCTGACAAGGGCATTAAGTTAGTTGGACTAACTTGAAGCACAGGCTTTTTATATTTTCAAAACACCAAGTGCTGTGCAAATATTCAGGCTGCCATGGCAACGTGGTACATTTGTTCCCAAGTGTCATTTCCCACCACAATTGGTTGGGATTTTTCTTCAGAACTTTGCCCAACTTCAAAACTTTGGTTGCTGAGGCAACATCTCTCTTTAGAGGGAAGTAAGTGATTGGCTCTGCCTATCTGTGCCAAGGCAGGGGCTCTTCTGTGGAGAACGGTGTGCTACGGCAAGGGTGGAGGTGTTAGGGAGGCTAAAAAATATCCAAGGAAGCAGGGGGAGAGGAAGGAAGTGTGCTGAGAAGTGGCTGTGGAAGGGCAACACACACCTTCATGTGAGGCAGGTGGGATGGGCTCTGAGTGGGAGGCTCCAGGCTTAGCACAACGAGCTAATGTGCCACATTACATCACTGAGGAGATTAAATGAGATCTCGTTGAGAAAACACTTTGCTTTTGATATATCCCATGAGGATCTCACGGAGATGCATAATCCTCACAAGACCTCTGCAAGAAAGGAATTTGTCACTGGGCTTGTTGGACAAAAAGAGTGATGGAGGCAGAGAGAGCTTGAATGAACTACTGAAGGTCACACAGTAAATTTGTGGCTGATAGAAGAATAAGCCCCTGGGCGTGTTATGTTTCATTTGTAAGATCATCATTCCTCTAATATTTAACTTATGCTTAAACAGAAACCCATTTTCCTTCTGCAGAGAAGTGCTGCAATCCTTTTTTCTCTCACTAACATATTACAGTCCTCACCTCTGCTATTTGTCAATGTATTTGGCCGAAATGCACTGAAGCAGGGATTATTTTCTTTCCAGACAGCAAGGCCCAGATCCGGATTCTTCCTGACATCCTGCTGCAATAAATGTGATCACCACAAACAATCATAGCAGACCTGGGCAACAGTTTGGGAACCAGTTTAGGACTGGGAAGTGGGAATGCCCCTGCATGCTTTACACAAGATCTCCCCTCCCAGCAGCTCCCACTAGCCCTGTGTTTCCCTTGCCTACACCAGCACCCAGCGGTGCCCTGGGCAGCCTCTCACTGCTCCTTTTCCTCTGCTGTCACCTTTACATGAGGGAGGCCACAAAAGTGGCCAGAAAAATTTACTAGCAGAGAAGTTATAGTCATTTGGACTGTACAGGTTTCATGTAGATGACATGCTTAAAGCAAATTACCATTTCAATAGGAGTTCTCCAAAGCCCTTGGCTATTGCAATGCCTGTGAGCCGGCATCTTTTCCAGCCTGGAGGTGCACACAGGATGTGCTGCTGAAAAGCAAAGCCAATGAGTAAATATATTGGGTTGGTAGCAGCAAAGGCTTGACCAGAGGGCACAACTGATTCATTAGGCCAGCTCTTGCCAGGCCTCCACTTTTCAGCCTGTGTCTCAGTGCCCCAGTTCCAGACTGATGGTGACTCTGATGCCTGTGTATGGGTCACTGGAGATTAGGCTTTAATTTCTTTCCATTTCAGCATTTCATAGCTGACTGCATAGGCAGAGTCAGATACAAACCCACTTCCCGGATCACCACCTGCCTATTCCAAATCTGGGTCAATGTAGCATTAAAAAACAAACAGCCAACACAGCCCTGGCAGGCAGATGCAAAGAAGAAAAGTAAACATGAGAAGTGCTCTTGATGTCAACAGAGAAACATACAGAGACAGAGGGCATGAGGCTTTGTCTTTCTCCTGCATTTATTGTCTTTGATGCTTCTTTCCCATGGGCATTCAGTTTTAACTGCCTCTTCCAGGCTGATGGAGGAGATTAAAAATGGCCTATGATGATGGCATGTCTCGCAGAGAACCTCCTGGGAGCCGCATCCTCCACATCCTGGGACATTTTCTTCTGTCCAAGTAACCACAAAAGCAGCCTGAGAAGTGACTCCCATAGTGATAATATTTACAGGGGTTGTCTACACCCCAAGACTTCTCTTGCCTGGGCACTGACTCCAGGAATTTTCTGTCCCTGGTCCTGGATGTCTCACAGCCTTGGCTGTGTACCCCAACTCATGTGTGGCAGCATTTGCTGAGGTTATGAGACCCCGAGGCAGAGCATTGCCTCTGCTCCCCCATGGGTAACACAGGGCATCTCTGGGGCACACGTGAACCAGGTGAAGAAGTCAAAGGAGGACCTAACAGCTCCTAAAATACTTCAGCACATGGCAGATGTTGAAGAAGACCTCAGGACCTCTTCCCTGCCTGCTGATCCCAGTGTGGGGGGAACGAGTCCTCTCCCATGCTCTAAAATCTGAGATTTGCCTGGGAGTCTCCTATTCCCAAAGGCAGGACATTCAGCATCTGCTGGACAGCCCAGCAAACAAACAACTTCTGCAAAATGTCTGGACATCAGCCATATTAACCATGAGTGCTGCTCTCCCCTGTGGATACAACAGCTGCCCATTGGAATAAACAGGAAACCATTTTATCCTCTGAGGAGTAAGAAAGGTGAAGGGGTCACGACTGTAAATTGTGTCTCTGGGTTTGGGGCATGCAGCATGAGCCACAAACAAATAGGTCTTCTGTTTTTTCTCATAGAGGAGGGACCCGAATGCTGGCCTTCTCCTTCAGAGCTGGTTCTCTGACCTAGCATTACCCTCTTCTCCAGTGCAAGAGATGCAACAGCAGAAGCTTCACCCTCTTTGCATGTGATTTATCTGTTACTAGAAGTTGCACCTGTACCTGAATAGGGTACAGTAAAGTGATGTTGGTGCAGAATGGCAGTAGTGATGTTACTGTGGAAACCACAATATTTTAGTTGTCTGACTCAGGAGAAGCCAGGTGAATCAGTCGTTGTAGTTCCCCCATTGCAGCAGCTACGCTGCCAAAAGATCTGCACTGAGCATCAGGTATGTAGGACTCTGGCACTGAGCAGTTTGTTAGAGCCGTGTGGTGCTGTCAAAGCTGTTTTCCTCTGTGTCTTCAGTTCCCCCCAGCTCATGTCCTCACCCTTCACCTGCTGGACCCACATCAGTGGCAAACCTCCCAGGCTGGTGACAGTCTCTGCACTCCTGGGCAGACCACCAAACACCTCCTCATTACAAAACACAAATGGAAGATTACTGATAATGTAGAATGTGTATCTTATTCTGGTGCAAGGGTCTAGGACAGTGATATTACCTGTATGCTAGATGAGCTGTCAACTGTTCCTCTAAAAACCTTATAAATATCTGTAACATTATGCACTTAGCTCCAGAGTCTGAGTGAAATATTGAAGTTCACCTTTTTGATCATCTGCGCCAGAGCCTCAAAAGTACCAGGTGCAGTTTGAAACCTGACAGACTCTATCAGGTGAAGGATTTCCAGAAAGGAAGGATGCCTGTGCATCTATTTATAGTTGCACATTTAAACTGCAGAGGTGCTGGGTGCTGACGGGCACACAGCATGTGGCCAGCTATGGATAGACCTGCTTCCCACTCAGCAAGAAATCCACGGGTACTGGGATCAAAGCAAGCAGGATAGTGCTCCTGCTTTGTTCTGAGGGTCCAAAATGCTTATTAACAAGTGCTGCCTGGCTTCCCTGGCCAGAGATCTGTGGGATTTCTGCCCAAATTGCCCACACACCAGTCTGAAAAAAAGGGAAAAAAAAAGCTTTATGAAAAAATAAAAAAGGGAGGCAAGATAAGGTGAAGATAAATAATGAGGAGAGAATGTGGAGCGCTTGGCTGGTAGAAAGCTGAAGGGCAAGGAGGAGAGGAATGGACAGGAAGCAGCAGATGGTCCAGGGGGTGTTCTCTGAGGAATGTCCCTTGGTGTCCTGTTCCTAACAGACAGTGCTGAGAGCTGATCCACAAGTTATATCCTGATGTCCTGCCTGCCTGTGAAGCAGGAAGACTTTTGCTAAACACTCTGTAAGGTGGCATGGGACAGACCACAATGGCCAGGAAGGGAAATAGGAGGGGATGACCATGCAGATGAGAAGAAAGAGCAGGCATGAGGCATGAAGTGGAGGGGAGGAGGAGTAAATGGACTGCCTGGGATTGCTGGGAGACACCTGGAGCAGAGGTGTCCAGGAAAGAGCAAAGGATGTTGCAAAAGGATGGCAAAACATGACAAAGAGCAGTAGCAGACATTGGTATGTCACTGCTGTGGGAGAATGAGTGGTTTGGGATTTTGAAGGAACCTAGCCCAGAATTAGGAGATACAGGCTGTTAACCAGACTTAGAGGACTTGAGACTGAGCGTGAGAGCCCCAACCAGCAGGGCACTCCAGATGCACCCTGACCCATGACATGTGTGCTGTTCCACATGGCAGCACACATTGCAGTACGATGGCCTTCCTTGGTTTCTTGATCTTTTCTGGCATTGTCCAGAGCAAATCACAGGGATTTCTTTGCCTGCAGGAGATAATTTCTCATCCTAAAAAGGGCTGGAGAAGCCACAGAATGTGTTAATGTTACTTAAGCCAGCAGGTAAACTCTGCCACTGAGATTGGGCTAGTGGTTCTATCAGGCACTGCACAAAATCATGGTAAGAAGTAATCTGTGCTCCAAAAAGGTTATTATCCAGAACAGGCAAGGAGATAAAGTCACTTGCTCAACTAGTCCAGTAAGTCAGCAGCAGAAAGGGGGAAGGAGCCCCAGCTTCATTTGTCTGAGATTGGTGCTTGCTGGACCAGATGAGATTATTTCACACATTGCCCATATCAGCATATCCTACTCAGCAGTGTTTATCTCACATCCTTGAGCAATAGCCCTCAGGACTCTGCAGTTCGGTTCTGTTTTATTTTATGGAGGAAGTGACACTCACAACATGCTCAGAGGTTATGTTGCTGCATTGCAACAGCTCTCATCCTACACAGAGATGGAAGAAATCCGAGTGGTGCAGATGTGATGACTCAGCTTTGCTGGATTTTACAGTAGTGGAGCTCCACTGACATTTCACAGAAATATTCTGATGAGCTTCACAGAATCACAAATCAACTAGATTGGAAAAGACCTTTGAGATCATCAAGTCTGACCTATGACCTAATCCCACCATGTCAACTAGACCATGGCACTAAGCACCATGTCCAGTCTTTCCTTAAACACCTCCCTGAGCAGCCCATTCCAATCACCTTGTCTGTGAAGAAATTCCTCCTAATGTCCAGCCTAAACCTTCCCTGGTGCATGTTAAGGCTGTGTCCTCGGACAACCAAAAGTGCTGCCAAGAGCCCAGTGGACTGGATCTCTTTGGAGTGATGCACTCACACAGATTAACCCATCTCCTGCAGAATTAGATGTAGTCTGGAAGTTCTTTGGGCACTAATTCATTGTGGCAAGAGGTCAGTGTCTTCTACAACAGCTCAAGCTTTGAATCAAAGGCGCCTGAGCATTGCTGGCGACTGCCTGGTTTGAGGTGATTACATTCATCCAACTGTGCTGCCCAAGGGGACAACCCAGGGGTAGGGAAGGGGCTTCCTGTGCCAGAGACAGCACTGAGGTGAGGAAGGGACAAGGTCAGGTCAGCGGGCTAGGTAAGGGAATGCTGTGCTGCTCAGATCCAGCTAAGCCCGACCGGTTTTACTCTCTCTGTTAGCACTGGACTTGAGAACAGTATTTTTGGTCATCTAACGACACTTGGACAGGGACTTTATCCCAAACCTCAGCATGCCAGAACTTCAGATGAGGCCAAAAAGAGACACTTTCACCAGGAGGATGACTGTCCTTTATCAAGCAGCTATCATGTGATTTGGGGAAAAATCTGGTCATCTTCACCAGCAGGACCAGCAGTCCCTTATCAAGTAGATATCGCCATGCACCCAGCCGAGAACTGCTGTTCCTCACAAAATTTCCACCTGCACTGCTACGTTCAGCACTAATCAGTGATCTCAAGTTCCAAACAATACCAGTTGCACACAGCCCAGCTCCGCTCCCTGTGGTAACACTGTGTGCATTAATTGCTAAACAATGTTGTTTCAAGTCGTGTGTACACTTACATAACCTCATACCACGTAATCAACACGTTTCTTGGCACGAAGAGATCAATCATTCTGATCCCCATCACAGAAATATACCTTAGCTCTCTATCATGTCACGAAAACAACATTAAAGAATTAGAATTTCCAACCTCCACACCTGCCAACGCCCAGTACAGCTTGAGGTTCCTGGAAATGATGGCTCATTTAAAACCTCTGAACGACACATGACCACCACTGGCAGCCAGCAGCAGCCAAAATCCAGCCATGTCCTGTTGCTCCACCACAGGAAAAAAATTGTGATGATGAGGGGGTGTCTGAGGGAAGAAAGGAGGCAAGGAAGGTACATGATGGAAATAGAGCCCTTTGCACTGTGTTCCCTTACCCTATCACCATCTCTCTCCCCACACAGCCCATCACTGGGTGTTCTTTTCAAGCCTGGGAACAGGCTCAGTCTCCTCCAGAGGCAGCATTAACAGCAGGCTGTGGGTACTGTTCCCATACTCCCACACTTGCTTCCCTGTTCACTGTGCTCTTGTGCACCTCTAAAAGAAGGACCACAGACAGATACTGCCTGCACCTTCAAAGCAAGGACAGAGGTACTTGTGGGATGGTGGCAGGGGCTGAGAGATGGCAGGACCCATTACTACAGCTCTGCAGGGGCTGTGGCTCGTGGCAGAAAAACAGCAGGCCTGTGTTGACTCTGCTCTCAGAGCCACTCTGATGCTGCAAGCTTGTGAGGAGGGCAGGATGCTTTCTTACACACTGGTAGTTTAGAGAACTTCAGTTTCTAGGGGAGGATGTGGCTGTTATTCCCACACTCACTTCTCTTCCTGGAGATGATCCCCTCCATGGAGCAGCAAGACCCTTCTCTTATTTTTCCTTCCAGGGAGCACTGTGAGGACAGGTGTCTTTTTTTTTTTTCCCCCATGGGGAAAAGAAGGGGCCCCCTTTTGCCCCAGCATTGCTTGCCCTAAGAAGCACTGTGAGGTGCTTGGCACATGCAAAAGCACGGTAATAAAATCACCAGAATGAGACCTATCCCTGCCTATTCTTTGGGAGTCTGGGCCAGCCTTCTCTTCCTTTTGGCCATCCACAAACGCTGTCCCCAACCAAAAGAATTGGAGAATGAAGAGCAGAAGGCTGTTTCTCTAATTTGCAGCTAACCTTTCCCATGCCGCCACCACCACCCCAGCCCCTCCAGACTTCCAACTCCACAACCACATAAGGAGTGCACCATGTGTGTCTCAAAACACAGAAGCAGAGGGATGGTGTTGAACCCCCAAGTGTTGCAGTGGGGCCCAGCCCTCGTGGCAGCTGCCAGACTGAGTGCACACCACACCACAGCCCACAGGGACCCCTTGGTTTCCCCTCTAGGAGGGGCAGTGCCACAAGCAGGGCTACAGCTTGGCATCCTCAAGACTCTGGTACCCTCTGCTGGCCCTGAACGTTTCTGTTGCTATTGAAACCTCTCCTAGGGTTTTTCAGCCTGTGCATCTGAGGGAAGAAAGGAGGCCACACACAGGCACCAACCTGTCCACGATGTGCAGAGGCTTTGCTCACCCAACACTCTGCTCTCTTCAAAGGCCCCCACCAGCATTCTCACAGCCAAGGCAGCCCCAAGCTGCCGAGAGCAGGGACGTACCAGCACCATACATCTTTGTGAGAACACTTGAGAGAGCCAGTACTAATTTAATTTGCGAGAAATAACAAAAATCTGCCAAGTTTGTATGTGCAAGGTTGTGCTGCAAATGCAGAAGGGTGAGTAGCTGCACAAGGGGACCCTGGGGCAGTGTCCAGGAGAGGCTCCTGGTGTGTGGGACTATTCTCCCCAAGGCCACTGGCATAAAGGAGGTGGCAGGGACTTCTTGGACAACAGCACATAGCTCATGGGGTTTATCCTGCATCCACATCCTCACTGGAGCAAGCAGGGAACTCTGCCCATGCCTCCAGCAAGACTTTCACACAGCCCTTTTAACACTGCAGTGTAAAGGGTTTCCCTGCTGCAGCCCTGGGAGAAGGCAAAGAGGGATTAGCAAAGAGCAGGGAACAAACAGCAAATCATTTCCTTCACTGCCACTGGCTGAGGGGGAAGAAAGCAGCAGACTGCACACAGGGAGTAGGTAAAGTGCCTCCCGCACTGCTGAGCCCAACTGGACAGCCTGTGCCAACAGGCTTTATGCCTTAATAGACAAACCCTGAGTGAGAAATGAGTTTCTGCCTTCGGGGCTGCTGGTGCTGCTCACGAGGCTGGAGCCTGAGTGAGAGTAAGTGCATAACACAGGGCAGGCAGGAGGGACACCTTTCTATCCAAAATCCTGCATCCCCTTCAAAGGAGGAAGGGGACCCATCCCCTCTGCCCCTAAGGGCCAAAGGTCCTGAGCTACCAATATCAGGTTTTATTTTAATACAAACTAAAAGCTTTTGGAGTTCAAAGAAACATGGACATGACACAGCAACAGAGCACAAAAGGGACACCCTCACCACCCCAAACCCTGGTTCAAGATGGAGAACTGGGGCTTTTTCGGCTCCCCAAGGAAAAGCTTCTTTCAGGAGCAGGCCCCAGCTCCCAGGGGACTCTGCCTGCTCCTGGGCAGGTGTCAAGCAGCAGCAGCTCCCTCCTGCAGCCTGGGACAGGGAGGTCACTTGATGCGGTACAGCACCTTGCGCTGCATGCGGTGCTGGATCTCCCCCCGCCGCATCATCAGCTGCAGCACCTTGTAGATGGCATGTTCTGGGTATTTCTGCAAGAGGGGAGAGCAGGGTAAGATAAGCCAGCACAAAGTAGCAGACAGGATCTCAGAAGGAGCCTGCAACCTCTACTAAAGTCTGGCTAGGACTCTCTAGAAGGAGCAATAGTCCAAGACACTAGTGCTCCCTCCCCCTTTAATTATTTTAGATCTGACTGCAGCCAGTGTCACAAATCAAACAGTTCTGGTTGCAAGGGTAGGACCCCAAACCAGCCCCAGACCTCAGAGCTTCTGCAGAAACTTGCCTGAGTCTCCTTAAACTCTGCAATCACATTGCACACCATTCCCTACAAACAACTTCAAAAGCATGACCAAAAGGCTCGCCAGGCTGCTCTTGAGGAAGGGTTTCACGGCCCCAGCAGCAGCCTGGGGTCCCTGGTTTCAGAGCCCAGCCCTGCATGGGGTCCCGGACCCACCTGCCGCAGGAAGTCCTGGACGATGCTGTGCTCGGACACCTGGGAGCCGATGGCAAAGCGGCGCTTGAGCTGCTTCTCAATGCGGGACAGCATCTCCTGGTCCTCCTGTGTCGTGAAGCCTTCTGCCCCTGCAGGGAGACGCTGTGTGAGCTCTCTGTGCCACCCAGAAGTCACTCTCCAAGACAAAGTGCTCATCTGCTGCATCTCCCACCATACCTGCACAGCTTAGAGACTTTAGGGAACTCATGAACAACTTCACTGTAAAAGGCTGTGGAACTCCAACCACACAACTGAACATGGAACTGACTGCGCGAGCTTCCGTGGAGCCCTTTGTTCCATGCTGCTGCCCAAGGAAACATTGTCTTCACCGCCATACAGCAAGATGTTAGAGGATTAATTGGTTGGGGAACCATGTCCAACACCAGACTCTGCCCTCGAGACCACAAGGGGCCAGTCCAGCCCTCCCCTAAGCAGCACAGGAGACTCTCAGTGTCATTTGTTATTTGCCATTGCCCTGTGAGGCACAGCCCCACATCCATGATAGCCCCTTGCTGCCACAAGCACTGCTTTGTCTTTGCTCAGGAAGGAGGTCCAGCACCTGTCCCTGACAGCCCTCCTCTCCTCCTGGGAGAGGAGCTTGTCTCTCCCTGCCCTGAGCAGCCAGGACCAGCATGTCTCTCCTAGCCCCAGCACAGAACATCTCCTCCTCACCTGACAGGTTGCCCGACATGGCCGCATCGAGCGTGGACACGTGGAAGAGCCGCAAGGCCTCCTCAACATCTGCCTCAGTGGCAAAGGGCTGAAGCCTCATCTTCGCCAAGGACTCGGCAATGCGCACAATGGCCTCCAGCTGCCTGCAGCCACAGGAAACATTCCCTGCTTTCTACTGCAGCTCCAAGGGTGTTTTCTTCCCCTGACTCTTGCCATCCCCACCTACCCCACTCCAGGTACCTCCTGCCTCCCCCCTGAGCACTTTGAGTGTTCAGGGCCACACCCTCACATACCAGCACCGTGCCAACCCCGTTCCTGGATTAGCCCAGTAAGGCAGCCCTAATCCCAGAGGTTTTGGGGGCGAGGAGGGGGTGCTGCTCACCGGACAGTGATGGGGATGCTGGAGCGGCGGTCGCTCTCCTGCTCGTGCTGGCGGGTGCCGCTGCGCATCAGGATGTAGCGGTTCTTCAGCTTCTCCGCCGCCCCTGCTGACAGCCGAGGGCCACACTTCCTGCAAGGGGGGACAGGAGCTGGAGGCAGCGCCACTGGGGAGGGTCCCTTGGGCACCCCTCCCTTCCTTGGGTGCTGCAGCACCGCTGCGAGCTCCTCTTGCACCCTTTTTTCAAGGCAGGAGTTAAGGTAAAGGTCACCCAGAGTGCTGGGTGGTTTGCCTCCCACCACTGCCTCCCACTGTGCAGCCCGGGCACTGCCAAAAAGACACGCCTGTCACTCACGTCCGACAGAAGGAGATGAGCTTCTTCAGCTTGTTCAGCTCGATCTCGCCCTCCACGGCCTGGGTCTGCGTCAAGGCACTCACGTGTAAGGACATCACGTGCTTGGCCAGTGTCTGGGAAAGCAGAAGGCAGTCAGACACCAGGAACGCCCCTGCCTCCTCCTCCCAAGGGAAGGGGCACCGTGAGTCCCAGCTGCACCCGTGCGGCTCAACGCACCATGTCTCGCTCCTCATTGTGCTCATCCCTGACGATGAAGATCATGTCAAATCGGGACAGGATGGTGGGCATAAAATCAATGTTCTCCTCGCCCTTGGTCTCATCCCAGCGCCCAAAGACAGAGTTGGCAGCTGCCAGGACCGAGCAGCGGGAGTTGAGTGTGGTTGTGATCCCTGCCTGTGGGCAAAGGCAAAAAAAAGGATGGTGTCAAGATCACTTCCACGTCAGTGAAAGGTTGAAAGCCATTTTCGAGGACCCATTGTCAATCACTTGCATTTAAATAAAGCGCCATAAGTAGCACCCAATTGCTCTGTGATGATGAGGCCAGACCTACATGTCCTTTTGGAGGGGGATTGGCTTCAGCTGAAACTTGAGCACTGAGTAATTTCATTTGAAACCTCTTGTCAAGGGCAGAGACACAGACCTCACCCCAGGTTTGTGATCCGAGACAAACACTGGGCAGACAGGGCTGAGTCCTCCTGGCCAGCTCTGGCACAAAGCATGGGTTTGCAGGTGCAGCCTGACAGCCACCAGCCAGGAGAAGCCATGAAGCTCAGGCTGCCCAAAGCCTCCAGGCTAGGCTGACTGGTCTCAGACCAGAGACACCAGCAACCATCAACACCACTGCCTGGACTCTAAAATGGGCAGTTCTGCCAAAAGATGTGTGACCACTGGTTGCTGGGCTCTCAGATTCCCACCTCAGGGCAGCATGCATCAATCCACAGCTCACCTTGGCAATGGAGATGGTCTGCTGCTCCATCGCCTCATGGATGGCCACACGGTCATCCTCCCGCATCTTTTCATCCCATGTGAGAGAAACCAGGCAAGGAGAAAAAGTCACTGTCAGTCACCTCTGCCAGACCTCTGCTACACACTTACTGAAGTGACCCCAAACATAAAGCTCTGTGTGGACCTCTGCCCAAGAGGGCAGGATGTAACTGAATTCCCTTGCAGCCCCATCCCCCTGACCTTCCCTGACAGGAAGTGAGGGAGTGTCAGAGGAGTTGCCCTTCCTCCTGCAGCTCTGGGCTCTCCTGGGACAGGCTGGCATCCCAAGGGCTCTCCTTCCCACTCACACACAGGCAGCCCCACAGGTACCTTGTCGAACTCATCGATGCACACCACTCCTCCATCTGCCAGCACCATGGCTCCTCCCTCCATGAAGAAATTCCTGGAGACAGGGTCACGGATCACTGAGGCTGTCAAGCCAGCAGCGCTGCTGCCTTTTCCTGAGGTGTACACCTAGTGGCATGTGGGACAAGGAAAGGGACTGTATATCAGCTGCAGCAGCACCCAGGAGCACACTGCTCCAGCTGAGAGACAAAGCACCCCTGACACCGCAAAATCCAGCGCTCCTGGGGGAAGAACCTCCAAGAAAAGCCCTCAGCACATGTAAAAAGCAGATGTGCTGGGTAAAGAGCAGGACAATTGCCTCATCCCAAGCCTCAGATTAAGCAGCTGTGACACACTGGGGGCATGCAGACACAAACACAGATATTAAGTACAGAAGAGGGAGTGATTCATTGTTTGGTGGGCTGTTGCATTAGCTTTGTTTGCCCCTGGAGGGAACAATAGTCAGAGGCTGACTTTAATAGAGGCTACAAAAAAACACAGCCAAAAACATAATTCTATGCCTAGGCTCAGGCTGGAAGTCCGTGCCTGAGATGCAGTCAACTTAATTTGTCCTGACCAGTGAGCCCCTCTGCTGATCAAGTCTCAACAATAAACAGCAGCACCAGGCACGTCTTTGGACATCTGCAAACAGCCTGGCTCACAGCATAATAAAAGGCATGATCTTCTTCCCCTTCCCCCTCATTCCCCATCCCTTCTAGGCTAGTACTGAAAGTGGCAGTCCACACCTCTGCCAGCAAGTCTACCTGTGCATGCACAGGCAGGGAGGGGTCTGCTGTGAGCACAGTCTTGTCTCTTGGGCTAGACAAGGAGCAGAAGAGAGAAAAGGGGTGCACTACAAGAGGGCACCTTGAGCCACGTACCCCAATGGGCGAACACTTCTCAACAAACTTCAGCAGTTGGGATTTGGCCGTGCCAGGGTCCCCCAGCATCAGCAAGTTGATGTCCCCTCTGCGGGTCAGCCCATCCGGGAGCCTGGAGGCACGGGGTTGGAAAGAAGAGGAGAGATGGTGAGCCTTTATTTTGATAACAACGCACTGACTTTGATAACAAAGGCTGACCCTTTCCCCACCTCTTGCGGGAGCCTCCAAATAAGAGGCAGGCAATGGCCTTCTTGATGTCAGTGCTGCCATAGATGGAGGGCGCGATGCTCTTGGCAATGGTCTCGTAGATGTTGGGCATGGCAGCAAGGCGACGAAGCTCCTCCTCTTCTTGAGGGGTCACCGAGCCAGTGAAGCTATGTCCTGTACAGGGATGAAGGGAATGACGCAACAGTGAACAAATGGAGGTTTTAAAGGAAATTATATCACTCCCCCCATATACACTACAACCAAAATCCCCTCTTGAAGATCATGCCAAGTGCCAGCAGGTGGGAAGGGTACAGAGGGCAAGCATCTGCTAACCCAGCAAGGCAGGCTGTGTCCTTAGAGACAGGTAAGAAAAAGCAAGGATCTTGGGCAAAGTAGCTCTGCAGGAACCAGAGGGAGAATTACAGTCAGGACCACGTTTTAAATACAATTTTAACCATGGACTTCAGCTGGGATCCTCAGGGATGGCTTAGCAGATTCTAACTTAAACACCCTGGAGGACTCAGGCTGAGACCTCCTTATCTAATGACTGAGAAAAAGCCTTACAGGACATGACTATAAAGAACCTAGGGCAAGTCAGACCCCTGGAATGGCTTGAACCTTCTGTTATATGAACAGCAGAGAAGGGCCAAGGCTGTGATTTCAAACAGTTCTTGCTGAGGGATCACCTTGCTCAGGAACAGGGAGTTGGGAGTGTCTCCCAACACCAGGCCACATGCACACCAAAAGCAGCCCTCACCTGAGCCCTCCGTATCCACCTGGATGCCCACCACTCGGATGTAGGCGCTGCGGATGCCCACCCCCACATTGTAACGGCTTTTGTTCTTGCTCTGCGCAGATTTCTTGATGGAGTAGATCCCCATGATAGTGACTCTGTTCCCTGGGACAACTTTGTCACACAGGTACCTAAGAGGGGACAGGGGAAAGCAGAGGATAGTGGTGGGAAATGATGGCACCAGCAGCAGCCAGCAGGGGCAGGGTGGGGAGGCTGTGCCAGTACCTGTCACAGTAGAGCTGCAAGTGCCGGGGCATCTCCCCATGTGGCACGGCATCCGGGGACTCCTGCAGTTTCAGGACCTGGAAATCCACACACTTGCACTTATCTGGCATGATAAAATAAGGGTCCAGAGGGCACCTTGGGCGGCCAGCTTGTTCTCTGTGCAGAGAGATCAGGGAAGGCTGTTAGCACTGAGGAGCCACCCCTCGGAGCACACCTGGGAAGGCAACAGTAGCGATAGCAAGGGGCAGCGGCCCCTTCCAAGCAGTGCCACATCAGCAGGTAAGGGCAGACACAGGGGGCCAGACCAAAGGCCACCAAGCCCTCTGTCTTGTCTTCAAGAAGTGCTAAATGTGTACATGACAACACGCCAGAGGCAGGGTGACACTTGTCCAAGCACTCTCCCTGCCTCCCACCCCTCCCCTGCTAGCTATAAGCAGGAAGGTAATTCATTAATTACACAGAAGGTAGCAGCACAGACTCAGTGACACAGCAGGGCATTTTTCTTTACAACCTCATGCACGAAGCAAATGTTAAGTGGTTTCTGGTGAGAAAGCAATTAGCAATGTGACAAGGCTCACATCCACCTCCCAGTCTCTCAAGACATATCTGCCTTGCTAGATTACAAGCTCTCTGAGACGAAGAGCAGCTCCACGTCCTGCTGCTGTCTCAGAGTGGCACGACTGATGCCTGACTCGATGCAGGGCAACACCAGAGTGCAGATGCACTCATGCAGTCAGGGATCAGGAGCGAGGTGCTGTACAGAAAACACACAAGAATGATCCCTAGCCCAAATCCCTCTCAAGCTGCATTAGAGTTCAGGTGCAGAAAATAAATACTGGCAGGTATGAGCCCAAAGACACAACCCACCAGGATTGGCTGCCTTGAGAGCTGCAGCACAATGGCAGCCTAATGTTCACAGTTCTCAGAGGCACCAAGAGCTGTAAAGCAGGATAAAAAGGCTAGTAGAAAAGCATCCCTAGGAAGGAAGGTAACACAAAACAGCCCCCTCAGGAGAGGGAATGTGGAAACAAGGAGTTTGTCTGGAAAAGACAGCAACTTAACACAGCATTATGGGACAGCTAGAGGCAGGAATGAACCTTTAGGTACAACAGGTGAAACACCCTATGCATAAGAACTCCTCCCTAGACACGGTCACTCAACACTGCATGCAGCACTGACCGTGCAGGGTCACAACTAGCATGATCAAAGATGGGCAGCTACAACTTGGCAGCCAGAACTGCACACCGGCACAGGGGCAGCACAAAGGCTGGAGGCAGAGCATCACAGATGCTGCTGCCTTGTGGAACAGGGAGCAGATTCTGCAATGCATGGGATGTAGCAGGAGCAGGAAGACGGAATGCAGGAAAAGGGAATGCAGTCTTTTCTTGCCCTGCAGCCTGCTGGTGCATGCCCTCGTCAGTCCTTACGTGTTGCATTTCCTGGGCAGAGCGTAGCCCTCCAGGCCCGGGCGCACCGCGATGTTGCTGATGGTGTTGCGGCAGCTGCGGCACTGGATGGTGATTCTGGTGGCTTTGGCTCTCACAGGGGTTGCTGCAATTACAATCCCAGGGATCTTCACAAGGTGGGACATCTGGTCAGACTGAAAAGGAAAGGCGAAGGGAAGGTGAGAAAGCCATCAATGGAAGATGGATGAGAAACTAGAAAGCACGAGAGCAAAGGACAGCACACTCTGTGCAGAACACCACTAACAGCAATAATGTCCCTGCAGCAGGAACCAGCAATAACAGCCCTTTGCAGTCAGATTTAAGCTGCAGAGTAAGGTTTCTTGTAAATCAGAGAGTGACCTGTGTCCTGAGCCATGTGACCAGGTACCAAAAGCTGCCCTGCAATCACACCCACACAGACGCCACTCTGCATGGCAGCTGATTCACTTCACCTCACCTTCAGGCTGCGGATGTTGGCTGCGTTGGCATCCGACCTCAGCATCACTTGGATGTCTTGGAGAGTCTCCTCCCCTGAGGGACGAGGACGAGTGACCTCATCTGCGACTTCTTTTGCTGCTTCTTCCAACTAGATAGGGAACAATGGGCTATCAGTGGGTCTGTAACAGCAGAACATCAGAGCTGCTCTCGTGACAATGTTCTAGGTTGCCAGTGAGGTTGTCAACCTCCGTCCTTACCAGCTGCAGGTGCTCTGCTGGTTGCTTGTAAAGATAGTCCGCGAGATCTTCATCAAAGCTGGCCAAGTCTTCCATCTCCACCTCCACCCAGTACTGCCCCAGGTTGTAGTGCCGTTTGAGCTCATCCCTAGAAGGCAGGAAGCGGCAAAGGTTTGCAGGGCAGAAAGCACCAGTCACCCACAGTGGCCTTAGAACAAGCAGGGATCAGAAGAGGCAGGTTCTGCAGGGAGTCCTTGGTTTGGAAAGCAATCAGGAAAAATTAGGTGAGTTCCAGGAGAAGTGCAGAGGAACCTGGGCAATCATTCACCTAAACCCACTCTGAAAGATGACATAAGACCAGGGACACCAGTGCTTGCAGTAGCAATGTGAAGTATTTACTGGAGTTACATGACCAGATAAACAAGGAGAAAATTTCTGTGTAGGATAATAACTACTACACATAAGATATGGTTTCAAACAAAGGAAGTAATAACAGAACAGACAGCGTTTTCCTTAAAAATACCAGGATTAACGAAATTCAGAGGTGAAAGACTGTTCTAATTCTTGATTATGATGTTTCTCCACATTTTCTCAATGTTGTGTCTCCAAACTGCATAGACAAAGAGTGGCCAAAGGAACTTCATCGACTTGGAAGGCACATGTGGAGATTGGTGCACTGATTTAATGGATACAGACAATTCTCAGACCAGAAAGCACTACACCTTCAAAGACAGACCTTGAATCTCAGAACTAAGTGCAAGTCTGGCAGCATGGATCCCTCTATTGCTACCTTTTCCACTGGCTGGCTGCCTAAAAATTTGTGAGAACACAGACCTCTGCTTTTCTACCAGGTTAAACACAAACATCTCTTAATACTGAGCTTTTTATGGCCTATGAGAAGAGATTAAGTGGCTATTGTGTATGTGGGGTGTGCACTGCAGGAGGGAGGTTAAGAGCAGACTGGATGTGCAGGAGGGGATAGGTAAGGCTCAGAAGGAGAAAAGGGGCCACAGCAGCACCTGTATTTGAAAGTGAAACCCGTCCGGTCCGTGCCCACTCGGTACTGCCGCAGGAACTCCTTGAATCGCTTCTGCAGCTGCGACCTCCGAACCTGCCCCTCGTCCACGGACGCGTCTCCCCCAAAACTGTCGCTGTAGTAAATGCCGGGGTCGTCGAAGCCGGACATCGCGGCTGCTGCTCCGCTGCGGGGCGAGAGCTCTCGGTCAGCCCCAGCCGCCTCCTTTCCCCGCTCCGCACCAAATGGCCCGCGGGATGGCCCCTCGCCGACTGCCCCGCACCCCACCCCACCCCAGGCACCGGCCGCGCTCTTTCCCCGCGATGCCCCAGCGACATCTCAATCCCAATCCCGATCCGCTGCCGCCCCGCACCTCGCTCCCCGCCGGAAATCGCTGCCAACTTTTTCGCGGCAAAAGCAGCGCGCTGCGGAAACCAAACCGGCGCGGGGCGCGCGCACCGCCTCCACCGCCGCGCGCTCCGATTGGCCCGGCCGCCGAGCGCCGCCGCCGATTGGGCCGTGGTCACCCTCCCGCCCCGCCCCGAGAGGGAGAGCGCGGCGCCGCTGCCGCCGCTGATTGGCCGGGGCGCTCCGCCCCTGCCCACGCCGAGCGGTGTGGCGCGAAATCTGGGAGCGAAGGCGGGGGGAGGAGAAATGGCGGGCGGGCTGCACCATTGTGGCGGGGCGCGGAGGGGGAGCGGGTGATACCATTGCGGATGGGGGGAGCGGCCCGGGGGGTGCAGCAATAAAGGGAATTAATTACTGCTGTAGGCTTCTGGGGCAGCTGGGGCCCCTCACTGCCGCAGGACACGAGTTCTCCGGGATGCCTTCCTCCTGTCTATTAGTGACTTTAGGGGGAAGGCTGGCAGGTCGCTGGGTGCGCATTTTCGCCCTGGCGAAGGGCAGTGCATGGCAAGGGAGGTTTCAGCTGCAGCCCGTGAGAAATAAAGCCGGTGTCGTTGTTGCAGAGAAACCAGATGTATTCATAAAGATCACAGACGAGTACAAGCAAAGCCTTAGTCTCCACCTGTGCGGACTTCAGGCTCACTCTGAAGTCTTCAATGTGTGACAGCAATGGCTGTGAGATACCCAAAGCACCACCTCTCTCCTGCCATGAGCAGGGAGGGTATGATACCAGTCAGAACCCATATTTTCCAACTCTGAGGTTGGCTCAGAGTCAGGCTCTCTGAGCAGTGGGGGCTGAGTGTGGTGCAGTGTGATTCTGCGCTTGTGGGCATTTGTTCGGCTCTTTGGGATCTTAGTCACCTCAGCATGTTTGAATGAACAAAACTGTTTA
This sequence comes from Nicator chloris, assembly GCA_013400495.1. Classification (NCBI taxonomy): domain Eukaryota; kingdom Metazoa; phylum Chordata; class Aves; order Passeriformes; family Pycnonotidae; genus Nicator; species Nicator chloris. Next base: position 227,210 of record WAAE01018517.1, on the reverse strand, counting down.
GTTTAGAGGGACTCAATAGCTAGGACTTAATTCAAATCTGAATGAACAAGTTCTTGTATTTAAATAGCTATCAAGCCTCATATCCTTGCTTTTCAAACACCCGACTGCCTCTTTTGAGAATTACTTATTTCTTCTGGCAGGTGGATCCAGATAGAGAATCACTGAAAGGGTTTGGGGAAGGGATGCAGAGTAGAAATGAGCCTGAGAATGATGACAATCCTGTTTTCCCACTGCTCATTCTCAGCAGGACCTGCCTTCTGGTTCTTGTTCGTTGAGCAGGTTCAGTGCTGGTCGTTAAAAGAGATCGGTAGGAACACGTGTCTTTGGGATTAAGGTCACAGCCGGAACAGGCAGATCATGAAGACAGGTTGATCACAGAGGCTTTCTGGTAGAAAGAGAGGACTCTGAGGTGATAACACAGCAGTTTTGTCAGTACCTGCAGTGCCATACCCGACCTGCAGCCTCTTCTGTGCTGGGAGAGCTCTTGCAGCAGGCAGGGCCTGTGGCTGGACACAAAGCCAGCCCTCCAGACTTGCCTCAGCAAAAGGCAGGGAAAGCAAGCTGTGTGCATGGGCTGGTCCAGCAATGCTGTGTGTTTGGAGTGCCTTTAGCAATGCCACGTGTGTGTCAAGTCCTGGGAGTGAGGGGGCTGGTTTGCCACTTGCGTGAGGGCAGTGGTTGTGTGCGTGATGCCTCCCATTCAGCTGCCTCAACCAAAACCTAGGATGCTTCTAACTTTTGGTTGGTGAAAACATACTTGCAGTTCTGATCCACGCTGAAGTTCTTGAAAGGGCAGCCTGGTAATGCAGCCCTTTGCTGGCAGTGCACGGAGAGCTGTCCTGGTTTGGGCCAGCTGAGGGTCCCATCACCTTTTGCTTGTGATAGAATAGCAACCAGCTCTTACATGCCACTTCCACCCCTTAAAAATACTTTGCACGTTCACTGAATTTTGTGCTGTTTCTAGAAATAGAGGGCAGTGTGTAGGAGCTGAAGGAACCTGCCCCAGTTTATAACAGGTTATTGGTAGCACTGAGTGGGAGCAGAGTCTGGCTCTGATGATAGCTCCCACTTCTGTCTATTGTCATGTCTGTGCAGGCAGCAGCTCCAAAAGACATAAAACCAGGAAGAGGAAAGACACCTTTTTCCCTGGGTAAGGCTTTAATAATAGGAAACACCAGGCCTGAAGAGTTTACACTGAAATTTATTATAAATTATACAACCAGACAAGAATGACGCTGTATCTTCAACAACTGTCTTTTGTTTTTCAAAAACCAGAAATGATTGGAAAAAGAAATAAGAAAGACCTACTAGTGTCATGTAAAACCGTCTGTAACCCATGGGAGCCATGTGGCTCCACAGAGAAAGTGATCACAGTATTATCTAGCAATATAAAAAAACTGACCAAAAGAGCTCCGAGGAGCTCCGTCTTTCTGAGGAAAGACAGGTCCCAAAGCTGTGTTTCTGATCCTGTAGGATTTTTGTAGGCACTTTGTAAAGCAATGACAATTCTTGGCCATTGTTTTTAGCCTTTTCTACCCTTGATTTTTGGTGATAAAGTTAGTCTCTGAGAAGAACTCACACCAAGCACAAGACAGACTTTGCCCCAACCCCCTTACAGCACTCTTTGATTTCTGGGGAGAAAAGTCTCCTAGTATTAGTGGCAGAACCAAGATCACAGTACCCAGTCAGGGGTAATTTCTCTCACAAGAACTGGGGATGGTGGATTAGTTCAGGGTGAGGGAAGTCACAAAGAGAAGGCGAAGGTCCTGCTTTTTCACATGGCAAATAAGCCCACAGCGACTGTCATGGCGAGGAAGCTGAGCGCCACGATCCACCGCACCAGGGAAGTGGTGGCTGTCGTGTCTGTGTTTCTCATCTTTGTCCTCTCATTTTCTTTCCCGGTTGCTGGACCTAGATCAAATAGGGAGAAAAAGCAAATAAAGACAAGTGAGAAGAGGTTGTGGCAAGAAGCTGCTGACGTGTGGTGTTTGCTCTCCCCAGTGCCAGAGCACACCCTGCTGGAGTCATCCAGGGAAGAAGGAGAAAGCCCAGAGCCCATCTGGGAGAAGCAGTGGCAGCAGGTTCTGCGCTCCCAGTGGAGAAGGGAAGCAACAGACTTGACTTGGGAACCACAGAGGCCCACAGCCCTTCTGCCTGTAGGTGACTCCCAGCCTCTTCCCTTGTCTCCTTACAGGCTTATACGTGCACTGCACAGCTCCATCAAACCCCCGATGTGTGCAGAAGACAGACAAATACTGAAGCTAGATTTTAAAAAGGCACTCTGTCTCCTACTTCTCACTGATTTATTTAGTTAGGCGTCTAAAGACAGTGAACAGTCTTCAGCACTCCAAGCAATTTTTGCAGTACAACTTCAGGATGGGATTCCTCATCCAACACCAATGTGTTCTGAAAATCTTACTTGTGTGAATTTATTGGGAAAGGAATGGCAAAGTTTCACAGAACTTTTAATGCCTTTCCCACAGAAGCTGCTTTAAGCTTCACTATCTAGAGATGCTTAAGGCAAGGTTTGCTTTTCATCTTTCCATGGAAAAAACTGTGGTTCAATCCAGTATGCACTGAAAACAAATCTCCATTTTAGTTTCAGAATGGGTACGCCATAAGGGGTTTTTAATTTGAATTGCATGTCATCATGGGAGCCACTCAGCTCCGTAAACATCTGAGCTCACTCCTCACTCAGGTACCAGCCTGACTTACAAGCTGATTACATTCCACCATCCAGAGCACTGCTCACTATAAATCCAGCACAACCTCTGGAGTGTTTTCAGTAAATACTTCTGGAAGGCAGGAAAAAGATCAGAGGGAGATACAGTCCAAAAGGACAGGCTGCTGGATGGGACTGTGCCCAGAAGAACCTTCTGTCAGCATCACAGCGCCACGGCTGATCTGCAGCACCCAAAATTGATGCCTTTCCTTCTGTGAACTCAGGGTCAGTTTTCCCTGTGGTAAATGAACCTTGCATCTGTTAAAGCCCTAGAGGTGGAGAGAGGAGTCTCTTTCTGTAAAGCTTCCTCACTGACACACTTTCTGGAGAGCCCACATGTGTTACCCTTGCTCTGCCATGTCTAGAAGAAGCTTTGCACACAGCAGTGCCTCTCCTTGCACTACCTGCTGATGGCTGGAGAAAAGATGGGGCAAGCACCTCATGCTTGTTTCCCAATGGCCTTTACAAACAAGGACAGAGGAAGGGAAGAGAAGGAAAGGAAGGAGCCCTGTGAAGCACCTGCCCTTACAAGTGTCTTACCGTGCTCATGTGATTTGTTGATGTTCCTCGTGCGAAGAAGCTCTGCCTTTGGCTGCACAGGGTGGCCATTCTCCTGGCCCTTGGACACCAGCTCCTGCAGTGCCTCGAACACCTGAGAAGAAAGAACACTGTCTCATTATGTGGCCTCCTCTTGTCCTTTCACTGGACCACTTGCCCTTTCCCCAGGCACTTTAGGAACTAGAGGAAGACATGAGGCTTCAGTCTAAGTCTCCTGGCACATTTTGCATAGAACAAAAGTTGCCTGTGAGGTCAAGAGGATGTCTTTCAAACTCCTTGTTGGCTTTATGGGTTCTCCCTGAAGCTTTCAGCTAAGGAGAAGCCTATTGCCCATCTTCTGATGGGAAGGAAAGCAAGGTGACTGTCACCTAGTCAGAGTGTACAGCAGACCTGTGGAACTTCACCACAGAGGCAGGACAGATCCTAGATGGTAATCCCCATAGTGCAGATGGAAGAGACTGGATTCAAACACTAAGAGAGGGAGAGGAGCTTTTCAGAGACCATTGTTTTATTCAGCTCCCAGGTTGGAGAAGCATGGCCATCCAACTCTGACCAGCTCACCCTTATCCACAACTTTTCATAAGCTCCCCAGTGGAAATACTGGCCTTGTATTTCCCCTGTATCTATTTTCCTGTTTGAGAGAGGATGTGGGCTGGCAGGGCTGGCTGGTTGTTACTCACCTGTATATTTAACAGGAATGCTTTCTTGGCCTCCTCCATGACTCTTTTCTTAGTGGCAAGGTCCATCTCGAGAGCATTCATGCGGGAGCGATAGAGCTGCTTGAACTTGGTGGCATTGGAGACGCCATCAAAGGTGAAGAAAGCCAGCCCTTCCCCAGTGCTGGGAAGCTGGAGGGCCTTCTGGGCAATTTTCTTCAGCACCTGCCCCCCAGACAGGTCTCCCAAATACCGAGTGTAGGCATGGGCCACCAGGAGCTCTGGCTCGTTCTTGCCTATGTAGTGGAGCCTCTCGACATATTTCCGAGTAGCCTCAGGACATGGGATCTCTTCCCTCCAGTTTCTGCCATAGAAGTACTTCAAGTCTTCCTCCAGGGCAGCTTTGCGGTGCAGCTCCGCTGGAAAATACACAGGGGCATAAACTGGATTGTTCTTGTTACGTTCAATCTCCTCCTCCAGAGCAGAGTAGACGAAGTACAGGGATGCTGTAACCAGCTGAAAGAGAAGAAAGAGGATGAGCTACAGGTACATCTGTTTGTCTTTTTCAAGTCTGTGGGACATATGGCACGAACAAAAAAGGTATGTGTGGGCACACCCACTATGAGTCACGAACATCTGTGGTGTTGCAGATTTCCCATGTGGAAAACAGTGCAAGGTACAGGGAGACACTGTTCAGCCCTTCCCCTTATGCTTGAGACAGCAATCAGGTGAGCCCTTACCAGCACATATTGATCTTTCTTGCTGTTAAAGTCACTGCCTTGCCTTCAATTAAAGTGTTGCAGCTTGATGTAATGTAAACTGGAGCCTTGTTTAAGCATTCCTGGGCTCTTCCCATTCCCTCACTCAATAGAGAGGGTATTCCCAAGGGTATCCTTTCTGGTACATTGTTCAAAATTGAATGCTCCAAAATGTGGCTTCCCTTTGTGGGGCCTTGTGAGATGATGACACACTGTGGTTATTTTTCAACATATTCATCCTGTCAGCATCCCACCATCCTGGGAACTGAGGCACCACCACTCTGCTCACTCAGGCATGCAAATGGGGTTGCCTCCTGCGTTGCCCCAGGGAGACAAGATAAAAGGGATCTGGAGGCACAGCCTGCCTCTGAAAGATGCCTTTGTGAAGGAGTGCTGTGAGGCTGTGTTCTCCCCTCTATTTTGAAAGCATTGTTACTGTTGTTTTTCCCAGCTTATGTGATACTTTCTTCCATCTGCCAGCTTTTCCACGTGGTGTGAGACAATATAGCTGTGTTCTTTCCTTCCTCAGGCATTCTGTTTTCAAAGGCTGTTACACCTACACCACCCTTTCCTTACCCTGGGACCCCTTGTGAGCAGCAAATGGTAAAAGATGAAGGTGCTGCAGTAGAGGTGAGTCAGGTTTGGGTATGGGAGATTATGCTGCTCACAGGAGAGAAAGCAGTTTACTTTCTCACAAAGCAGTCAGTTCTGCAGTGAGAGAGTTTCGGATTCAACCTTTCCCCACTGTGCCAGCAAATAGGACTTTGATAAGGACATGAGCAGTGACTGGTTGTGGAAACAAATATCCACCATCTGGAGAGTCACATAGCAGGCCAGATATATAGGTCTGCCAAGAGAATAAACAAAAACAGAGTTTTTTAAACAGTAACCTGTTAACTGTTTTTTTTTACCGGAAAAGAAACAAAACATGGGAATATTGCCTTACAAATTAAGCAAAAATATACTTTAACTGACTGTTTTCAGAGGCAGGTAGTGGTTTAATGAGAAACATGACTTTTAAAAACTTGTTAATTTTTAAAATCCATGTCCCATCTCATTTGCCTGACAGCATGTAAAAATCATCTAGGAAACAAAGTTTTATTCCCGAAGGTCTTTTTACCTGCTCGCCTGTCTCAAAGTTCACTGCCTAACCAATGCCATATTTCTAGCAGCAGGAAGTCAGCACCTGAGATTGAATTTATGCTTGGTTAAGTATTCTGAATGTCACCTGTCAGAAATAAGTAGTCTCTTTCCTTCTTCTGTGGATTTATTTGCCAAGGAACAATTCAAAAACAAAGTAATTAAGCCACAGGTTGAATCGGTAGCTGTTATTTGCAAGTCCATGCGTCACATCCTATAGCCTCTCAGGAATTTCTGGCCCAGGTGTTTGCTTTGGTTTTGCTCATGGCTTTGTTATGTAGCTCAGATCCCAGGAATTGTATCTAGCCAAGTTAGGCTAATATGTGGAAATGTTTCTTTTATCTTGAAAAAAGCAACAGGCTCCTGCTTGTTAGCAGCAGACATGAATTGCTCAAACTCAGTCTGCTTTTGAGTTATTGTTTATGATCTCAGCTGTGGTATAACTCAAGTGACAATGCAAAGTTCAGTGCCAGCAATGATCCCATATCCTCACTTTCTCACCATCCCATCATTACTTCTAGCTGCAGCTGCCTAGAATGTTGTAAATATAGAATTCCCCTCTTTTGGGCATTTCAGCCTCTCAAGTATCTGAAAATAGTTCTATCTCCATTAACTATGACTGGCAATAATTAACATGCAGGCATTTATGAAGAAAGAGAAAGGCAATAGCGTTAGTCTCATCAACCTCTTTGTCCTCTTTCTCCTGTTTTGGCTTGGCTGCCCATTGTGATATGCACAGGCCTTCCCCACCTTCTGGCAGGAGGAGCCAGTAAGACCTCGGGGTGCAGAAGTTTGATGTTTTTTGTGTTTTCCATAGGAGATGCTACACATCATGTCCCCATCCTCCTTACCTGTAGTGGCCCCATCCTCCCCCTTTAATCCCCTCACAGCCCATCTGATCTAACTGGTGAGAAATCCCATCCCCAAGCAATGCTGCCATGAAGTACCTTAAACTCCTGGAGTGACACCTGTCCCTTTTGGAAATTCCTCATGAACGGTGTGTTCTCTGCCTGCTCATGCACCTCCTTGGTGGCTTCCTTCAGCAGTTCTGACAGGTCTGTAGACATTCTGGGGAAGAACAGTCAAAGAGGTATTAGTGCTGTCTCCTCTGACAAAACATATTTTAGCTCTCTAGGACAAAAGGGGGAGCCTGGGATGGCAGAAAAAGGAGCAGAGCATTCCTGAGAGATGTGGATGGGAACCAGAGAGCACCAGCTTTCCAAACAGTGTCCCGAGCAAGGAAGACTGACAGACTCCATCCAGAGGTGGAGGCAGCAGCGTGCCTTTCCCTGCAGAGCAGGAACAGGAACAGCACGCCTAAAGCAAGGGCAGAAACACAACACTCCTCTGACAAAACGCTTCCCTCTCGCTCCCGTCCCACTCTCACCTTTCGGAGCTGTGTGACTGGGAAGTTTCCATGTTTCTCCACCTCGTTTCTCTCCTCTGCTTTCCTGCTGTTGCTCGTGCTTTCCTCTTTCCTTTCAGCTCCCAGGACAGTGAAGCTCTGAGCTGGGCAGCCTGAATCCCACATCCAGCTTTATACTGCCAGGCCACGTGAGCAGCGAACCGCTGACCTCAGTGTGAGTACAAACTTGCAACACAACAGCACTTCCCTTCCCAGCCTGGCTGTCACCCTCTCCTGGCCTGCAGCCCCAGGAACCAGAAGGAAGTCACCTGATGCATCTTGATAACTAAGCAAAAACAAGAGGATGTCCAGAAACTTCTCTTTTAAGGGTGCCTGGCTCTGTAACCCTTTCAGTGCCTTGCCTGTGGCAGGCAGAGCCCGGGTACTGCAGGAGGTGCTCATTGTCCTGGGGCAGCGGGGTTGGACAAGGAGGGTGGATTTACAGGGCTGATGCCTGGGGCACAGGGGGCAGCCTCCTTGCTCTACACCCCAGTCTGTGTGCCTTGCACCCTGCCTGGAGGGCTAATCCAGCACTCACCATTGCACAGCTCAGGTATGAACATCCCATCTCCCGTGTCTGTGCTCGTGGATGTGCCAGCTCTGGCCTGCAGGTGCCAGACCTGCCCTTGTGCGGTTCCCCCTTGCCCTGGGCACTGGGCAGCAAACCCTGTCACTGTGCACAGAGCCAACACAGGTGTGCCAGCACCGATGTGCAGTGAAATCCATTCCATGCTCTCTTGCTCACGGAAACAATGGCATCTGATTTGTTTGACAGCTGGCTCCTGTTGTCACCACAACAACGTGCAGGGCAATTTAGGAAAATAGCATGTCATCTCCTAGATACCCAGAGGCTGGGGTAGTTGAAAAGATCTCATACAAGACTTTGGGGAAACTGAGGAAGTCTGCAGAGACTTTCAAAGGCAAATAATTTCTCTGATTTGGGAAAAGAGTTGGACGTGATGCTTCTGCCAGTAGCTGTTGCTCTGCTGTTTTGTGGGTTTTTTTAATATATAAATGGCCAGTGAAGCAGCCAACAGATGAAGCTGGGCTCTTCTTTCCCACCTGCAGCTATGCTGGAAGCTGGGATGGATGAGGCACTGGCTGGCTGTACTTTTGAAAAGCACACATTTGTCCTCAGCCCAAAAGAGCAGGGCACTTAGAGCCATCATTCTCCTGCTGCTGTGGGTGTGAAAAACTCCTGGTACAGTGGTGCAGGGGGTGGTGGGGACACAGAGCCTGGGTGGAAGGAGGACTGTGGCATCTGCTGTCCCTCTGCAGCCAGTTTCCTCTCTGGATGCTGCCATCCAAGCCAGCACCTTGCCTGTCTCCCTGTCACTGCACCTACACCAGCCCCAGCAGGGTTGGGGGCTGTAGGTTAAAAAACTGTTCTAGGAAAAATATGCTTCCATGCTTTTTTTTTGACTCCAGCAGACATCTGGCATGCAGCATTCGGGAAGGATTACTCAGCATTTCCATCCTGACTCAGCCAGACTTTTCCTGTCTTGCTTTTGTCTTTTAAAGCAACAGTGCACACTGGCAAAAGCTGACACGTTTCATTCTTACCCCCATGCCACTGCAGACAACTTGCTTGCTTTTCTGGAAGGTAAAATAAACATATCAGGATGTCTGACTCTTCAAAGCAAGTGTGACAAAGCCCCAAACATCTCCTGAGAGTGCAGACTCCATGTGTAGAGCCCCACGGCCAGACCCTCCTGAAAATATTGATACCAGTTTGCCACAGGAATGGCCCCAAAATGAATGTTTCCCTCTGGCATAACTCTTGAAAGCTCTCGTTTTCTGTCATTTTCAGTGAGTCCTATTCTCACAGGGGAAGCTGGAGCACAAATTGAACCTCTAGTTCTAGTGGAGGGAAGTAGGAAATTTATGAGAATTATATGAGAATAAGAGTTATATTATGAGAGTATATAATTCATTTTGTGAAATAATATGAAAAAAAATCCAATCCTCAAGCTCTGCCCCTCCTTTCACCTGCAGCCCTGGCAATGCACCCAGTTCTTCCTGAGGACTTTCCGGGCACTTTCAAGCCAATAATTTTGTCCCCAGCCTGCCCACCTGCCTTCTTACAAGAAGCTGCATGCTTGGAGGCTCTATCTAAAAGTTCTTTTCCCTTTCATCCAGGATTGTGGTAGGTCTGAATGAGGCTGGGGGGAGGAAAGAGAAGGTGTCTAGTCATGTTGCTACCATTCCAGGTAGGTTTTCTGGCTTGTAACCATACTGCCCCAGGACATGGAGCAGTGCCTCCTGTGGCTCTTGCGGCTTTACCTTCCCCTGGCAGGTCACAAGAGATGCAGCTCAGCTCTGCCAGGAGATTTGCAAAGGTGCAGACAAGCAAGCCATGCCCCATAAGTGATTTATGCTGTCTGGTCGCTCTCTGATTTGGGTTTCTTGGGATGGAGCAGCTGCGAGACTGAGCCTAGCTCTCTGGAAAGGCCCAAATGCCCCGCAGCAAGATGGAAGGAGAACCGAAAGTGGGGAGTCATCATCTTTGCCATTGCTGGCCTGGAGCATTTCTGGCCCATCCAGCGTTCTGCAGCAAGGGCTTGAATTGCTTCTGCTGTGCTGTTGCTTTATGATGGGTGGGAGGTCAGTGACACTGAGCGAGCCAATGTGCCAGCAGGGATTTGTGAGGGACCATCTCTTCCTCAAAGAGAACTTTGGAAGTCGGCACTTGGGAGCAATGAACGGGGAAGGAGGTGAGTGCTTTCAGTGGAAGGAGCAAACTGGCTCCCAGAGCATAGTGGGCCATGGGAAATCAGAGGTCAGCCCGCATCCAGGTCACTAGGAAATTCTGCTTGAATATCACTTTAGTATCAGAGCTGTGGTCCCCACTGTGCCTGCCAGAAGCCCTGCTGTCTCCTGCTCTTCCAGTGAGCTGTGGCTGGGTGGTGCCAGAGCTACTCACTGTGAGGGCACCAGCAAAACTGGCCGGCAGATTTCTAGCAAAGATGAATAAAGTAGCCTCAGGCAAGATATTTGTAAAAGTTCCTGCTGGGCTTAAAAGCCTGTCTGCACATCCTAGCCCCTGAGAAAATGCTTAGTCACGAGATGGGAGATGAATGGTTAAAAACAACAGAAAGTTATTGAGGGGTCAGTGTTTCCATGTTGAACAGGGAAGTGGGGAATTTTCTCCTCTTTGTACATTAACAGCCTATTTTGCCAGTAGATTTATGGCCAGAAATGTCTAGTTACACAGGCGGTCACGGGATGCAAAGTCAGCTCTCCTGAGTCCCTTGCGGGTAGCGCTGTTCCATGCTGGGCTCTGGCAGGCAGCTCCCAGCAGCTCGGCTCAGCTCGGCTTGGCTTCCGGGGAAAACCAGCCTTAGCCAGCTCAGAGGGGTTAATAGGCTCTCTCAAACCATGACACAGCAAAATGCAGCTGTCTGGTTTGCACTCAGAAAGCTGACTCAGTGACCAGGATTTGCTGTGTAATGGTAGGGGAAAGAGGAGTTACAGTAACTGCTTAAAATGACTTGCTGGAGAAAGGAGTCTGTGCTGGAGTGTACAGGGATATCCTGTGTGTTGTGTTTACCAAAGGGGAATTACCTCTCCCAGCCCCACCTTGGCAGAACTGAGCTCACTGATCTCTCAGCATCCAAAAATCCCAGTCTAAATCAAAGATACAGGTGGAAAAAAAAGGAGGCCAAGAGTCCAATGCACTGGAAATCCCGATGGAGAGCTCAGGTGCTGCAGCTGTCCTTGGGGCTGGCACTGCTGGTACCTTTGGTGGGTTGCATAGAGAGGCATGGTTGTGCTAGGCAAACCCCCCACACAGGAACCCTGGAAAACAGTGTGGTGGGAGATGGAGGCACAGGTAGATTTCCCAAGATGAATGAAGCAGCATGACAAAACCAGGAAATGCGGATTACAATAAGTGTTTTCACAGATGTATGGGTATATGTGTACTGCAGCACATTGGTGTCTCTGGCACCTAGCTAGGAGCAAGCAGAGAGCCTGGGCTGTCTGGAAACAGAGCGGGGAGAAGGAGGGAGAACACGGCAAGTGCCCTGCAAGGCACGTGCCTGACCAGAGTCAGGCAGTGACCTTAAGCACACAGCAGGTTATAGGTGTGCTGGGCTGAAGTTTTGGGAGACACTGCATAGAGCCCACCATGCTTCCTAGAGTCTTGGTGGTCATGGGAATCAATCCTCTGTCCAGCTAGGAGCTGCTTTGGCAGCCAAAGGGAGGTGTGGAAGGGAATGGGGCAGAGTTAGCAAATAAAAATCCCATTTGGGCAATGTTTCAATCAGTGCTGCTGCCTCCTTTGTTTCAGTGCCACAACCGTGGAAAACAAAGTGTGCCCTGACTGCAAGACAGAACAAACCGTGAAACTTTGGATTTGAAAAATCACACATATGTAACAAAGAGGACCTTGTACCACAATGCTCACAACCTTTTCTCAGGAGAAGGAGGAAGGGGAAGCCGAGTTTTTGCACAGAAAGTGAGACCCAAGTCCCCCCTCCCGCAAGGTTTCCAAATCACCGCTGCGTGTTCCCTGGTACAGGACAAACGCTGGGCCGCAGGAAGGGGCTGTTTCTGGAGATTTCTCCAGTTGTCCGGAGCACTGGGACCGGGGCCAGGAGCCGCAGCTGGAATCCCAGCGCTGCGGAGGGACCGCCCTGCCATAACCAGGCTCACGTGGAGCCTGCTCCGCTGTGACTCAGCAAAGAGCCCCTCGCGCTGCCGTTACTCAGCAATCGCGGCGGCCCCGCCTGACCCTGACTCAGCAGGACGCCCACGCTGGGAAAAGGGGCACTCAGCACTGGCGGGAGGCGGCTGCGCGTTTTGGGGCTCGTGCCCTGGCGGAACGTGCGGCATCACTTGCAGCCACAAAATGTTCCCCTTTCAGTTGTCCTTCCCAGAGCCGCACCGGGTGAGGCAGGAAGGGTTGGGAAGGCCGGTGTTCCAAGCTGGGAAAGCTGCGCACCGCTCTGACCTGGGGACGCAGAGGATTGCTGCGTCCGTCTGCTGTGGGACCGGGACAGTCTCTGCTCCCGACGGGGGAATCAAGGCATGGGAACGCTGGGGTGCCGGATGAGCAGCCAGCTTTCACCTGTGCTGGTGGAAAACAGCAAACTCAGGAACAATGGGTGGAAATGAATCCATTTTAGAGACTGGCATTCAGGATGTGCCAGATTTAAGTGACTTACTCAAGACACACATGGGGTGTCTATGGCATAGACTGTGCTTCCTCCTTCACTCATTACCAAAGATCGCTCCAGGGCAGGCAGGCAGGATCTTATTTACCCCACCGAGCCGCTGTCTGTTTTGAGAGGGTGACAGGTACATGCTGATGAGGAAAAATAAGCCAAAGAAGTGTTAGAAAGGGCAGAAATTACTTCAAAGACCTTAGTTAGGGCAGAGTGGGCTCAGCATTGGAGAGCCCTGTGCACGATGGTGCTTACGGACTGCAGCCGGTACAGCAAAAGAGACAGAACATCCCCCTCCTTGGAGGGATCCATTCCCTAGAACCCCAGGCACCGAGGAGTCACAGCTTTGGGCTCAGCCCTTCCCCAGAGCAGTGCTGGGCACAGCAGGACCTCAGGGCGATGGCAGCAGCTCTTTAGCTAAATAATCATTAACAAGGCGACGTGCGGTTTGAATTGAAGTGTTCGGCGGCGAGGTGTGGTCTGGCAGAGGCCGAGAGGGAACCAAAGGTACTCGGCAAGTAGTGAGACCGAAGGTGCTTGATGTGGGTGAGCCTGCCCTGCTGGAGCTGGTGGTTCATGGCGTGCATGCCAGCACAAAACATGTCCCTGCCCACGGGCAGCGGGGCACTGCTGGCAGATCACCCACACCTTGGCTTTTTTATTTTCTTTTTGGTTTTTTATTCCTCCTTTTTGGACTAAGACTGCGAAAGAGCGCAGAGAAATTGGCACCTCTCTCTCAACTGAGACTGATCTGGTATTTAAGCTTTTTTTTCTTTTTTTTTGGTCAAGCAGCTAAAAATACCACTGAAGTGCCTCACAGCAACCTTTCTAAACACAGATTTTCCTACCACTCTGTGCTGGTGAAAGAGACTCCCCTAAAGCTGCAGGAAAGCCCTGTCCTTGCCTCACCCTGCTGTCAAATTTGCTTCCTGCCTGATCCACCCTTTTCTGCCGGTTGGCCAGGAAAACAAGCACCTGGATACAGTCACACATAGCTTTTCTGTGCTGTGAGGGAGTTCCTGATCCCCCCAAGAAAATCCCTGCTGCAGAGTCCCCAGGAGTCTCCTCGGCAGGGCTGAGCCCCCAAATTCTCTGTTGCACAGTATAGCAACCCCAGCACACCCCAAGAACTCGTGGCAAGAGCCAATGTCCAGCCTTGCAGAAAGGCTGCTGAAGACAGCACTGCAGTGAACTTGTACTCATGGGGAGTGATCCTGTCAATGGCCATCTCTATTCCCTTGCTCCTGAGCACTGGAGCACCTACTTTTCCTCTCACTTGTTTATATTGACCTATTCATTCACCCTTAGCAGCACCAAGAGTAATCTAAAGGAAAGGAGAAGTGGCTTTATTCTCATTTTGTGAAGGGAAGGAGAATTTTGTTATTCAAAATAAACTTTGAGGAAGTTTTGACATGGCAAAGCAACATGAAATTCCTGTGGAATGGAGAACAGCGTACTCCCAGTGTACTGGCTCGGGACGCTTCTGTGCTGACTGTGAGACAATGCTGTGGGAAATCAGGACATATTTTTGTTACCACCTTTAAAAACAATCATGTACTATTTGGAGGTTAGTGATTGGTAAAAGAGAAACGTGTAATTTTTTGCCTGTATGAATGTGATGCTGGCATGCTAAGTATCACGCTACCCAAACATCATGGAAATTGTCATTAACTTTTAGCCTATATTTAGTTTTTAGAGATGCCGAGCAACTCTGACCCAGTACAAGGAAGTTATGTCTTTCTTCATCTGGCATAGCAACAGCTGTTCTGGGTCATGCAAAATATCTGTCCAGGCCAGGATCCTGTTCCCAGTGTGGTTATTAATGGATGCTTAGGCTGAGCACAAGCACCCCTTCCCGTCCTCCGTGCAGTCACAACGTGTGGATGACTGCACTTCCGAAGTGGTCGCTGTGCGAGGCTGCACAGAGCTGATGGTCGCAGCACAACAGTAGAATGTGGAAAAACTTTGTTTTGTTTCTGTCCCCGGCGGTGGAAGAGCCTGCTAAGCAGGTCACTGCCAAGGGAGGGGCTGTCCTCTGCGATCGGGAAGCCCAGGCTGGCTGTGCGAGGGATCACAGCCATCTGGTGGTCAGAGTGAGCACGCAGCGCTGTTCTTTTTAAAACAACATCAGAAAATTTTTAAAAAGGGAAAGGCATTTAAAAGAATTCCTTTCAGTGCTGTCTTTTTTTTTTTTTCAATCATGAAGCATGACGTTTTTGCCAATGCAAAGTTTCCAGCCTATATTTAAAATGAGCCCTTGCAGACCTAGCAGTTTTTTACCCCAGGTTCCTTCTTAAAAGAAATCTTGCAAAATTATTCAAGCTATTACTGGTATAATCTATAATAAATATGACAGTACTAATTTGGAATGTTTCCATGCCTTTGTCCCCATTCTTCATATTTTCAGTTACTGGAAAAAGAGATACCTTGTCACTGTTGGATAAATCTCAGTGAAAAGCACTGTGACCATGGCTGGCTTGCATGGCTGGGAGGGGACAGGCTCACCCCGGGGCCCACAAGCAGCTCTCTGAATTTTCACCTGTTGGCCATCGATTCAAGCTGACCTCACTTGGCAGACACCAAAAATGCTTTCCATCTGTTTGTCCCTTGACGAAAATAGCTGCAACCCATTTCTGCTGCACTCAAGTATTCCCTGGGGACAGTTCCCTCTTGGCTTTGCTAGGTCCCATGCTGGCTGGGGAATTAAAAACAAGGTGAGGGTGATGATGGGGTCTTTATCCTGAGGTGGGCTCGGGGCATCCCAGGGGGCATCAGAGGCAGTAAGGAGGAGCTTGAACTCCCCACACTCAGGATATTCATTCAGGGATGTCTTAATTTCTCCTTTTGGGGAATTTGCAGGCAGTGCTCCGAGGGAGATGGAGGCACTGAAAACTTTATGAGCCAGCTGAGGAGTGAACTAATGTTAAAGCATCACCAGTGTGAACAGGCTGGTATCCCTCATAAACGCTGATGGGGCATCAGAAGCCCTTCCTTCCCAGCTGACCCAGGCAGCTCGAGGCCAGGCACTGGCCAGAGGGCTTGGCCTTGCTTGTTCTGGAGGCCCTTCTGGCCACAAAGTTACAGAACCAGCCTGTGTCCCATCATGACCCTGCTCTTGCTTCCTCTCTTGGATGTGCTCCAACAGGGGAAGCTCAGCCACTTGGACCTTTTGCTTTTCTTCAGATGACATTTTCAAATCCACTCAACCTCCTTTCAAGAATCCTTCCCACAGCTCCCACAAAGCTAGACACTGGAGAGATGGTATAGGGACAAGTGAGGATGTCCTGTGGATACCAGAGGGCCCTTTAGTAGCAACTGTGTTTCTTGCATGTCTTTATATGTGGCTTATGGGCTGCAAGGTGGGTATTCAGACCTGGTCACAAGGCAGAGAGGGAAAGGAGAGGAGATAGCTCACCCTCTTGCTATTTTGGGATGGCCTGTAATCTCCTCCCCATAAGACTGTAGTAAAAGGCAGGGACCACCTGCCTTGGCTCCCAGCACCCTCAGGTCCCGTGCTGTTCTCTCAGCACCAGTGCCCTTGCCTTTTCATGGAGAGCAAATGTGGCTGCATGGTTTCATCCCTCTTCTCCCCACACCAGCACTGACAGCACACACCATATCTTCAAGGGAGGCTCAAGTCTTTGCTCCTTTATTGTGCAGTAAAAAAAAAGACAACTCTCCCACACTCAACAAGAAATCCCACGAGCAGGAGCCCTGAGCTTGGCACCTTCCTCCCTGGCTTTCATTTACGGGTGGGCAGTGTGTGCGGTTTGCTCTGAAGGGTTTTTCTCCCCATGTGCAGAGGAGTTCTGGCTGCTGCAGGGCTGTTTTACTGGCATGAGATGACTGATGTTTCGCTTCCCCTCTGTGCTTGCCGGCTGAACAAGCTTCCGCAGCAACAGCACCTTCCCACCGTGTAACACTTCCCATGGAAGGCCTCCTGCTCTGGGGGGATGCAGCTCTGTGACCCTGGCACACACAGCCATCCTGAAGGAGTCTGTAGCATTGGCCTAGCTCAGAGACGCTCCCCACACCACGGCACAATGTGGTGGAAGGCATCAGTGGAATGAGAGGGAGGTAGGATCACACTGGGAGAAAAGCATGATAATGGAGATTAAATGACCTACAAATAGTTTGCTGAAGGCACATCCTACCCCATGGGAGACAGCCTCTTCAGCCTGGGGTACCGCTTGCAGTCCTGTGTGCTGCCAAGGGCTTGGATGACTGGATTTCATGCAATGGAAACATCTGGGCTGTGGGTAGGATTCTGGATAAACTGATAGGGAAAGGGAGGTGAGGAAGAGAAGAGGTTGTGAGTGGGAAGGTGTTGCATACCACAAGCACTTGTGCAAGAGAGATTAGAGCAACAGGGTCCCTCTACCGTTAGTGTTCCTCCTCAGCCACCAGTAATGCTTCACATCCTCGTGCTTTCCAGTCTAACACTGGCAGGCAGAGGGCTGGAGATACATTCTAGGGGAGGGGTGAGTAAAGAGGCAGGCAGGAATGATTTCAGCAGCAGACTGCAGCCTCTCCTGTTTCTTGGGCAAGATCTCTAACTACCTCACTGGAGAGTAGGATGGGGGAGCTTCTTCCAGAGCTTTTTCTGCTTTGCCCACACTGTACCATAAAAAGAAAAGCCCACTGAACTCCCACATTCTCTAGCAGCTTTGAAACCCCCCTTCATAAGTCTATTGTATGATATCCCTAAACACAACAAAGATATCTGAAGTCTGAAAGCAGCTTAAAAATAAAAACAACTCATAGGTAAAACAGGAAGAGAATGGAGGAAGGGGAAAGAGTCCTTCCTCTGCTGGCCCCTGGTTGGAGGCAAGCAAAACAGCACACACAGCCTCTTGCTCCACAGCACACCGGTCCATAGCGTTCACAAGGCAAACATAGCATCATCTTCCTTTGCTTGCTTCTGATGATGGCTGGTGGCAGGAGGGGACACAGACCTCCCTGCTGAGGAGCTGGACAAAGTGGGGAGACGATCTGCAACTTTTGCTCGCTCTTCCAGAAATTTGTCAAACTCTGAGGGCAAGAGAAGAGCAGAGCATTAGCGAAGAGGGAGGTTTGTGGAAGAGCCAAGGTGCTGCCAGGAACAGCTAAAGAAAAGGGTTGGCTGGCATGTCTTACCTTCACTGGTGACACCTTTTGGATCCTCTGATTCTCCCTAGCAAATAAAGAGAAGGGCATGGTTAGAAGGAAGGCAGGTAAAGACATCTCATAGATGTGATTTTCACATGGAGAGACAGGATAGTGTTCCCCCCAATTCTGCAGTACAGACATGTGAGAGGGGCCCCGAGCCTCAGTTCATCAGCTACGGCTCCCAGAAGGATGATGATACTGTTGTGGTATGCCAAATGGTGTCCCTGGCTTTGCCTTCCCTGGTCCCTCTCACATTCAGCAATGCCAGCACTGTTATACATTGCCTGAGGTCCAGCCCCACAGACAACTCTGGCAGGACTGCTGTCTCCAAGAAGGCAGCCCCTCACTTACCACATCAGTGGAGAGCCACTTTTCTATGTCTTCCATGAAATTGGCTTGAGGAACTGGTACCTGGGACAGAAAAAAAAGGGCGATGGTCCAAGAAAATAGAGGATGTTCCAGTAATTCCATTATGCAAAAAGAAAGCTCAACCCAGAATATCAGCCTCTCGCTCCACTGTTCAGTCAGCTCAGGCCCATCCAAATCCAGCCAGTACCACTGCAAAGCTCTCCCAGCTACCAGTGCCATTGCTTACCAGCTTCCTCTGTCCTATCCACGCCCAGACATGCAGTTTCCATGATACATACCATTAAAAGCATCTGTGGTTTGGTGGTTGGCTTTGGGGTATTAGGACTGGACCAGACTTTGCTTTTTGGTGAGGACCCACTAGGTGGAAGTCGGCTGCTTGTGTAGGCAGCCAGAGAACAAGAGGTGTGCATTTCTCTACACCTTCTTCCTCTAGAAACCAGTGACCTTCTGATGTCAAAGTCTGCAATGCTGAAGATATTGGAGGTGCCAGGTCTGACAGCACAGTAAGGTGGATTTGATAACACACCAAACTACTGAAACATACTCATCAAAGAGAAAGTCATCTACAATTAAATTTTACTTCCAGGAGGGATGAGGCTAGCTCAGAAGAATTCATGGCCATGGTCAATTTAAACAGCAAAGAGACATATTCCTAGGGGACAGAGGTAACCTTGAAAGAAACAAAGTCTGATTCGAAACTCCTGATTCTTTTCTCCAGTTATGAGCTCCTGAACAAAGCTGAGCAAGAAGCAGCCCTTCTAGAGACTCCCGAAGCAGAAGAATTCGAGAGTATTTGTGGGAACTTGTTTATTAGTTTTCTAATATATATAGCTCCCTTGCCCTCAGGAAAACACCAAGACCAAGAAAAAAAGCAACACCTTTGTACCAAAGACAGGCAGATTTTCTCAAACCAGGGAGCAAGCGCAGATAGTTATCACAGCTGGCAGATGGATGAATGGGAACGGAAGAGGATGTGTGAGATTACGGAAGTTTCAAAGCAAAGTGGCTTTGCCTATGCAGAGAGGATCTCTCTGGGGTAGAAGTGCATTCAAGCCAACTGTACAGCATGTGGGGAAACTTCCTAGAGCAGACATCAGCCTGGGCTGTGCCCATTACAGGAAGACAGACTAACAACCTTCAAATTCATTAGCTGTCAAAGCCTCCATGTGCCTGAGGGAATGTAATTGCAGGAATTCCTGCTGCCAAAAGACCAAATTCAACTGCCTGAAAGCTCAATCACTAGCTACAGGAGGAGGCCTTCAGCAGGGCTAAAGCTGGAATGTGTTTCCCTTCAAATGAGGCACCTCATGCTAAGGAGGAGAGACTGCAAGGAGAATGAATGGCAGCAGCTGCCCTCATGCCACCAGCTATTTCCTCTGCCTCAGACACCCACCCCAAAAGGGGCCATCCTCTTGCTCAGAGTGGCACATGCTCTCTTGGCCTTAGAGCTCCTAGGATTTTTTCCTACACATATGTTTACTTGAAGAAGGACTGGCACACTGCCTGCTTCCTTCCCAAACCTGGTCTCCACTACTGGCCCAGCCCAGGGTTGCTCCATTTCAGTTAGCAGTATCTGCTGATGTCTGCTATGCATCCTCATGTGCTGTGCCAGTGACACTTCTGTTTCAGCAGCCCCAGCCTCCTTCCTCCCTGCTGGCCCTCCATGACCTCAGATCTCACCATTCCTTGACGCATCATCCACTTTGTCAGCTGGGCTCCATCACTAGAGGCACCAGACTCGCCCTGCATGACAGAGAGTCTGCATTGCAGTGTGAGGGAGAGGGGAGGCAGTGGGTTTAAGGTGAGGGAAAGAATATACTAATACTGGTGGCCTACTTCTCTGATTGCAGAGAGGAAGTGAGTGGACTTGGAAATTTGCTGAAGAGGAATAAAACATACATTTCCAGGTGGAAATTTCCCTGGGGAGGGACATCTTTCAACTGCCTGAGGCAACCCCAGACTTTTCACAGCTCCTCACCTCAGGGCTTTAAAGAATGAGGTATGCAGCCCAGCTAGGAAATGCAGGTTGGTGAAGACTGGGAGTTATCATCACTTGACTTTTTCCAAACAGACAGCACCCTTACTGCCTTGGTCAGCCAGGAGGTTACCCCCATTCCTGGTGATGCAGTAAAAGCTGTGGCCCCTTACCGCTCCCGTGTTCTGCTGCCGGGCATCCAGGGCACCAGCGAGGCCCTTGGTGGCTTGGGGGTCTTCGTACTTTACCCTGGAAGCAGAAAGAGAGACACCAGGCTGATGAGATGCCTCCAAGTGAAGAGCAGGAGCTCCTAAACATACATTCAGTTCTTCTGACTGCACAACTTTGCACGCCTTGTCATTCTGCTCCCAAGAGCTTCTAGAAAGGCGTGCAAAGCCCTTATCAAAGGTGTAGCCCACCACAAAACAGACTGATCTACTCACTGGAACATCATAGTGGGATACAACAGGACAGCCCTTGCACAGTGACAGAAGGATGACAAGGACTCCTATGAAAACTAAGACACAGACTTACAGAGCTGGGTGTATTAACCACGACACTCACCTTCTTTGGGGTGGACTATAAAGAGAGAAAACTAACACAGACTGACCAGAATATTACAGATATTTTAGAAAGGATTTCAGTAACAAGCCCCTACCTACCCACCTATCTTCACAGACACAAACAGCTCAAAAACATCTCTTTAACTACTATGCTAGCCATAGGTGAGACTGGATGATCAGATGAGCCTAATGTTGCTTCCAGGTCTCCAAATGCACCATTACAGCAACCTCTTTTGACACACAGACATGTCTCACCCATAATTTCCCCCATCCCAATCCTGTGTCCCCTCTAGGCTGCTACCACACATGACAATGCCACATGTCACCATTTGATCCATGCCGAGTAGGGAAAACTCTCCATGCTAGGAAAATGAAGCCTTTCACAGAAACTCTCCACAAGTTTCCTCTCCAGCTGCTCCCAGGCCCTGTTCCACAGATCCAGCAGACCATCAAGTGGAGCTGTTTTTGTTGGGGGCCAGGGGCTTGGGCCACCGCCGCTCAAACTTCTCAAAGAAGTGCTCATCAGTGAAGGGGCCGCTGTGGACAATGGCATCCAGGATGAAGTATAGCGCTGCTATCATGCCACTGATGAGGAAGAATGGCAGGAAAGGCTTGAAGTGCCTCAAGCACTGCCTCACTGAGACACACATGAAACTTGGGGGGTCAGGAACAAACCCCAGAGGCTCTACCAGCACGTCCTGTTCGGGAGCTGTAGAGCAATGAGTCTATTCATGTGGAGGGAGACGCTGAGAGCAGAGGTTTGTAAGTGAAATGTGAAGCCTGAGCCACTAGAGGTTACCTGGCAGGAGTGCAAGTGCAGGCAGATGAAGGGCAGGGAGGAATAAATAGAAGATGTCTTGTTATTTGTGCAGAGATCATAAGCCTCAGCCTGTTAAAGACTGTGCTACAGCAGAGAGGATACAATTCCACCTCTGTCCAGAACTCCAGCACTGAGCACATACCAGTGGCTCTGGTTTCAGCCCCAGATTTGGTGCTGCTGATACAACTGTTTTTGTGCTGGACTGCCTCTGTCCTCAGGCAGCACAACCCACAGTAAAAGCCGTGGGGAAACCCAGGGACAAAACACATGAAGTCATGTGTAGGCCATGGGTTTCCCCACCGCATTTACCAGAAGCAGTCTGAGGCAGAGGAATGGAAGGAGACATTGTTAAGAGACCTTAACTTGACATGTACAAGAGACCTAATTTGCTACTGGCCAGCTGCAGAACAAGGCACTCCAGTGGCTGCAGGAATGCAGGAGCACAGGCCTTGGAGGGCTGGAGGCAGTGATGTGCCCATGGGCTCTACTGCTTGGTACTCTATGGAGAGCAGTGAATGGCTCTGCCAGGCAAAGCAGGGTGAGATCAACCACAGTCTCTAAACCCAGGGGATCTGGTCTGCACAGCTCTTGTCAGCTCTTCCAGAACAAGGATTCAGGAATTCTGCAGTGGAGAAGACCTCTTCAGTTCAACCAGTACTATGGAAACCCAACTCTTAGTGCTTTATACCAGGAGGCCTCAAACACACTGTGGAGGAAGAAACATCAGTCCCACTTGCCAGCAGGGAAGCTGAGGCACCGAACAGTGACCTCTTGCAAGCCGCAACTGACGGCACTCTTCCTCTACTTCAGCTCAATATTCTGTTAGGTTGAATCGTTACTCTGTGATTCCCAAATTCAACATCACCCTGTCAGGGCATATGAGTTCAGAAGCAGACAGGAAAACTGAGCCAGTCCCACTTCACAGCTTCATCCCCAGACACTGAATCTCCCAGAACACACGGCACCACAATGCTCACAGGCAGGGACCAATTCCTTTGCCCCATACCCAGGAGGATGCCATGAAGGGGAGATGATGGCAGCAGGAAAAAGGACTGGGAGCACAGGGCTCATCCTACGAACACTGTGTGTGTGAAGAGTGCATTCTTGTTGCATCCTACTGTTTCCCAGGAACTGCCACTGGTCAGGTCATGGCCCCATTTTCCCTGAGCCCTCATCCTTTGCAAGAAGAAAGGACAGGATGGAGTGAGCTGCTCCACTCACCCTCTGCGCTGCTCAGCCAGCGAGCTGCCACGGGTCAGGGCAAACATGTCAAAGTCTTCTTCCAGCTTGCCAGAAGTGTCAAGGGAGTGCAGCCCTGCACTTACACTGCTTGAGCCCAGGTCTGTGGGAGATAGAGCAGGGTGAGCAGGCAGCACAGAACAGTAAATAGAAGACTGTGGGCTTGGAGAGTGCTGGATGGAAAACTATCATCAGAACAGGCTAAACTACTCTAGGCCTACTCCTCCATCCTGCTCCTCAGCTGCAGCACAGTCTATGCATATGTGCAGTCGTGGGTGAAGTAACAGAAGCTGTTTCTTTGCCCACTCAGTAGATATTTTTGGCTCATTTTCAGACAGAAGCAGCAGCATCAATTTACTGCTGCTGAAGGCTAGATGTTCCTGACCATCTTAGACAATTCTGGAGGGAATTGCTCAATAACCTGTGTTTCTGGGCAAGCACCTCTAAGACAGATGAGTGGATTTTCATGACTCAGGCATCATCTGAAAAAAACTTGACTTGAAAAATATCTCAGCTGGCTTGTCTGTAAAAACAGTCTGGTGCCAATTTTCTGCAACTGCATCCAGGCAGTGCTATGTAGGCTGCTGGTATGTCTTAAAGAACCCCCAGGACCTCTCAGGTTTTTTGAGTAAACAACCTGTCAAATCCTGGGTCCTGAGCCCAAGATGCTCATGGTTGCTGTTGCAGCATAGCTTCAGCTGCTCTGCTTCTCTTAGACCTTAGTGGTGAGCCTGACACCACACAGCAAGAGAGGCAAGCAGGCAATGCTGCCAGGCATTGCAGAGGGAGCAACTTTATCCCCAGGCCTGCTGGAAGGTCAGGTCTTTAGCCACAGACTAATGCTGAGGTCCTTCCTAAGTCATGGCTACCTCCTGCACAACATGAGGTGAGGACGCCAAGATGTATGCTTGAGTGCCTTGGGGTGTGTACAAGTTTCTTCATGAGTTTATTAGTTGAAAACACATGGCATTTCTCTAGGTTACTCTAGGAATATGACTGAATAACTTTGGGAGATGATTCAAGGGTGGGAAAGGATTTTCAAAGCAGCACAGGAGAAAGACTGAGGGGAAAATAATATGGCAACATACTCATTCCAGCCAGCTGAGAAGAAAGGTTGCTGGTGACTTTAGGCTGTTTTGGTGCTGAAGGAGTACTGGGTCCCAGGTCAATCAAGCTGTTCTCTGCCTCATTTGGTGCCTTTGGAGGAAGAAAAAAGAAGATGGTATAGAGTTTCTGAAGCTTGGACACCCTGACCCTACAATCCTAGCTCACTGATTTGGGAGAGGAAAGCCCTTCTGCGTGCATTAAAAGATATCAGCTGTGAAGAGGGAGAAGAGGGACAGTGATCAGAGAACTGGCTGGGCATAGTGTCCCAGGGCAGGATACACCTTGGTAGCTAGCCTCTTAGTTCTGCTGGATGTCAGTAAGTTGGGTGGATGCTGGTTCAGAGGACAGGGTAGTGCTCAGAGAAGGCTCATATGGGAATTGGTCCTCTCACTATTCAGTATGGGAAAACCATAACTGCTGCTGCTCTGCTCTTGCTCTTTGGGCAGAGCGGGAGAGGTTTGCAGTGGGAAATGGTGTGTCCCACACACCAGGTGCCCTGGTGCAGCTTGGCTGGGACAGCAAAGCCCACCATTTCTAAGTGGGGCAGACTGAACCTCCCTCCAAGTCAGCAGGGCACTCCTGGACCTGCAGGATGCAAATCAAGCTGCACAGAGGGGCAGTTAGTCAAGTTACCTTAACAGGCTGCCCTGTCCGAAGTCGCTCAAACCTGTAAGAAAGATGACAGGACGCATTTCAGTAGTGTGGGCTCATTTACCCACAGCAATAAAAAGAGATTTCTTATAAGACTTGGCACAGTCTGCCCTTTCTTACTCACTAGGAAAGGGGAACTATGGCTCAGGGCCCAATTTGCCCTCAAGATACCCCAGGAAAACCCATAGAGTTGATGTCTCTTGAGAGGTGGTGTGAAAAAGTTTCTTAGGATCCTCCAGAGTTACTCCTAATCAACAGCTCTCCATACGGTTCATCTGGGGATGAACTCCCCAGACTTCATCCTAGCAAAGAGATGTGTTTGTTGAAATGGAAGGAAAAAAAGAAGGAGTGCTGATCCCACCTGGGCAATTTCTTTCTGTTCCCATCTGCCTCAGAGCTAGAAAACCAGCTCTTCCTATGCAGTTGCCTCCTTCTTTTGGGTTATGCCACAGGGACATCTTTATATCCCATCAGGAACTTACACAGCAGCTTTGAAGGGACAGGAATTAGTCAGCAAAAACTGAAAACAGGCTTTGTTCTCAAAGATGGATCATACAGACTGATACATCTTGAGTATTATACTCATGGGCAGATCAAAAGGGTGGCACAGGCAGCCTTCAAGGGCAGTAAAGTCTTGTGGGAGAGCAGGGAAGAGAAGGGAGGAGAGAGGTACCTTTCATGGCGGAGAAACACATTATTAAGGTTGTCATTGATGAGGAGCAGCTCCTCAGTGAGTTGCTCGTGGAGGACACGGGGAATCAGCTCCAGGACTCGCTGCTGCATGGCTCTGCATGTGCGATTCAGCTCCTGTTCAAAGCAGGACAAGTCACCACAAAGGTCACACTACGGCTGAGCACTCACAAATTTGGAAGTCTGACTGGAACACAGACCCCAGAGGCTACTGGGATCTATCAGGAACTGTTGACGCACAACAAATATTAGTGTGAGAAGTAAACTGAGTCTGAGCTTTAATAATTGTATGCTTTTTGTGTAACACATCACCTAGAAAGAAAGGCCCTTGGGGACTACAAGTTCCCTTGTGAAATAATTCTAGCCTCGGTAATACAATTTCCATCCACCATTGAAACTCTACCTTCTGTCTCCCTTATCCCTTCACTCCCTGATAAGGCCCACACTAAACTGTCCAGTTGTTCCCCGCACATGGCATGCATTGGGCTTCAGTCCATCGAGTAATTGCTAAATCGTGCTGCATGTGCCAGCCCTCCACCCAGCCCAGTGTTCCTTACTTGCAGCAGCTCCAGGTCAGAAGGCTCAGCCTGGGACGGCACCAGCTCCGTCAACATCTCTGACATAACCTTTGTGTTCCCATTCACCACTTCCAGCTCACTGCGCAGCTTCCCAATCTGCAAAAGTGAAGTGACAGCTGCCACGGGAGGCTGGGGACACATCTGAGGTAGCTCTGAACGGCAGGGAATGGCACTACGTGTGCATGCCTGTTCACAGAGCTGGAGGGAAGAGCCGCTGGGAGCTCCTTTGTCACCACTCATCTCTCAGGAGCTCCTAGCAGGAAACCCCTCCATTACTTACCATCAAATTAATTTGCTGGTATCAGATACCAGGCCCTCACCTGGAATCTTTGGCCACTAGTCTAGCCTTGATTTTTAATAGCCAGCACAGGCTACTCTTATGATTCAAATGTCTCCTCAGCTAACAGCTCCCATGTGGTAGCCATTTAAATTGTTTAATTTCCAAAGTGGTGTAAGAGAGGGGAAAATAATTCCCATTCAACAGGAGAGCCTCAGCTAAGTGTGCAGTTGAAGCTTTAGTCCTCTGGTTTACAAGCTGCTAATGAGCCTCTTTAGAACGGTTTCTACACTCTATTCTGCAAGGGAATGCAAAATACTGACAGCTAGGGGTTTGGTGCTGAACATGCTGTCACATGAAGTCAGCATGAGGAAAGAGAAAAGAGGATGGGGAAACAAGTGAGGAAGCCCTAGCCTTTGGAAACCACACAGCCAGACACAGTTGATTCATATTAAGTAAGCAGTGAGGCAAGATAAACAAAGATGATAAGGGGGCCATCATGTCTCAGCTCCCCACTTCCCTCTACCTGCAAGCAGCCCTGTCTTAGGGAAACATAACCACTCCATGGTTGCGGTATCCCAGTTCATAATCACTGTGACCACAATGGAGCTCTGGGGAGCTCTCCAAGGACTGTGTTTTAGAGGAACAGCTCCTTGAAGACAGAGCCTGGGGCAGGAACAGTACTGCAGTCCCAGACCAGTGTTTGTGAAATAGCCTCAAACACAAGAAGAGTCAGCAACATCCTGGGACTTGTGTCCAACTCACCTGCTCTGGTGTGGGTGTGATGGGTGCGTCGCTGGATGTGCCTCTCCCGGGCGGCAGGGTGACAGGGTGGAGGATGGACTCCATCTGCTGAGGGGAGTTGACTGCAGGTGAGTTCTGTCCAGATTGAGAGTTGGAGCTATACACAGTCTACAGAAAAAGGTGGGGAAAGTGAGAGAGAGATGTTAGACACTCACACTTGACAGACAGTGCAACTAGAGGAGAAATATTGATGGCAACTCCCCATCTGGTTCCAGCAGCTCTTGGCTTTCCTGGAGCTTCTCACTATCCCAACCCCCCCTAAATTCAAGACAGAGTTCTGGAAATCCCCTCATTGCTCCAGAATGGCAGCTGCTCAACATTCTTCTCCTCAGCAATACTCCCATACCCTCTGTGGTGTGTGGATGGGTGACAGCATGTCCAGATCAGTCATGGGGAACTCCAAACCCTTCCGTCTCAAGTCTTCATAGACAGCAACAACACCAGTCAAGTCTGGAGAGCTGCGGAAGGCATCCGCCCAGGACTGGGGAGAAGGAGACAGTACAGCCCATTACCACATACAACAGCCTTCTGTACAAATACCTGAAGACACACACTCTCTGGACTGGTGCAGATGCTCACACTTCTTGGCTCACCTGGATGAGGGTCAGCACCTTGTCATGCACTATGGCAGGTGGATTGTTCTTTGGCAGGATTGTTCTCACCAGAACACCTTCTACAAAGTCCTGGCTGGATACAAGGACGTGGAAGCGATGGCCACAGTTCTTGACACAGGTCTCCAGGACCTTCAAAGGCAATAAAGCATTAGCTGTAGCCTTCTCTGCTCTCATATAGGCTTGTTGGCTCTAGGCACGTGTCTGTTCAGCATGTGTGCTAAAACTTGTGTTCAGCACTCAGCTTTACAGCAGGGTGTCACAGAGCAGAGAAAGAGCCCTGACTGCTCACCGTCAAAGCCAGCATAACTTCATGGAAGTTCTTATTCCCTACAATTCTCTTCTTAATGGCTCGGAAGGCATCTTTGGGCCTGAGAAAGAAATGAGATGAAGAAAGATCATCAGAAGGTTGAGGCAAAGCAAAACAGCCACAGGTTCTGGATGCCTCATAACTCAGCAGGTGTCTCTCCTCACCATGTTTTCAGGATGGCT
Organism: Nicator chloris; assembly: GCA_013400495.1. Taxonomy (NCBI): domain Eukaryota; kingdom Metazoa; phylum Chordata; class Aves; order Passeriformes; family Pycnonotidae; genus Nicator; species Nicator chloris. The sequence continues at coordinate 199,479 of WAAE01018517.1, read as the reverse complement.
CGAAGCAATGACTGGTAAAGCAGCTTTAGCTTGTGGTTCTGCAAGAGGGGTGGGGTTGGCTGATATAGAACCATTTAGGTTGGAAAAGACCTTTTAAGGTCATCGAGTCCAACCATAAACCTAACACTGCAAAGTCCACCATTAAGCCATGTCCCTGAATGCTATTACTGAAATAAGAGGCCTCTGTGCTGATGTCTGCAACAGCTCAAGGTATTCAGGACACAACAGAGAACAGAGTAAAACCAATGCTAGGAACACATTCCTGGGGAGTACAGCAAAATCCCGTGGCAGAGAGACTGAAGAGGAAGAGATCACAGAAAAGCTTGGCATGGGTTAGAAACACGAAGGAGAGACCAAGCTGCAGCAATTCCTGTGTTACTCAAAGAGGAGCTGTTTAACATTTTCCTGGAGAGAAGGAGGCTCAAAAGCTGCAGGGAAGATGCAGTGGCAAAATCTTGCCTATACTGCAGGTGGGTAAGAGAGCAACAGCATGGCAGGGCCTCATTAACCATTCTCAGAGGGGAGAAACACCATGGTCTCAGACCACTGTGGTCTTAAGAGGGTACAAATGAACTAACATGCTCTTGCAGAGCACAGGAAGAGAAGCTGATCTGGAAGAGCAGCAGTGCTGGAGGAGAAGGGTGAGGTGGAGACACTGAGGCAGTGAGGAGGGCAGAAGTATTGGCCTATGGGGCAGCATGGTGTCAATGGATGGGCATTAGCAGGGCAATGGGAGAGCCTGTCCAGCTGTGTTATCAGGTGCCCAGACCTCAAAGAAGTGGCCACAGCTCAGGCCTGAGACAGCTGTATTTGCACCGTGGGGATAGTGGAAAAGGAGTGGTGACAGATCTGTAAGTTGAGATGTTTGACTTTGTTTCCGTACAACTGTGAAGCTGAAAACTGGGCTTGCTAATCCTCTGTCAACATCACTGTGGGGTAGGACAGCAGGAGTGAAACCTACATGTTTTATTCCATGTAGCACCTTCTTTTTTACATGCTGCTCTTGACATCTCCACTGTGAGAAGGAGCATTTTCCCTTGAATTCACTGGCAAATCCCCAGCTCCTGAGTTAACAAGTCTGGCAGACTGATGAACATCTCCCTGCAGGGAGAGGGAGACAAGAGCTCCCCCACCCACTTTGTGTGTGTTTGAGTGACTGTACGTGAAAATACCTGAGAAAAAACTCAAGAAAGGCTGGCACAGAGAGAGGACTGAATAGCAGCCTGAGATTTTTGCCTCTTCTCAGTCACCAGTCTTTAGATTTTTACATTCCCAGAGGAGAGACAGAGAAGGGTAGGAAGGGGGAATAAATTGAAGTGGAAGAAATGCAAATATGCCTTCTGGAGATGGGAGGCAGCCTGGCTTGAACAAAGGGTTGTCTGGGGACCCTGAAGACCTGTTTGAATGGCTCCTGGTGCTCACCAAGATTATACAGAAGCATGTATATAATGCTCTGACAGCTTTGCTATGTCTCTAGGTCTCCTAGCAGAGCCTTGTCTCAGGGATTGCTGGGAAGCCTAGCTTATTACCTTCACCAGTGCATGCTATCACTGCAGCCTAGGGATGTGTTGTTACAGGGAATGCAGGGACCTGCTGCTGGATGTGGGCCCTTGCCAGCTCCCTTACCCTTCTTCAGTCTCATTAATGATGTCACAGATCTCCATGTTGAGAGCCCAGTCCTCACTTCGCAGTGACCCATCGGTAGCTCTCTCTGGAAAACAAAAACCAAGATTAGGTTAAGAGCAGCCCTTGCACTCTTAAGCTCTCACAAGACCCCAGATCCCAGCCTTCTTCTCCCTGGCTGCCACTACAACCTGCGAGGAGGCAAATCCATATGCAAATTCCGGGTCACCAACTGCTCCCCGCTAGGTGTCACCATGGCAGAGCACACTGCTGGGATAGTGGGTGCCCAGCTTTGCCCATGCCACCAATGCCACTGACACAAACACATTCTGTGTGATCTCTGGTGTCCTGCACATGAAGGGAGGGGGGTCAGCATGACTTCAGCTCCACAGCTGGGGAAAAGGGGGCTTATTTGCTTTGTTACTGCAAGGCCAGAAACCGTAAGTTCAGCCTGCTCACACTGATACGGATCTAATGCCAAGAGCTCCAATTCTTGGTTTGTATCACGTAAGGAGACAAAAGAGTCAATCCCCTTTTTTTTTTGTACACCAGCTCTATAAAAACAAACAAGCAAACACAGAAAACCAAAGCAGGGTTTCTCTTGTTTAACATTTATACCTCTCCCCTGAACTTCTGGCCTGTAGGGAATGTGGGCAGAAGCAAACTGCAGGCTGAAGTCAAAGTAATATTGTTCCAGCTTTGCTTGTGTCCCCTTTAATTAGGAATTCCTCAGTCAGCCTTGATGTTATTTATTTAAGGCAGAGATTTGGGAAATGAGCAGCTATTACTGGGAGCACCAGTGTCTCCACCCTGTAATCATCCATGTCTCAGTCCTAGCCATGCCATTGACTGATGTCTTCAGGGAAACCACCAGTAGCTGGGGAAAAGAGAACTGCCAGTGGGCCAGCAGGACCCAGGCACTCCCGAGACCACAGGGAAACAAAGAGACGCAGCAAATGGCAAGCAGAGGACAAGAACCATCCTTTCCAGCTCTCTCATCCTACAAAACACTTGACTTAGCACCGGGACAAGGGAATTAAAACTGGCCAGACCGGTTTAGCACTTACCAGGTGCTCTTCTGTAAGTACCTCACTGGGACTGAGCTCTCCTGAAGTGCCTGCATTTTCAAAACTGCTGTCCCTGCAAAATCTGGGGCTGTCCCTTGCTGCTGTGGGTCCTCTACCCCTTTTGAGAGGTCCTTCCTCTGCAGAACTCCCTTTTTCTGCTTTTGACCCAGCAGTTAATGATCCCTGTGTGGGAATGAAATGAAATGCCCATTTATGCAGTAGTGGGATGTCGTTGTAGGACACGAAAAAAGATGAGAGCTTATAAATATTTTAGAAGGCAAAGAGCATAGAAAAAAACTTTATTGTCTGATTCTTACTACCCTTTTATAAGGTGTTCTGATACAGACTTAACATGATTGGTGAATAGGAATGACACCTCTCTAATCTCATTGGTTAAACTAGAGAAACAGCTAAAATGTTTTGAGAACTAGAAAAGCAAAACACTACCTGGAGAAAGATTGTTTTGAAAAAGGATAGTTGTTTGCCAGGATTTGTTTTGAGAAGCTTTCTTAAGAATGTCTCCCTTGGGAGAAAGTTAGCAGGCTAGCAGGCTAAAATCTCTTAGACCCAGAAATATCAGGCCCACAGTGGGATAAGACCATAACACAGGAAGAAGATTTTTTAATTCCTGCCTGGGTAAGCACATACACCATGTCCTGTGAAGGGTCAGGCACAGATCTATTCAAACCACTGTGCAACGCAGCCTGTTATACACGTGTCCCTCCCATAGATTGCACACCACAGCGTGAAGCTATCTACATTGTATCACAATTCAGCCACCGCCATTTCTGTTGGCTACAGAATAAATTGATTACAGAGTGATTATGCTGATGACATTGTGGCAACAGCTGGATGGAAGAGGGAAGGAGAGTGGGAGAATGTTCTTGATGTTATTCCACCTTTCCAAAGGTCTGGCTATTACTGGAATAACCTTAAGGCTCCTTGATTCAGGTAAACTTTTGTCACTTTGAGTATTAACTTTACATAGGGATCCTGATCCCTGGCAGATCCAAGCTTCCTAACCTGGGTTAGAGTGAAGTGGAAGGAGAAAGGATTGCACTGGGTGATGTGGTGGAGAATACATCCAGGGCAATAGGCATGTCTGGTGCACCAGGGCATGTACCAGTCAATGGGGGAAACTGTGGTAACACATGAGGGAAAATGTTTTCCACTGGGGCTCCTTTGGGATCAGGACTCAGTAAAATGTCAGAGCTCCAGGTTTCCTGCTGCCCTGGGACTCCAGCCTTGCTGGCAGGCAGGCTGCAGCTCAGGTCAGTCTGATGGGTTTGGCTCACATGGTCACAAAGTCCTTCTTATCTGTGCTCTCCTCCGGGATCCCCTCCTCATGACACATCATGGTTTGATCAAGCCAGAAGTTTCCCTGCACAGTTTGCTGCCACTGGCAATGAATCACAGAAATCCACTACACAGGGGTTGCTCTGCTGAAAGGGAAGTCTACATCCACTCTTCTCACTGCACGTGGAAGGAAAACTCTACAACTTAGGAACAGGGCTGAGCCTGCTTGGAAGCTCTGAGCTACAGAAGAAACAAAGGACAAAATAAAACCTGCATTTAACCATCCATCCTTGCTGTTCAAATTTCCCCAACCCTCCTTCACATTGTACGCAAACATGAATTGAATCTGCAAACACCCTCTCCTCGCTTCCCAAAGTTAGGTGGCACGCTGTCACCCACTCCCACCACCCTTTCCCTCCAAATGCACCAATCCTGCCAAGGTCGAGCAGCAGGTTTGCTTTTCAGAAAGGAATGTAAATAAACCATGCTCCTTCACCTGGCTGGCCACTTAGGGGAAAACTGGGCTTCCTCAGAAGTGACACACCCTGCCCTGTTACCCCACAATACAGTGGTCATCTTGCTACTGTCACCCCAGTTCATACACTCAACAAGGGAGAGCTGCAGGAAAGCAGCAAACCTGCCATAAAGACAACACAGAGTCACAAAATGCAAAGCTGGAAGAGCAGTATTAGAGCATATGGAAAACAGGAATGTGACCCTGAGGCAATTCCAAGGACAAAATGCTTGAATTTAGCCAGTACAAATTAAGGCCTGACCTAGCTGGCATTGGGAAAGCTGGAGCTAATGCCCTTCTAATCCTCCTTGCTCTCTTCCAAGCTGTAAGGACTGTCCAAGCCTAGTAAGATACGGAGTTTTCTCCAAAAATCCTGAACTTTGCCCTTTTGTAAAGCCTGCAGAAGAGAAGGAAACAAAGTCTAATTAGTCACATGAAGGATCAGGGTGGCTGGCCCCATTTCATGAGCTGTAATTAGCACATGAGCTGTCTGCTCCGCACGAAAACTGAGCCCAGGATGGCTGAGGCAGCGACAAGTCCCTAAAAAGAGCGAGCACAGGAGGCAGGGCGCTGCCACACACCCAGCACTCTGCCTGGTGGGACTCATCAGGCAGCACCTACTTCTGTGTGTTACCAGTTGAGCCTGATCTGCAGCAGAGAATTCCCCTGGCAGAGGTTATCGTGAGCCTGTGAATGCCATCCCCCTCCAAGCCCCAACCAACCAGCTACTGAATATACAGGAGGCCCTTCATGGGGCTGCTCCAAAGCCACATTGTTTTGGCAGCCAGTCCGGCTCCCCGGGTGTGACAGCATTGGGGTTTGTCTGATTCCAGTCTGCTGCCTCACAAATTGCTCATATCAACCCAGAGCTGCACAGGACTGTGGTTCAGGTTGAAGCAGAGCATCAGCTCTTTTCCTGCATGGCATTGCACGTGCTCCTGCTGACTGCAGATAGGTGATAAAAGTTATTTGGAATCAGCAGATAGCGAAGGACTCCAAACACTTGGCATAGCGGGCGCAAAGGAGCTGTACATTGATTTGTGCCACGAGTACATTTCACAACTTTGCTTCTTTTCAAGGTTATTGTCTCTGTCCTGGTGGCAGGGGAGAGCACACTGTGGGGCTGGGGATCCCACTCAGCTCTCCCTGCAGCAGCACACCAGCATTGCAGTCAGTCGTGTGGGGAAGTACAGGAGCCAGGGACAGAAGATACTGTGAAGGCTCCTGTCCCCTTTGCTCCCCATGCCAGACCTGAAGCACTCATAACCAGCCAGATGCTGCTCAGAAATCCTTTACCCATTATATGCTCTGTCCCTCCTCCAAGTGAAGCCTTCAAACGGTGCTCCCTGCATTGCTTCTTGCTGGCTCTAAGTTCCTCAGCAAAGCGTCAGGCACCTTCTCACCCATTTCAACAGGCATTTGAGGGCACCAGCAGTTCATTGCATGAGACAGCTTAGGTTCAGCAGAAAGCAATGCAAGACGTCCCTTCTCCCAACTTGTCTTCAGTTCACAAACTCACAGGCCCAAATCAGCACCCCTGAACAAGCCTCATGCTTTTTACTTCCCTTGAGGGAACTTCATCACCAGCTCTGTCAGGACTTCGCCATTTAGCTGTATCCTTCCCCCAAAGCCTGAGAAGACAATGTGCATTCTAGAGAGACCAGAGATACAGCTCCAAACTGAATTCCGGGATGGTGAGGGACACAGACTGCACTGACATAGTGGGTATTTGTGTCTTTGAACTCCTGCTCCTTTCCTGTGAATCAGCTCAAATTCTCAGGGATCAAGTGACTCTTCAACTGCTGCCCTTGCCGCTTTTCCTCCAGACAGCAGGCACAGAAGACAAGGCAATGCTTTTTTGAGAAGCACAACTTAGCAGGGACTCACAGAGCCCACAGAGGGGTGCAGGAACACCTGCAAGGTGGGATCCAAAATGTCGTGGGGATTTTTCTGGCATATTGTTTTGCATCTGCCTCTCTTCCTCACCCAGGTGCCTTTCTTAGTTGTTCCCTCTTTATAGTTTCAACTTTTCCTGGGCCTTATGCTTAAAATAACCCCCAGCCATAAAAAAAAAATCAGTGTCATCTCTGTGCTACACCGTTACTTCTATCCCTTGCCCGCCCTCACTCACTGAAATAACCTGCCTCTGTCCCTTCTGGTATTGCTATAATTACCAGTTATTTTAGACTTCCAGGGTGAGCAGTGAGCATTGGTGGTTTCTTCTCCATTCTCTCACTCAGAGACAATTCACCTCCTTGAAATTAGATTTTCCATTTTGAAAATGGAAAAAAGCTTCTCGTAGCTCCTAGATGGAGGCGTAGTGGATTTCCGCTTTGAGGGGGGAATCTGAACCGTGATGTTTTATCACTCTTTGGAAATTTTCCCACTGGTGTTTAAAAAACACAACAGAAAGAAATACAAAAACCCCCAAACAAGCAAGTCTGTATTCCTCTTACTTGGGAAGAGACATCATGGTGCAAAAACAGGACAAAGGCAACTTTTGTGACTAAAACTCAGAACTATGAGTAAGAAACTAGAAAACCTACTCTGCAACTGACTCATTCTGTCACAAATCACTGAGATTATCTAAGCATTGCTTTCCTAGTCAGCAAAATAAATGGGTCTTACTAGATTAACATTAATGAAGGAATTTGAGAATGTTGCTGCAGTGTGCCACAGAGGATTTCTTTTTTTTATTCCTTAGCCTTCATCTAAAGCTATTTTAGACTTCATAAGCTATATCAAGCATATGTGACTTTGCCCAAATAATTTACAAGGACACAGCATTATCTTTCTGCAGACAGCCCAGGGCAGCAGCACTGTGTAGGTTTGGTGATCAGGCTCATGGTTTGGACACACAGCTGCCACAGACCTACCAAACGAGTTTGGGGAAGTTATGTTTGCGTCCCAAATTAAGCAGGGAAGATAGCATTTATCCATGTTCCCAGGAGGTTGATAGGCAATATTCAAAAGGAGAAAATATTCATAGTTTCAATCACTAGCCCTTTCAAGTCCTCCACAGAGTTCCTTTCTCATATGCTGTAATTCCTCCACCTCTTTGGACTCCCATAACCCCAAAAAACCCCAGTAAGTAAGATCTCCCTAGTATCACACCTCTGCTTCTCAACTCCTCTCTTTTGAAATGCCTTTTCTTTTTTCCTCTTCTTTGCTGTTGCTTTGTTGTTTGGGAATCCCTTATTTAACTGAACAAAGCCTAGAGGTATAATCCATTTACAATCTGGTTACTAACTGACCAGAAGATCTGTGAGGCAACCTTCAGATTGCCTCTACCCAAACACAAGGACATATCTGATACACTCACTGAGGGAACAAAGAGCATTCATTCAGAAAAGGACAGGAGATGGCAAGATATTCTCCTGGAATGTGTGATGAAACATGTGATGTTCTTCTGGGGATATGTTGAAGATCATCTGGAGGATTTTGATAACACAAAGTCTTCCCTGATGATCCTTCCATCACCTGGCTGTAACGCATCTCACCTACTTGTCCCAACACCAGAGTGGCACATCATAGTGCCCCTGACACACTTTGGGACGCTGTTAGGGTAGCCTCTGAAAACATTATAAAGCACGACTTAAAGCAGCTGCTTGCTCTCTTCCCACCCTAGGCACAGCCTCCTATTCACCCATGCAAAACCACCAAAAAGACTGAATATGGGACCGGACATTCACAGCAAAGAGCAAAGGTCTGACAAGCAATGAACAGCAAGAATGAGCAAGTGCATAAACTTACAAGTGGAGAATTTAAATGGGCATCAACCTTCAAGCACAACTTCAAGGCCCTTAGGCAACACAACATGGGAACAGAGTCTTCATCCTAGTCATTTTCAGAACTGCATCCCTGTTCTGACACCAGTGAGGCTGTTGATGGTCGTCTTCTCACAAACTGCGGCATCTCTGCTCCACTTTCTCCGGCCACATCCTTCTCCCATGTTCCCCAAGCTGCCTTGAGCACAGTGACTGCAGGACACCATGCGCCCATGGGCCTGCCAGGTCACAGGGTGGGTGCTGTGTTCATTGCCGGAGCTGGTGCTCCATGCCGTGAGCCAGCTCAGGCTGCAAGAGCCAGGGTATGGCACCACCAGGCACCACTTGTCCCAGAGCTCAGTGTGGGGTGGCTCAGGGTGGGCAAACACCCTCAGCTGCCCAGTGCGTGAGTCCTTCGGGTAGGGGACACTGACCTGACTGGGTGAGCTGTGTGCCCCAGGGCCAGCCCAGCCTGAGGCTGCTGTCCCCACATCCCCGCTGCCCCGGCAGCCCTCAGTGACCCCGTCCCACATCCCCACTGTCCCGGCAGCCCTCAGTGACCCCGTTCCACAACCCCGCTGTCTCGGCAGCCCTCGCCCACCCCCGTCCCACAGCCCCGGTATCTCGCGGCCGCCCCTCGTGCCACCGCGGGTCACGCGCCCCGTTCCCGCGCGGATGCGATAGGCTGGCCTGGCTGGAGCCCAGCCAATCAGCAGCTCCCCGAAGCCCCCGAAGAGGCGTGGGCGGGAATGGCCCCAAGCCAATCACGGGGCTCGGCGGTGCTGGGGGGCGTGGCGCGGACCCCCGGCCTGCGGCCCCTTTAAGGGAGCAAACTTCACCTCACCACCCCGAGACCCCCTCGCGCCCGGATTGGCTGGCGGGGCCCCCGACGGAGCCGCCTAGAGCTGAGCGCCCGCTATTGGTCGACGGTGCCTGTCAGTCAGATGGAGCTCTCCTCTGATTGGTCAGCGCGCTGCTGGTCCCGCCGCGGAGGCGGGGGCCAGCGTTTCCCCGAGGAAGGGTCCGGCGGACACCCCCGGGGGCGCGGAGCCGGACAGGCGAGTGGGGGCGTGGGGAGGTTCAGGGGGCGCGGGTGCGACTCTCACCGATGCGCTGCCCCACCGGGGAGCTGAATGGGTTCCCCAGCAGAAAGTCCATCGCCGCCGCCGCCGCGCCGCGATCAGCTGACGCCGCCGCCGCCGCTCACGTGACCCGCGCGCCGGCCGGGGCGGGCCCCGCCGGGCCCCGCCGTGACGCCACCGTTCGCCGCCCGGACCGGCCCCGGCGTGCCACAGGCTGAGTGGGGCGCGGAGCGGCCGCGGAGGGGCGGCGGCTGCCGGGGTAGGGCGGTGTGCAAGCCGACGGGTCCTTGGTGCTGCTGGCCCTTAGCCCCCGGCCGCAGGAGCCGAGGGGCTCCCGTCGCCGAGAGCCTCCGCCGCTTTCTGCAACCGCGTCGAGCTCGTGCAGAACACCCGCCAGCCTGAGTGGTGCCCAAACCCTGGAAAGTATGTGGCGATGGGTTTTTAGTTTTCCACAGTCCCGTGTGGGAGCGTACTTGTAGGAGTTAGGAAGAAATTCTTTACTGTGAGGGTGGTGAGGCACTGAGACCGGTTGCCGAGAGTTGTGGACGCCCCATCCTTGGAAGTGTTCCAGGCCAGGTTGGATGAGGCTTTGAGCAAATTTTTTGTGGAAAGTGTTCCTGTCTGTAGCAGCAGTGTTGGAAATGATCTTTAGGGTCCCTTCCAACCCAAACCATCGTATGACTATACAGAGTGGTTGGCACATTCTGGGACATGCTCCCAGCCCAAGCAACTGCCCTGCCCAAGCTGAGGCTGCAATCAACCAACACCCATACCCAGAAAATGGGGATGTGTTAATAACCAGCACAAATCCCACTCTAACGCTGCCACGCCTGACATCCTGCATAACACACTCGAGTCCTGTGTATTGGTGTCACCTGAACACCACAAACCTGAACTGAGGTGAGGCAGCAGGGAAGACAAATGTCCTGGTGTTACCTGCAGTGCTCCATGCTACATCTCCCTTCTGGGGGGTCCCAAGCAGTCAGGAACCTGAGCGATAATTTGGGTGACCAGTGCTGCTGGAAACAGTACAGCTTGCCTGCCAAGTGAGTGAGTTTAGCAGGGTTAGGAGTGGATGTGTTTTGCTGGGAAGCACTAAATACAAGTAATAACAACAGCTGCAGAAAACAGCACATGCCAGAAATGAACGACAATACTCCAGAAGTTAAAAAAAAAAATTATATTGTAAGTACAGTACAAAAAAGTCTGTGTATAATTGTAATGTAATCAGGACCAAACAGCAAAGAAATAACAAAAATATAAAAACTGCTAAGCCTTGACAAAGTTTCCCTATAGTACCAAATACCACAAGATGAAGATTATACAAAGTGTACAAATTTTAATAAAAATACAATACACCAGTGTGTGTTTTTCACTCTTCAAGAGTTTTCTGTTGTAGAGAGGACAAAGCTAAAGCTGATCCCCTTCTGTTTCTTCAAAAGCAGATCTACCCCTTCACCACAATGCTCTCAACTGTGAAGGGCTGGAAAGAGCCGGTTATTTTGTGCTGCTCACAACAGCAGATGCTTTAATATGGGCCAGGATCTGAAGCAGGGTTGGACTGCCTCCCTCCTGGGCCCTTCCTATTTCCAGGCTCATTGGGATTTGTCCTAAGCTGTTAAAACGTGTTCTGGCCTGGTGGTCTGAGAACCTTCTGTGCCTCCTCTGCTGAGAAAACCCCTCACTGCACTGAGAAAAGATCTGTAAGAGACAGACTACCTTGTACAGGCACATCTGGGGAATACGTGGCAAAGAGGCATGGGGAGAAAAACCCTCCTCCACACCTCAGGATTTGATTTACTTCTGATTTGGGGCTCAGCCACAATGAGGGACAGCTCACTTTCAACAGAAGGTAAACTTACTTGGAAGTAAAAAATGCGTCTTCTGCAATTTTAAAACTTTCCTGTTACAGAGCTGATAAGGCCTGAGTCAAATGATATTTCAGTTGTTCTGCCTACCTTCACAAGATAGCCTGTTTCTACAAAGATGTAGAATCTTCGTGGTGTTTCCTTACACAATGCCCATGCTTACTACTATACAGAGTTGATTCCTGCAGGCAGTGAGGTGAGGCAAACTTGATTCACATTTTTCACACACTGCTGGCTGAGGGAGGAATTTTTGCTTTTAAATTATGTATATATATATAAATATATACACACACAGAAATATACAGGATAAATTAAGATCTGTTACAGATACTGGTAAAAGTTAAATACATGTGATATGAACACCACATACACATACATACACACAGACAAAAGCCTAAAGAGGAATCAAGTGTTCTGCAGCTCCTTTTCCAGAGGACCAGGAAACCAAACTCCAAGTATGTGGCTAGAAGGAAGGCAAACTGGTCCAGTCAACCCACATGTGCCTTACTTGGCCATAACTGCTTCTAACTGTCCACTGGTCACTGCCTTGCAGCAGCACCACAGCTCCTGCAATAGTGCTGGTGAGAGGGATGGGGATGAGCCGTTTCACAAAACAGGTGCAAGATGAGCAGAAGCAATCCAAGTTTTTCCCATCCGCTTCTCCTTTCCATCAAAGCAGGCTGACCATGCCGTGGAAAAATCAGCAGGAGTTTCATTCTCTCAAGCAAGTCCAATGGGTTGATACATTGTGCTAATGATGATTTGAATCCATAAGGAAAAATTAAACTTCTTGGCATCTTCTACTTCACTTCAAATGCCAGCTAGCAGACCAGCCAGTTAACACTGACAACTTTCAGTTATTGTCTGGAGGAGTAGGGGTTGGAGAAAGTGGCCAAGAAACAAAAAGCTATCCAGCTTTTCCCTCAAGAAGTGAGTTTTAAACAGAAAAAAGAGTTACAAATAGGGCTGGTGAAGAATTCAATTATATTCCTTGGTCCAAAATATATTATCATCTCTACCTGCTCACAAAATATCAGAATACTTTCGTTTAGGCAGGGATATCAGATCATCTGGCCCATCTTCCTGCTTAAAGCAAGTCCAACTAGAGCAGGCTGCTCATTCCATTTTTGAATATCATCAAGGAAGGAGAGTCAAGAACCTCTCTGGGCCACCTGTTTCAATGACCCCTCTCATGGTGACAACTTTTTTCTTTATATCGAGAAGTCCATTCTCTGTTTGCTTTCCCCACTAAATCTGAATTTAAGGCGAGTATCTCAAAAGCTTTCTGATTTCTTCATACAAAATACTGTCAGATTGGAGGACATTTCACCCACCAACACAAAAGGGTTTTCTCAGCTTAACTTCACAACTTTTCATAAAATAGAAGTCAAATAGTTACAATCCTATGTATGTACTATACATATATAAAACTTTAAAAGCCTCCACTTGGAGCCCTTCAGGAGCACAGGCATAGTGCATATACACAAATCAGTTACACAGAGGTTGAGTACATCCAAGGATCCTTTTCTGTCAAAGTCCAGGCATGATGTAGGCAATGTTGTCTAGTGTGTTTGACTGGGAAAAGAAATTCAGTGGTTTTTAGTGTCAGGTAATAACTTGAAATCCTTAAAAAATGGCACAGGTGAGGGTACTAAGCACAGTCACTTGTGTTACAAGTTATCGTAGGATGAGACAACCAAATCTGCCTACTGATCACCTCTAAAAGGGTATCAGATGGCAAAAAAAAGTGACCTTCAGTTTTTCTTGGAAAACATAACAGAATTCTGAGAGTAGGAATCCTTCTCACGCACATCAGAAAAAATGACCCAGCTGTATGTTTTTCAGATGCAGTGTTTCAGTAAGCTCAAGCCTGTGGCTGGACAGCTGAAGGAGGCCTTAGGAACAGCATCTTTAACTGAGAGATGGAGGAGCTGGAGCTGCACCAGTTGTGATCCTAGAACTTAGCAATGCCATCTACTGTCTCAAATATAAATTGCAACACAACCGCTGGGGTGTATCCGTGTCTTAGAATACCACTGTCGTCACTGATGGAAATCAGATTTATTATCAGCTCCTGAACACCGGCTTCCCAAAGTGAAGGGTAGCTGCCATAATTCACCTAAAGCTCCATTGCTCCTTATAACACTAAGTTGATCAAGTTTCTAACAAATGCACCACTAGTCATATGGTGTCACTGTTCAGAAAAAACTTGGCAAGCAGGAAGGAAAAAAAAAAGCATTGGAGTTTTTCCATGGCTTAAGATGGGAACACCCCACTGACTCAGCTTTTGTGCACAGAGCCAGTTTGTGGGTGTTCACAGACTAAATTGGCAACTTTTTTCCTGTTGTTGACAGTCCATTCTCTTAATGAATAAACATTTGGGCTGCCCTATTATGACATGTCAATTCATATCTCATTTTTGTTGCCCCCTCTGCCAGATTGTTTTTAGTCTCTTAACTTTTGCAGACCGTATTTTTTTATTTTTACTCCTCTCCTTTGCTGCTTTATTCACGTCTCCTGTAGAAGTATGAAACCTGATAGCTGCTGCCATCTCAATCTATGTCCACATCAGACATAGATGCCATGAGTTGTTGCTAAATCAGGGCTCAATATTAAGAGTAGCTTAAAGTGGAAAAGAAACTGTAGTTATGCAGCTCCTTAAAACAGAGACTATTTTTCTTTCCTCAGCGAAGGTTTTAGCCACTTGTAAAAGGTCCTACACCATCACATGAGGAATCCTGAGATCACAAATTGTTTTTTATGCCACTGAAGGAAAACCAGCTTATGTGATACAGAACAGCTAGAAGGTGGGTTTTACTTTTATGGAAAATTAGAACTTTCAAAAATGCTGGTATACTTTTATTTGATTCAGATTGATTGACTCCATCATGACTAAAATAGGACCTACCCACACTGCATTCAGTGCTACAAATACTAGATCAGTTGCCAATGGGAGGAAAAAAGGTTGCACAATATTGTACAACTGTAATATCTGTAAGAATTTCAAAAAATATTCCTCTATAAAAGCCCATGACAAAGACAAATTTTCTTATTGCATTGGAATTATAATTACATTACACTGATTAATCAAAAAAAGCTCTGCTTGGACTCTACTGAAATTAACAGTGCTAGAAAGAAAATAACCATAAAGAACTCACCAAAATATGCTTTGGGCAGCCATTCAACTCAGGCAGTTGTGTGGTCAGACATGCCAACGGGCCCAAAGCACAGATGATTGAATCTAGGAGTACAGACAAACTTCCTGAAACAGCCACCATTCCCTGGTAGTGAGGAAAGAAAAAAATGGATAGGGATGAGTAGTAGAAATTTGGCTTCTTTCTCAACTGTATCCATTCTCATGCAGATACTGTATCTTCAGCTCCTCCAGTCCACTTTCACTATTTACACAGTAACAAAACTGTGCCTTGTACTTCACAGAGAGACTGCTGGCTCAAAAAATTTAGAGTTCAGCAGGCAACGAACTGGTGCAAGATAAAGGTAGGAATCAACAGAAGACATCAGAAAATTGTCAGCTGCATAAAACACTGATTCCACAAATTTTTGTAATATATTTTCTGTGCCTTTTTGTACCATCTATTTTGTTAATTACATGAGTCCTAATGACAATAGTTGTTTTATTTTTGAACTTAAAGAAATGCTAAGCCTGTAACAAATGCTTTCATCATTGATACACTTTCAAGAAAAGGAATTTGTCTGCGTGCTTTTCTGGGCTCTGGTTGTTCCTCTCATGATCTCAATCAGTCATACCAAAACCAAAATACAAGAGCATTTATTTCACTGTTGATAAAATAAGCAAGCATAGTGGTGAGATTATCATGCTACTCATAAAACTCGGTGATACTATTTGAGACAAATATGTTTTCTCCTTAGAGGCTGGGCTGAGTTCTCAGAGCCTACTCATGTGAATGTGCATTCACAGAGTCACGGTCATTTAACAGCAGGTAATCATTAAAATGTGACATTATGTTACCAGCTAAGTTGAAACAATTGTAACCGCTATCCAAAGCACTGGCAATATGATACTGCCAGAAAACTAAAGGACATGCAAAAAACTTCTTGGCAAAGGCTGACAGTTGTACAACAGTAACAGAAACTGACCAGAGACTGACCAAATAGCAAGGAAGTACCAAATCCAAGGTGAACATACAGTAAGAAAAGACTGAAGAGTCTCCTGAACTACAAATTGCTTTCAAGGACCTAGAGCTGCAAGGCACCTTTCTTTGATGCGTACTGTTTACTGAGGCCTTTTATTTAACTGAAAATAAAGAGCGATGCATCAAAGAAACAAGGCATGCCACCTCTAGTTTCTATTCCTAACAGAAAATCACTGGTTAAACTTTTAAGAAAATAAAATAATCATCCCCCTGAATGCATTGTGTAAATTACAGGACATCACCATGACATTGCTGGTTACAAGTTCACCTCTGTTTCCTGCAGTCTGTGTCCAATGAGGCTCAGAGATTCACCCAGCAACTGTAAATGTGCAGCAACATCAATGGGATCTGTCTCAGGGGCTTTGGCAGGTGAGGAAGGTACCACCACAGTGCTGGTGGGGGATTTTTTGTGAGGAGAAATCACTCCTGTTGGAGAAGCTGGAAAACACACAAATTAAAATTCCATATTCCTTGCTTTCACTCTTTTACTCACAAGCCTATTTAGTTACTAAAATTCAAATCTCACAGGCATGAGATGCTTAAATTCTTCTGTTGCCCCAGTCCCGTAGTCTTTAGAGTTGCAACTTTTTTTTTTACGTGTACTGAACATCTATCTCAGCTGAACGCATTTGTAGAGATTTGGTATCAGAGATGCTAAACCAAGAAAAACCCACCTTCCCTCTAGCAGCAAACTAATCCCACTTGAACCTCCTTTCTGCCTCTTCTTGTTTTACATTTCAATCCCTAAACTGCCAAAACCAACACCATTCTATGAATCAGATAAGGAAATCTTTATGAAAAATGCTGACATCATTCTTGCTCTCACATAAAAGTTGATTTTACTAGTGATTGAAACGTCATGCTTTGCGAGAAAGCAGGTAGGAAGGTGAAGCAGGTAAGGACCTTTATTTTTTATTCCACAGGCAACACTATCTTCCCTGTCCAAGAAAAAGAGATGAGACAAATAAAGTGCAACAATTACCTTTCATTTTTGGTGCACCATCTGAAGATGATGCCTTTCTCTTCACAGTGGTGGCCTCTGCTTTATTCTGCTTGTGTTGGAGATACTGAGCTTTCTGTTTCCAGATCTGTAGTTACCATGGTAAGAAAAGAAAGATTCATAAATTAGGTAATTCTGTTACCTGATGCCAGGATCTGGAGGCAGAATGATGTTACATAGATAAGAGGCGAAGCAATCCCATGAAAAGAAAATGAATGCTTTTATATTTGCAAGGGCAAGATTTCCATACTTTCCACATTTACATGCTTTAGGGATATAGGTAACTTATTTCAAGGCATTGTGGCAATGCTGGCAGCACATTCTGATCTAAGCACCTTGTTCAGAGAAATCATTTTACAAAAACATCTCACACAAACACTCACCAGTTTATCCTTCTCAGGTAGCTGCTTCCACACTTCTGCCAGTTTTTTACTTAGCTCTCCAAAATCTGGCAGAAAGAAAGAAGAAAAATGTTTACATCAAATTTGATCATAGAGAGAACAGAGGAAATTTACTGGCCCATCCATACACATTTAGGAAGCAAGCCATTCTACTACTGGGACTCTCCACACTGTCCTGAAAATGTGCATTCCTGTTACTCTTTAAAATGAAAAAAAAAAAAGCTGATAGCAGAAGATGAAGTCATGGTGTATCTACAGGAAAGCAACACAACGAAGGTAACTTTTTCAGTAAAGAAAGACCTAGCAAGTTCTTTATGTAGATTCACAACTTGGTTAAATAAAATTATAATATAATCATGAAAACATAATCATGTCCCCTTTGCCACCTCTTGTTCTAAATAACATTGGTAGATTCTTTGCATTATGTCAAAATTAAGAAGTTGGTCAGAAATGGAGACAGTATGTTCTGCTAATTAATCTGACTGGTGTAAAACCAAGAGAAGAGAAGGCTGGATATTCCCTTACCTATTCCAGGGTGCTCAGACACAATAGTTGTACGATATTCCTTACAGAACACTTGATAAGCAGACATGTTTTTCTTCTTTGGCTAGTCAGAAGAAGAAAGGAAACAAAGATTTTTAATTATGATGAGACCTTCTCCAATTTAGTAAGAATTTGGCATTTATTAAAGACTTCAATAAAGATATGGTACTTAGGTCAGGAACCCTAAAAGACAGTCCTTTACATCTTCTGGCTGAATTTAATCTTTATGAAAGCACAGGAATCAGTCAGAACCAGTCTTAGTACAAGGCTTATCTTGCAAAACTCAACAAGCTGCTATTCTAAATACAGAATCAACATAAAACTCTGTTAATAAATCTCAGTTTTAAAACCTATAATAAAACCCAGAATCTGTTATACTATTCACAGTACCTATTATAGATCTGTCAAAACAATTTAGTCCTCACGGTAATGTTTTGTTCGATTCCTTGCATCCTTACAAAGTACTTCCATTTGGCAGGAAAAGAGACTGTGTAGTACATTGACAGCAAAGGTATTGCAATTGCTGAGGTATGATCAGGGAAAAATTCCCAAATAGAATAGGATAATGTCTGAACAGATTTGGGCTCTGTCTGTCCATTTCCTCATACAAAGCATTATTTCTCTATCTGAACATGCACAAGGCTGCTTTCCTCCACTGACTTACACAGCTACAGTTATCTCATTTGTAAACTCATTCATCTGCTAGCTACCATTTCTGCTACTTGTATCTTCATGCAGTAACCATGGAAAACTGAATATATAAGTACAGGACAAAACTGGGAATACGGTAGTCTATTAGAATTAGAATTTCATTTATATACAGGAGTAAATGGGTAAATATCTTCAATTTTCAGGTAACAGTTTCATTCCTTTTTACAGAAAGTTTGATCACTAGTCCAAAAGTCTGCCTGGGAATAGCTAGAGCCAGTCACATTAGAAAGAGATGCAGATGTGCTTGGTACATGACCTGCACCAAGCAAAATTAAGTATAACTTTCCCAGACAATCTCTGTTGGTTAAACACTGTCTGTGCCACAAAGCCAGAAGAACATATATTCCTTTTGCTACAAATAGAAATCACAGTGGCTGACACATTTTTCCAAGCGTGCTTCAGTTACACCATTGATAATTGGTATCCTTTGTTTCAATTTAACATGCCTTTGTAATGGAGTGCCTAATTCACCATTACACATCACCCAATTTCTGTTTTCCCTCCAATTTTTCCTTACTTTGTCTCTTTCTCTTTCTTTTTCTCTTTCCTTTTCTTTTTCTCTTTCTTTTTCCTTTTCCTTTTCTCTTTCCTTTTCCTTCTCTCTTTCCTTTTCTTTTTCTCTTTCCTTTTCTTTTTCTCTTTCCTTCTCTCTTTCCTTTTCTTTTTCTCTTTCCTTTTCTTTTTCCCTTTCCTTTTCCTTTTCTCTTTCCTTTTCCCATTTCTCAGCCTTGTCCTTCTCCTTGTCTTCCTTTTTCCTCCTCTTCTCACCTTGACCATCTGAGTGAAAAACAGCAGGAGGAGGTGGAGGGACAACATAAGGGGTACTGGAAGGTGGTGGTGACACACTTGCTTCTGCTACTGCCACAGGAGAGTGCCCAGAACTCTTCTTAGACTTGGAGTGCTTCTTCTCTCTGTGTTTCTCCTTGTCCTTTTTCTTCTTACTTTTTTTTGACTTCTTCTTCTTCTTGATTTCCCGGTAGGAGTCATCGATCACCAGCTCTCCAGCCTCCAACTCTCCACCAGAAGAAGAACCAGATTCTGGTGGCACCTCCATACCTGAAACCTCGTACTCACTTCCATGGCCCTCTGAATGAAGGGAGGCGTCAGCACCAAAATTCTCAGAAGGTGGATGTGAGTCCGGAGGCGGTTTGTGCTTTTTCCGGGATGACTTCAGGAAGCTCTGCAAGTCGTGCCCCAGCAGGAATGAGCCTTGCTCATCTCGAGCTGATTTCTTTGAAGATTTCTTTGCAGCTGCTGGTGCTGAAGAGTAGGATAAAGAATCATCATCTGCTGCACTACTTTTCTCTTTTGGTGAAAGGATGAGCTTCATCTTCAAGCCGTCAGGTTCACGAAGAGTAAGTGTCTCTGTGTTCACATAAAGAGGTTTCATTTTTTTAGATTTGTGGGAGCTGCCGTCATCCACTGAGTGCTCCCCACTACTCCCACTCAGCTTCTTCTTGGGATGCTCCTTTCTGCTTTCAGAATGGCCAGAGGAAGAGTGAGATGATTTTTCAGAGGTCCTCTTTGAAGACTTTGAGCTTGTGGCCAAAGGTGAGTTGATAGCCTTGAGTAAATCCATGGTTGTATCAGCTGAGGATGGGCTAGAAGCTGCTTTTTTCTTCTTCTTTGATGGTAGATCCAAAGGTGAGACACCTGAAAAAGATCAAGAGAAATGTACACTGAGATAATTCCCTTAAGGATGGTGAAGAAGGTAAGTGAGAATCCTGTGAGCCTTACAATTACAGGTGACAGATTTACATCCTGGCTTAAACAGAACCATAGCCAGCTCAGCACACCCTTACTGATACAATTCAGAAGCTGTGACACCCAAGCTGGTCAAATAATTTAAGGAAGGGGGAGATAGTAGGAAAGTTCTTGAAGTTCTGTGAAACTCCACTTGTGAGTTGTGAAATAAAATGTTTCAATGAAAATACATCTAACTGAAATTACATCTCAAGTGCAAGGTTTTCCTGACATTTTTAGCCAAGGTGAGACCAATGAGTTGAAAATATGAGCTTTTTCATTCTGTAGACAGATTTTGATGAAAGACAAAATTTCAGCTTGGCTTTCTCCTTCAATTGGACCAATAATAAATCCTAAATGTGTTAAGCTTCTATGAGCTGAATTGTCATTTTCTGGCCAACTAATTAATTGTGAGAATAACTGAACAGAAAAGCATTTCTTTTTCAACCTCAGACATTCTATTTTTATAAATTCAGAGAAAGTTATACTACCTCTAAGTATAATTAGTTTGCAGTGCAATAGGAAAACAAGAAAAGCAAATGTGAAGGCATGAGTTAGAAAACTACTTGTCAGTGAAAAGGGGATGGAAGCTCTCTACCCCCCACAATGGCAATTTGGTAAGATAGACTCTGAAAATATAATTCCCTAATTCTCTGCTGTCTGGTGCTGATCAGTGTCAGGTTTCTGATTACTTGCTCTAAGGCAGGATGATGTATTCTCCTCCTATAAAATGGTAACCACAAAGCTTGATGACATTGGTTTAAGAGCATCCTTTCTTTAAAGTCATGATCTGTTAGCCTTTTCCCCTGCTTGATTACTACCTTACCTCTGTAGCAGAACTCATCAGAGGAGTGTTTTCTCTTCTTTTTGTGAGCTTCTGTCCCTGGAAAAAACTCACTGTCCTGGAATAAGAAAAAAAAGTTGCTGACAAAAAGGAGGGAAATAATATGAGAGTCACATGGACTATTAACATAGATAAAAATCTATAGGAGCTATCAAAAGTTACCTGTACTGCTTTAACACCAAGGAACCATAGGTATGGACCAAAATCATCATTCTAAGTACTAAAAGGAAACCTACTGTCCCCAAGAACACACAGTGTAGGTCTAAAGTATCACAAAACACATGTTACAGATAGGTGGGAGAATACAAAAGATATCATTAGTCAGGACTGATTTCAGCACAACAGTCAGCTAATTGACATTGAGCTTTCTGTAGGCATGGAAGCACAACAAGGCTCCAAGGAAAGTGAAAGACAGATCTCTGAAGGGAGACCCCCAAGTGAGAGGAGCAACATAAAAGAAAAAGCACATTTGCAAAGTGTTGAGATATGGGCAATGAAAGCCATCACTTGGAGATCAGCTGATAAGTTGAAAAAAGACAGACATCTAACCTTTAATAAAGCTAAGAAATAACTTCAGATGCATAGACTGTCAAGCCTTCAAAAAAGAGAGCAGTTCATGCTTACTGTGCTGAAAAAGAAGTAACAAGAGGTACAAAGAGGTGACAACTAGAATGATGGGACAAAAATATGTCCTTAATATGCCATGTCACCTAATTATTATCTGTGTCGTGATCAATTTATGGCTCTGAAACTGAAGCTCCTCTAAAGAATTCCAACTGCCTGATAGAAGATTTTGATTTTAAACAAGAATTTGCTTCTGAGATGAAAAAAAACCCCAAGCCACGAGACAGCCATCTCTGAGCCAACGGCAGAAATTGTAGCTCAAAGAGGAAAGCTTTGAAGAAACTTAAGTTGCTACT
Source organism: Nicator chloris (assembly GCA_013400495.1). Classification (NCBI taxonomy): domain Eukaryota; kingdom Metazoa; phylum Chordata; class Aves; order Passeriformes; family Pycnonotidae; genus Nicator; species Nicator chloris. The sequence goes on along the minus strand of WAAE01018517.1, from coordinate 177,925 downwards.
ATGTCATTTTAAGAGTTAAGGCCCCAAAGAGCTAAATAGGGCAAGTTCATTCTTCTCAAGAGCTACTGTTTCAGACTGTCTGCAGAATTAGGAAGACAACAGTCCATCAGTTAATAATCTATCTATCCTCTGCTGGCTATTTATACAACTGTAAATGTTTTTTTTGTTTTTTTTTTTTTTTTTAATGTGTGTAAGAAGTTATCCATAGCATTTTCTGACTTGCAAGGTTCTACATCAATGCTAGAAGAACACTCCTACTGCCTCATTTTCTGAGGCCAGAAAAATCGGAATCAGGGACTGATCCCCTCCTTTTCCCCAGGAAAGTTACTGAACAATACAGTATATGATTAGCTGCTCTTGCTGTCTTCTACATGCATTTCTAAATTAAAAAAAAAGAAATAAGAAAAAGAACAAGAAACTCATTCCATCCCATTCCATTCAACCACTACCTTTATGCATATCCTTACACCTTGAACCTTTTCCCTGAGGGTTTCTACCTGAGTTGCTATCTCGTCTTCCTCTTGCAGAAGATCCTTGTACGAGCGCTTTTTCTCTCGCTGTAGCCGGCCAGGTCCCAGCCCGTCATCAACGCTTCGGTGACTGTCTAGGAACTCTATGATTTATGTGAAATGGGAATAAAGGAAGAAATTAAATACCACGTTAAGGAATGACAGACAAGTGGAACACTCATAAAATAAGCGAACAGAGGACATTGGCACAGAGTGATGCACAAAACCAACAAGCACAGAGGCCTGAAAGGTAACAAGCAGTCTGTACTGCCTCACCAGAGGGATGGGGCTTGGTGCTCTAACACAGTCATTCCAGATTTAATCTCTAATGCCTGTATGTTCCTTCCTAAAGACAAGTGGGTCTAGAAATGTTACCATGACTAAATGTATCATTATACTTCATCCCCTGTCCCACTGACTTGGCAGAGTTCCCAATCAGAGTGTCTGCATTAGGAAATACCACCCATTTCTCTCAAGTTCTAATCCCAGTACTTTACACCTGGAAATCAAGGGCTTGGGATCCTCCAATAACTTGGCCAGGTTAAATTTAAGGGCTCCACCACACCCTTCTTTCCCATTCTGACTGCACGGCCTGGCAAGGGCTGCAAAGGGCACCCTTTGCAATAAAATTAATTTTTTTTTTTTTTTTGCAAATCCCTCTGAGATTATGAAGCAGGCATACCTTCTTTCTTCTTCGTGCCATCATAAGCCATGGTGGTCCTGCGGGAGCCTGTGAATGAGTTGCCACGTCTGGGCTCCTTCCCCTGTTCCCATCTATAGGAAAAGGTCTGAGAAACAGAGAATGAAAATAACCTTCCCATAAAGAAGAATCACTATGTAAATGGGGAAACTTTCTCTGAACCAAATAAAGATTCTCTGGAAGACAGTGGGAAAGGAAATGAGTGGTCACTCTTCAGGCTTGACAGATTTGGGTTTTTGAACAAAATGGATGTTGTATTATTTTAAAGATAGAAAATACCACCTCTTTCTTGTAAAATATCTGAATCACTGAACTAATTTATTTACAAAAATAGAAAGAGGGTGAGAAGACAACTGAGTTTGATTTTCATGACACACAAAACTGCACCCGAACTGTGTCAAAGCCAGTTTTTGTCAGATGCCACTGTAGCAAAGAGTGGGATGTTTAAAGAGATTTCAAATCCTTGAATCTCAGATGAGGTGTAGGAAAAGAAGGGACCAGGCAGAAGGAATTAAATTACAAAAGAATTATTATTGTTTTTTGGTTTTTTACTAGAGGATCACACGTTTTGTATTAGAGGTGTGTATCCTTCTGATGTGTTTCCCAATGCTACCACTGCAGCCATTCTGAATGCCAGCCTGGGAGAGGGGATGGAAGAGAGCAGTCCTTTTAGCCAGGCCTGCAGCAACCCAACCTCTGCCCCCCAGGTTTCAGGCCTCCTCTAACTGAGTCACTGCGCCAGCCATGGGCATAAAGCAGGATAGTGTTACTATGGAATAGCCACACTCAGGTTCCCTCAGAGCAAACAGCTTTTGTTCCTCAGCCAGTGACCAGCTCAGCAAGAAAAGATCGTTCTGCTCCTACAGGATTAATCCAATCGCTCCCAGCTGCCTTTGTGTGTTTGTGTGTACGTGCACAAGTGTAAATACCCAGCCACAAAGACCATGCAGTCTGCTCATCCCAGCTGTCATGGTGATCACGCCACACTGAAGCTACACGGGAATACTTTGGGAGCAGGGAACTTATGCTTGCACATCCCCCATGCAACTTGATTTTATAAACAACTGGCTGATGCTGACAATGTACAAGTTATTCACCCTATAGTGGTTACTTAACTGATACAACAAAGTCACAACTAAATCAAGCTTGTCGGTACACAGGATATGTTTCTGTTTAAATTCATAGGAATACATGTTATTTCTTCAGGTTTTGGGAAAGCACCCACTGCAGAATGTCAAGTGTTCTGACCATTATATATTGCTGGTAGCGAACACAAGGTTTCTACGTACACACAAGAGCACTGCATATGTATATGTAGAGATCACCGCACTCAGCAATAAAAAAGAGCATCTTGCCACTTGTGGGCTCGTGATCTTAAACCAGACGTTGTCAACATTTTGTGCAGTTTGTTTGTCATACAGACTTTAGTGGGAAGACACACACCAGAGTATTGTGCTCAAGACAGTAAGAGCCTAATCCAGATACTGCTCAGCAAAACAAAGCTGAAGACAGTCATTCATCAATGGATGACCTGGAGAGCCTAAGATTTTTTTGTACCTACCTGCATACTTTTTATTCTCTTTCTAAATCTTATCTACTTGACAGGTCCAAAGGTTGGTAGGTACTGCCCAAAGGCGCTCACAGCCCAGACGTCCAATCCGGCAAATACAAAACATACCCTTAACTACTCCCATCTTATAAACCTCAGTTAGGTTCCCCTGCTTCAAATTCGCAGGTGTCAGCAGCGATGGCATAGGCTCAGTGGGGAAGATCTCCCTTCACGTCTCCCGTTCCTTAGCGCACACGCCTGCGGGTTCAAGGCCCAGCCTTACTCTTCTGCAGCCCCGGGGCTCCGCACGGAGCCCCGCTCCTCGGTTCCGCTGCCCACTGGCCGCGGAGGCGGCTCCCTCTCCCCATGTCCCGCCAGCGCTCCCCGCCGGGGCCGTGAGGGCAGACGGGACCGCCGGGAATTCCGCGCGCGGCCGAGAGCGCGAACCCCGGCACCGGCCCCTCCGCGGGCACGGAGCGGCGGCCGGCCCGTCCTGCGCATGCGCCCCGACACCCCCCGGAGCCCGGGCCCCGCCGCCTCCTCCGTTCAAAACGGGCTCGTCCGCCCCGCTCCCGCTCGCGCGTCCCCTCACCCGAGCGGGCTCCAGCCTCACGCCAGCCCGCGGCTCCGGCCCTGTAGCAGGCCCGGGCGTGCCCCGACTGCTGGGCCGCCCAGCAGAGACAAGGCCCGCCGGCACCGAGCCGCGGCCGCAAGGTGGGGACGGGCAGCGGACGCCTCACTCGGCCCTGCCGCTTCCCGCCGCGCCGCCGCCCGCGGCCGCCATCTTGGGCAGGGAGACAAGGGACCCGCGCCAGGACCGGCCAGCCGAGTGCCGAGCGCCTCCAACGCGGCACGCGCGGGGCGGGTAGCCAGCTTGCCGAGCGCATCGATGGCCGGCGCGGCTCCGCGGCAGCGGCGTGTCCCCTCGGAGCCGTGCGACACACGGGTGGCACACACGCGGGGCATCTGTGCCCGGCCCGGCTCTGACCCCGACCACCACCACTGGGGGGGTGCCCACCTTCCCCCTTGGCGCAGCCTCCTCTGCGTGTGTGCGGGTGCTGCGCGGTCACGGCACAGCTTCGCCTCTCTTGTCGTCCGCGTCTGTAAGAGACTGAGCTGGCTGGGCTCGCAGCCCGGGCTGGTTGTTGGTGCCCCGGTTGGGTCAATGGGAAAGGGTGAAATCCTGTTATTAAACAGTAACAGAGCCAGCACTTCCATGAGATTAGTCACACACGCACACGTATGGGCACATCTCCCTCAAGACTACTTGATTCCCCGAGGAACTGAGTGGGTGCGCTGCACAGGTGGGGATTGGGGGCCAGCTGGGGCAGCGATAAGCACGACTGAACAGCACACTCGGGACTACTGCCTGTGAAAGCGTCACGCAACCCTCGCACCCGTTCTTATCGATGGTCCAAGAGAAAGGCAAATTGGCCCCAGCATCTTCTACGGGGCTCATTCATTATTGCAAAGGCTTCAATACAGAGGTTAAAAAAAAAGCTCAGGAAACAGCCAGGTTAGAAAATAATCCTTTTTTTCCCCACTAGATTAGTCTTTCTTCACTCTGACCTATTGGGAGGTTCAACAAACCTCATTTCACTGTTACCTTAAATCCCATAATCTCACTGATGCTAGAGCTGTCTTGTTATTTAGGTGCCGGCAGATACTGCCGTGACTCTCTGGCAGAGGCTGCTCACAGTCATATGCTGTCTGCAGTCTACCATTCCCAGACATGCCTGAGGTTAGACCTGACCCATCACAGGCAGGCCATTCCCCAGCCCCTACAGATCTGCCTTCTGGTCCTGCTGATGCTTTTGTGTCCTAACGAGTACAGAATGATGACAGTAGTTATTTGCAGTCCAGTAGGGCCTAGAGGAATTTCAAGAGAATAGAGGCCTATGCCTGTTATGCTGTGTGAAATTGTATTTTGATCCACAGTGAGGGGTATAGCCTGTACACACAGATCAATGTCTGCAAGCGCAGCAGCTGAAACACGTCAGGGTGAAAACTCACCAGCCCCTAGGCTGAGCACAAAACCTGTGCAGATGCTCTCATGCATGTACACTGGCAAAACCAGAATCACTCCTTGCCCTCCAGACCGTAACTGAGGGAGGAATCACCAAGGTGGACAAGTGCAAATTTATGACCAGGATCTTGCCAGAACTGAACCTGACATGACCTGCTGCTGTACTTCTGCTTATTGGTGATGTTTTTAGGAGTCCCAGTGGTGGATTCATACCCCATTTGACAGTGCACAGCACAACAAAATCACAGTTCCCATGTTTTTATAGTCTTCAGCTTTCTTACTCGTATTACAGGCTGTACAAAAACATCTATGGACGTAACAGAAACATCAGGTAACTCCTGGGAGCTCCTGGCCTGTGGGTCAGGTGGAAGCAGAATGGGAGCAAGTCAGGAGAAGCCGTGAGCAGGATTGGGAGAGACTACAGGCAGCCCAAAGAAACAGGAATTCAGATTGCTTTGAAAATGGAGTGCTTAAATTAGCCTGGTATTTGATGATAGCAAGCATTTGGTAATGATAGCTAGTAAATGCATGGGGATGGTATGTTTAATATTCTGCACCCTAGAAAGAGAAAGCATTTGAGCTCCCCTGCAGTTTAATGTTTTTAGTGCTGGATGGTTCATAGTTATTAGATTGTGTCAGGGACTGTGTGTGTATGAGAGAGAATGAATTTGCAGATGAATTTACAGGTGAATTTGCAAAAATGAGCATCTAGCAGGATACTTGCACATAAAGCCACTGAAGCACCAATCATTCAGACTTCCCCTGTTGAGATCCATCCAAGTTTCTTTCCTCCCACAGAACAAACATAATAATAATAATAATAATAATAATAGGAATTGTAACAGTAATAATGATAACATATAGTCCCTTCTACTGCACTTTTCATCAGCAAAGAAACGCTCAGAAAAATTAATTTCAGTCATTCCCATTCTTCAGAGCTCATAGAGGGAGCCAGCCAGCACTAAACATTGGCATTTATTGGATGCTTTCAGACAGCTTAGCCTTTTGCTTTTCTAGAAAATCCAGGAACCTCTTTAGAGTATACACCTAGATTAAACAGGTCAGGTGGGGAAAATGTCAGAATGCTGATAGCAAATTTAAGAGAGTCACAACCCCTTCAAATTCTTAACACTTGACAGAATTGTTTCTTTGTATTCTGGAATATAAGAGGTTATAGTGAAGGAATCAGAAAATCAAACAGTCCCTTTAGCCTTTAAGACCTGAAGTGTAGCTTCAGTCAGTCTCAGACTGTTGTGAGAATATTGCTTATTCCTTTTGCTCAGAGCATCTTGCATTCTTTTGCCTACATCCCTGGGAAAGAAACTGCAAAAGGGTACATGGTATGTTCCCTCAGGTGTCCTCTTGGCAGTGAGCGTCCTCTTGCATATTGTATAAAATGCTTTTGGCAGTGCAGAACATTTTAGGAGGTGTGTATAGTTCCCTATGCTTAATGCAAGATTAGTTATGTACTAAGGACTTACTGCCCATGAAGCCACCCAATCTGGCCTTGCTTTGCCCACTTTATTTCCACCATGCATCCTTGTTGGCTTATTTTCTCCTGACTGAACAACAGTCTGAGCTGATAGATTTAGTAGCCCTCTTTTGTTTCATTGGGTTTTAGTACTTAGTTTTGTGGTGTCTCAAGTGCAATAAGTGTAAGAGGAATGAATAATAACATGAGCACTAGCCTACAACCAAGTTATGTACTGAATTAAATTCAGCACTCAGAGCTGTGTGAACAATTATCAATTTTACCTGTCATACCTAACATAGTGTTTATTTGTCATAGTTTTGTAACTCCCTAATCTCTTTTCACTCCTGTCCCAGTTTGTCATACATTGTCCCTTGATTCCGAGATGATTTGACATTAACTGGAATCGGACCGGGTTTAAAACCTCTGCTCTCCACCTATGGAAGAAAAGCAGCACACAGGCAATGCTACTCTTGTAGCACTTGTTAGTCTTGTTGCTTGTTTTGACCAGAGTTACTCTTCTCTGTGCACATTACAAGACTTGTGTGTTACCAGCTACCAAGCTGCCCTTAAAAAGGAAAGTGCAGGAAGTGACCACGATGTTATAGTGACTTTATGTGTAATGAACCTTGCTTGCTTGCTTGCTTGCCAATTGCCTCACCCATATAATTTCCTTAGTCTTCTTTATAAGCAGTGCTGGTGACTCCTCTTTGGATACAAGGACTTGCTTCCTTAGAGAATCAAAACTTCAAAAGGTTTGTTATGTGCATTGTTTCGGTGTTGGGGCTTTATTTAAATTACTTCCCATTTGTCTTTGCTTTTTTGCAGGATGCATTCATTTTCATGCCTCTTCATCTCTCAGTACAGTCATTAATGAAACCACAAAGGTGTGTGCATTCATTTGTAATGTCAATACACCAGTCTGAATGTTCCCCGGAGCCACAGCATCTGTCACAGTGGGGACACACCCCCTGCTCCTCGTGCTGCACCCTCTGTATTCATGCTGAGAGAGTTAAGGTGAGATAGGAGGTCAGGATCTGGTAGGGAGAAAGTACGGTGAACGACAGTAGGATTTATGGGGTCTGGAGAGGAAGAGCCTGTTCCTGGAAGTGGTTAAGCAAAGGAGAAAGGACTGTGCTGGGCTGATACACAAAAGGAAAGGCTAAATGCAGGCAATCAATCAGCATTGAATTTGCCTCTTTTCACTGATTTTGCTGTCTCCCTTCTCACCACCTGCCAGGAAGGTAGAATTGGTTTAATCTGAGTTTCACGGAGCCGTGCAAGGCTTACTGCATTGCTTTCAGCACTGAGGTCATCCTCCAGGCCTGTTCCCTGGAGACCTTGCTGGTGTCTGCTCACAGCCCTGGTCCCATAAAACAGCAGGCATTCAGCTCTATCTGTATTCTTGGTTTGTGTTATATATGTATGGGAATAATTCGTCCTGGGGTGTTTGTTATATTGTATATAACTTGATATTTCTGTGTTAGAATCTGTGCCGTGTAAGCTTTTACGGGAAGCCTGTTTCAAGGGGAACCTTGAAACCTGGACAGGAACTACATTTACATCTGAAGGAACAATGGAGAATCACGTTCCCGGGAGGAGACCATGGCCAACGACTGCCACTTAACACATGATCCTATCAGTCGATAAGGATAAGCTCATCAGCATCCACCCGAAACTTCATCTAAAACTGAATTAAGAAAATCATCCCTTCCGAGGAATCTTTTCAGCAACTCCGGAGACCGGTGTTCACCTACCATGAATTTCATCTGCAGCATAAGAGAGACTTTTGTTCCTATTACAAGCCCAAGCCTGGGGCTAATTTTCAGGTATAAAAACTGGGAAGCCGACAGGCAAAAATGTGGACAGAGGGTTGGCGAGAGAGAGGGTACACTCTGTTCACCAGTGCCAACTCCTAGGCTTGGCACTTTGTCCGTGTTGATCGTGGCTTTATCGAAATTATTTTGTAATCAATAAATTCTTTTATATTTCAATTTGGTTAGTTTTGGCTTTTACCTATAACAGTTTGCATTTTCCTTTTTTTCCCCCTGAATCTGTTAATTTATTTAAATTCCTTCTCTCATACCTTGATTCCATTATAGCCCTCTTCTGTACAGGTCAGACTGACCTGCTCTTCTCTTTTTAGACATTGTAGCATGATCCTTCACCTTTAGGAAGAAAAGCCTGTAACTCTGGAGTGCTTCATTCCTGCAGCTTTCTGTTTATGACAGATCCAGACTGCTGATATCTGTCCTGTATCAGGTAGCAGAAATTACTATATTACTAATATTTCTCTCCAAATAATGTAGATGGCTCATGGCTATTTCTGTGGACCAAGACTGCGTATTGCCTCTGCTTCTGGCTACCGATGTCATTGCTGGAGATCAGAACTTTTGGAAAAAGCAGGAGATTTCACTGTTACCTGAACAGTTAGAAAGTGGCAATGGAGTTGGCAGAGGTTGGCAACTGGACAGTGCTGCCTGCAAAATTCTTGAGATGCCAGTTGGGGTAATGCCAAGCTTGTGACTGTACTGTGCCGTGGTCTATAGAGGTGCTGCAAAAATATGGGCAAGAGACATGTGGAAGGGGCTCCAGACTCAGCAAGGCTGGAGTCACAGTAAAGGCAAGGAGATGTACTGATGTGATGAGAGGTGAGGAATAACAAAAAGTTATGAAATGCAAAGTGGTACGTGTTGGGAGAAGTTGGTGGTGGTGCAGGACATTTTATGTGTTTTACATAACAGGTAATTTTCAATGCTTTCAAAGTCACTGGATAAGACAACATGATCTGGGTCATCAAGTGCTGTTCCCTGCTACTGTAGGCCCACTGTCATTCAATCCCTTATTGTAAACTGATCTCATCTTTAAAGTAATCAAGTCTCATTCCCCCACAATGCTCCCTGGGAGATTGTTCCAGAGTCTCTTTTGTCTGATGGTTAGGAACCATCTCCTAATTACCAGCTGAAATGTATACATGGTTAGCTTGCATTTATTTGTTCTTGTGCCAACATCTTCTTTTAGCTAATATAATTATTGTCTTTTGTTGCTCTTTTTGCTCAGAATTATTTATAGAGAGCTGTCATACCTGCACTCATTCTCATTTTGCAAATAGAATATGTCACTCAAAGGCAAGAAGAACATGGAGACATCAACCCCTCTTTCCCCAAATATGTGAAAGAAGTTAGCCCTTGGTATGGGGGCAAATATAGCTGGTCAGGGATACAGTGACTGTTTTTTGTGATTGCACTATTGTTTGTTTGTGAACTTGCTTAAAGAAGCCTCACCTCTCACTGTGCCATAATCTAAAATAAAATTAAATCAAGCTCGCTTTTCTGGATTATGGGAGAACTGAAAAATAATGACCTGTGGCATCACAACCTGGTACAAGAGAACTATCTAGAGGGGAATTCTGCAGTCTAGGCTGAGGCTGAGCTCATGCTGGGAAAGATGGAGGAATGAAAGGCATCTATAAAACGAATTTTAGCTGTGCTTTGCACCAAGCAGAGAGAAGAGTCACAAAGCTGAGCTTAAAAGTTTTGTGTGAAGACAGTATTGGTCTGAAGTGCAAGTACAAACGTGGGATAAACTTGAAATGAGAACATTTTCTTTCTAATGCACATCAGAAACCTTCAGAAGGAGTTAAGGTGCTTCAAGATGAATGAGAGTGGAAGCTCCTTCAGCTCGTTGCTCACTGCACCGTGCAGCAACATTTTGAAATTTCTTCTTTTCTTTCATCAATTGCTCTCCAGATGGAAGTTGAGGGTTTTCAATATTGTCTGGGGATGCTGAAGCTTGACAATCTGAGAAGCAGTTTTGACCAGCCTCCCAGTGATTCTCAAATCCTTATCATGTGTCTGGGCTGTGTACTGATCACTTGTACACAAGAGGGATCAATTGTTCTCCCAAGAAGTGCTGGTCCCCAGTAAGGCACATGGGTCTGTGTGCCCTCATTTATTTTGGTGAGAGACCTAGGGAAGAGTTTGGTGGGTTTCAGTCATGATTTCAGAATGGGGGAATGTAAAAAAAAACAACAACAACACAAAACCTGTTGTTTGTTCCTTAGCAGGATATAACAGTGTACTTATATAGAGAGAAGTAGAGAGATTATATCAGTGTATATCCCAGTCATAACTCATTTCTTTTCTTAACAGTACCAGTGAGGGAAGGCTCTTGAGTATTGGTGCTGTACTTGGCACACAGAAAGAATGGGATGTTTTACAGTCCTGGATTCAATTCACGGTTAAATGTCTCAGGTAATGGAAACGTTTACCACATCACTCGAGAGCATTGTATTGTCTACTAGATTTCATAAGCAAGGACTTTCCTTTTTTATTTAGTTGAGCTGCTTGCTTTTTCTGAAGAAATAAATGACCAAATAAAATCCAAATCTGAAAAACTCCCCCACTGAGTCTATTTCAGTTGTGGCTGTTTTCTTCACATTTTCCTCCTTGAAATGCATTAGTTTCCAGTTGAAGGAACCTGAAGAAAATATGATTATTACCAAGAAATTTGCAAATTAGCACAGCTCAAAACACCCCCACAGCAGTGTTCTAGTAAAATGGGTGAGGCTGGGCTAAAACGTCTCTATATTTATTTGGATCATTCTATATTTGGGTTTAGCAGTCCTATTACTGAGCTAAAATTTAGGACTCTTTAGACACATTTGTCCTGGAAACAGCACTGGTAAATTACAAGCTCTGATAGGTGGGAGGATGAGGCCAGTGTCTAAGATTTAACAAGGAAAAAAGTAACAGACATTCTTCCATTTCTATTAAGTGTGTTTGCATATTTTCAGCACATTCAACAAATGAATAGTTCTGTGCTTGGAAAAAATTAGTGGTTAAAGAGAAGCAAAATGCACCAAGTATGGTGTGTGGGATATTGCAATGCTATTAGGCAAATTGGTGCCATGTCTTTGGCAGGACTTTTCAGTTCAATTTAGATCTACTCCAAAGGAGGAGAAGAGTGTGTTTTAGTCAGACCACTGGGGTGAGACTATGCATGGAAAAACTCCCATATAAAGAAAGATTGAAACATCAGTAAAAAGGTGGAGAAGAGATGGAAAATGTACACCGTGTAAGGTAGAGTGCAGGAGAAGATGTGACCACTAATCACTGAAGATTTTTTGTGAAACAAGGAGAAAGGAGAGGTTAGTGGAGAGGGAAATGACTGGTGAAATGAAGCTTTGGTCTATGACAAAAGGAGGCAGTGGAAATCCATGCTTTCAGGTTTCTTGGAGTACAGGAGCACAATTTTAAACAAGGGTGGAAATTTCTGTGTTAATTCTAGTGTAATTACTGTAGCTGAAAATACACTTTTTATTTAAACTCTTCCATTCTGGAAATCAGAGCCCTGCTACATTCCAGAGCAGAAGTCGAATTTGAATTCTGAGAACCTCTCAAGAAGTGCTCATGGGGGATAAATGATCACATAAATGTCAAATGCATCATTTCTTAAATGTTCCTGCTCTGGTCATTGCTAGCAGTCATGTCTTAGCAATATCTTTTGGGCTGAACGTGGAGCTACACAACATGATGTTCATTATGTGCTGAAGACATCCAGCACTGTATTTTTCACCGTATTCTTCTCTTTACCACAGGTAAGTTCACAGTTTATGTCTGTATTATTCTGCACTGCTAAGCTAGTGCTACCTGCCAAGATTTACAGCATCCTCCCTTAAGCTCAAACGGTTATAAAAGTCACTAGGTGGCAGCAGTGCCATTTCTGGTCTCCTGTTGCCCCGAACTCCTGGTCGCAGCTGTGTGCTCTGGGGTGCGCCTTGTAGCCAGTTCCCAGCTTTGCAGGGTATGCAAGGGCAGCTATACCTACTGAGAAAATACTTGCCTCTTCCTCAGCAAGAGATTTGTGCTCTCCATTTGATGCCTTCCCAAAGGCTGGGTTTTAATGGATGATTCTCTATTTTTTTCTTCAGATTACTTGTTTTTCTCTGAAATTGCCCAAATTTGCAGCTTGCAGACACTGGTATATACACATGCTGATGGCTGTGTTGTTATGATTTGTTATATGCTTCCAAGGCAGTGCAAGCTTTGACTGAGAGCAGGGAATATCCCTGGAACCAAGAGAGGTTGACTCCACGGCTCAGGTATGAAACTGGATAACAGGAATTTGTTAATGGCACTGTTTGTTGTTGTTGCACTGTTGCAGTTGGCTTTGCTCAACAAAATGCTAAAGGCAAAGTGCTAAGAGAAGAGAAATACACTGGAGAATTAAAAGAATCAGAATAATTTTGGTCTTGAACAATCCTCAAGTTTCCCAATTCTGGAATTTCCTGGGAAAAGGATTAATTCTAGTCAGTTCCCCAGCTACAACCGTTAGACTCTGAGGCTCCATAGCAGGGTGATGAATGGGTGAACAACCTAGCTGGTGGTGTCAGTGTTGGTTTGCTTGCTTTCCGAAGAAATCTCACCAAACTTAAGCAGTCTCCAGGAACCCTTCAGATGTCAGTGTCAAAACCAGGAGAAAGCTTCCTCTGGTGGTCGCAATCTGGTCTTTGTGGGTTCAGTAGCTCCTTCCCTGTCTGCTTCAATGACAAGCTGAACTCAAGGGCAGGGGCAAGAAGGAAAGGTTATTATGATTCTTCTGGCTTGCTTTTTTTTTGACAGATTCTCCCCCCACTTTCTCCCCCAGCCAGAAACAAACTCACACTTTTATTCCTCGCAAAAAGCTCTTTTCAATGGAGTTTTAAGTGTGGAAATGGACCAAGGCAACAGTGTTCAAATGTACTGGGGAGGACATGGCTCTTGGCTCTTGTTACAGATTTTAAGACCATCTTCACCAAATTCTCACAAAATCAAAATAGTGCTGCTGTGCTCTGCAAAAAGGCAGATGGGGGTTTCAAAACTGAGGGTCACCAAACATGTTCTGGATAGACATTCTTCCAAGGTCACCTCCTCTGTAATTTATGAAAGTACTGATTTCTTTTTTTAAATTGATACTGGGGGTTTCTGCATCTGGAAACTCTCACAAGGTTAAGGGCTTAATTCTTATTCCCACAAGTTCCTATTGCAATTTGGTGGTGGAAAGAATCGTCCAAACTGGTGTTAATCCATGCATTTTTGAGGCCTTCTTTACATAGCCAGAGTTGTGGAAAGGTAAATAGAAAATAAAAGGAGACCATTTAATATGTTTGCACACCCAAATACACCTTTTGGGCTACAAATTTTGACTTTCTCCCTTCTATTTCACTTGCTCCATGCTGTCCTTCAGCAGGGGTTGGAATTTTGAAATGGATTTAAAACAAAAATACACGCTCTGCTTTATTATGAGCATATTTCAAGGGGAAAATGGATTGTATTTTTATTGGACTGAATGCATTCAACTGCAGCAACTTTTATTATTTTGAAACAAAGTTTTGTTATTCAAACAAAAGCCTAAGTGGTACCTACTATGCCAACATGAAGCATTTTTCTACAGCTCATTTTTAAATTAGCCTTTAGGATTTACTTGACTAAATCAAGCCTCAGGAAAGAAAAGCTTGCAGGGGGGAAATCACTGCATTAGAGGTGATAAAATGAGAAATGAGAGAGACGAACATCAGTGCAAACTCATCAGCATTAGAATAAACTCAGAAATAGACATTCTACATTTCCATAATGCTGTCAGCTGCCACTACAGGGACAGGGATCTATTACCTCTGTTTATACTGCTGCTAACTTAATTTATAGCAATTTATTGTATAACAGTAGACAGTAACTTGACTGGCTGGGAAAGAAAAATTCCCTTTGTGCTGAAAATAAAAATGATAATGCACATAATAGATTTCTGAAAGTAATTTGAATGGCTGGGTAAAACACAAGGTGAGTTAGATGTATTTTTAGTAAATCTCAGCACAAATTACCTACTTTCATATGCACATTTGCAGATGGATCGATAAAGGGCAGACATGGGACATTTACTTTGTAAGATTGGATGGGCCCAGGTTTTTCACCACTTGCAGGCTTTTTTATTTCGCTGTGGCTGCATGGGGGGGATAAAGCAAGAGCAGAAATGGGCACAGTGCCCTCAGGGCTGAAATCAGGTGCCTATTCATGATCAGCTTTGTGAAAAAAGAATCTGACACAGCCCTGTCCCAGAAAAAAGGGGCAGTTCATGTCATTTCTGTCCAGATGTTGGAGAGGATAAGAAACACTAAGATATCCACAGCTTTCAATCTAAAGAAGTATCTGTAAGATATTTTTCAGGCAGACACCTGTGTGCCCTGATTTTGCTCCAAACCAGCTGGCACAAGCCCCAAACTGGAGGCTTTTGTTGGTGCCTGTCCCTCATCTCAGCGTCTCAGCTCAGACTCAGCCCTGTGCTCACCACCACTGCTCCATGTTCGGTCTGGAGCTGATGGCATCCTGTCAGACTGGCTTCAGAGCAAGTTGACATTGGTTTGCAAGATACCGTGAAGACATACCATGAAGGTGGTGGGATCTCAGTCCTTTGTTAAAGCCCATGGCCTGACCCTGTCAGACCTGTCCTGCTCTCAAGCAGTGGTCCTCGGTCTCTTCATTCCCTGAGCAGGAGTCTGGACCTTCTCTGCAGCAAACAAGCCTCTTGGTGAGAAGTTTGCTCTTCTCTTTCAGGCCACCTTAGAAGTAGTTAATGAGTCTTTGGGGTGCGTGAACCAGAGACAGAAAAGCATGGCTCTGGCAAGTCTAAGGGATATAATCATCAGCCTGCAGGTAAACATGTGCTGTTAAATGTTTTGCTGATCAGAGATGAACTGCTGAACACGGGCCTTGGGAGCTGCCTTGTGACCACAGTTACTCCCTTTATGACAAGAATCTGATCTTCAAACTGAGGTGGAATGCTTTTCTGTTGCAGCATAAACTGGTTTTGCAGGGACAAGGAAGGATAGGACCGACAATAGTTTGTGGAAATCTGTGCTCAGAATTAAAATATATGGAAGCAAAATTAGAAGTACAGTCACAGCTGCGCAGATACTTCCAGATTTGAATAAAACAGGGGATGAGGTAGCTGAGAACTGAGTTGCATAGCCCAAGCCACAAAAGGAGAAGTGTAACACAGAAACAGCCAGGTCTGGCACATCTGATAAGGACTTTGGGTCTAGAGAGGCATGAGGAGTTTGCACAATGTCAGCTTTCTGTCTCCAGAGAGTGCTGGTCCAGAAGAATCTCATGTCTCAGGACACTGTCATGAGCAAAAAAGAAGCCCGTATCACATTTGACATCACAGTGATCCTGTTGTCCCAGTGGCATTCCCAGTGTTTCCAGGATTAACAGCTGTGTTTGCCCTCATGAGGGTGTCACTTCAGAACTGCAAGGACTCCAATGATAGCCTGTGTTTCTCAGCCCAGCTCTTTCCATGTCTCCCACAGGTTATCACCCCATCCTCACCTCCCATGGCTGTGGAAATTTCTGGGGTTTGTGCTGCTGTGCAGGGGCAGCCTGGGAGAGGACTAGCAGAGCCCCCTCACAAACAGCCTTTGCATGGACTCCCTGCAGCATGACAACTCACCTGGCATACACAGAGCCCCCACGTGAGTCCCATCTGGATGGTGTGAAAGGCCAGTCCTGAAAGCAAGCTCTCAGGCTGGTACCTCCTGCTTTGCCTGTGTCAGTGCCTCAGGATCAAACCAGTGGTTGAACTTCTTTGTTGATGCCTGTGCTGCTTCACTTGTGAGCTTTGTACAAGTTTTGTACTAGTTCTCCCTGCTTCAGGCTCTGGACCCCTTAATTTGTGGCTAGTGGAGGCTTATCCAGCTGCTGGCCATAAACTCTTCCTGCTGCAGGACTATGCTGTGTTATATATCCCTGCTCCACTCAAAGGGAAAAGAGGAGACAAGGGAAGTGCTGAATTTAGAAGGGCTTTTGATTTAATATTTCAAAGCTTTACAAAATACTCAGGCAGGGGTCTGTGTAGACTCCTCATTCTAACTGAAATTTTAGGTTAAGAAAAACAAGCTGTTGGTTCATTGACTCAGGTCTTTAGTTCTGCAAACCAGCAGGGAATCGATTTATGAAAGGTGAGAGTCTAAGACAGTCTGGAAGCCCACATCGTGAGTAAGCATACAAAAAGATTTATAGGAGTGCAAAAGGATAATGCTTCTGGTCTTTATTGGTTTTTAGCTACTTAGATACCACAGTAGGTGTCAGAGGATTAATAACTTTGAGGATCTGCCATCTTGCACATCATTGAAAACCTCCTAATGGGGTTAAAAGAGCACAGACAAATTTTCCTGAAGTTTGGCATACGTCAACACCTGTTACAGCCTCTCCAAATTCATACAGTCAAGCAGACAACACTGGCATGTGCATCAGCATTGTGGGAAGGAAGGGAAATACCACAATGTGTGGAAAAAGGTGACAGGTCTAAGACATGGTGCCATATGAAGCAGGATGCCAGGTTGGTTGTTGGAACGGGGGACCAGACAGAGTGAGGAGTGACACTGAAGTAGTGAGCGTTGAAGTGTGAAGCAGCACGTGTCAAGTTGAAATCTTCTCACTGTACAGGATGTACCAACACAAAAAGAAACATTGCCTATGATTTCAAGCCTTATTGCTGCTCCTTGAGGGCCTCAGCATAACAGTTTATTATCAATGTGAAAGCAAGAGCTTCCTAGGAAACATGGTTAAATAAAGATTTGAACTTTAAAAGCTTTGATCATAGGGATGATTTCTGTCCACTTCAGCACAACTTACTTAACATACAGAATAGCTCATGACAGCATTTTTGATAGTAAACACTTACAAATCATTTTCTGACCACACATCAGAAAGAAGTTAAGACTCAGTTACCAGTGCAATGTAATGCATTCAAATGCAACACATATCACACTGCTCATCCACTCTGCAGGTTATAAATGACATCACATGTTGCATTCAAATAGCTGCCCTGTCAGGTCTGCAGAACTGCATGAGGTTTGCCTACAAGTGCCATCCTGCTCTGAAAAGCAGGCTCTAAAAAGCTCATTGCGTGGCTCTGTGTTTATTCAATTGTTCTAGTCCTTGTCATATCACAGTGCTTAAAAGAAGACCATAGAATCATTGTAGTTTGTGTTAGAAGGGACCTTAAAGCTCATCTCATTCCAACCTCCCTGCCATGGGCAGGGACACCTTTCACTAGACCTGGCCTTGAACACCTCCAGGGATGGAGCATCCACTGTTTCTCCGGACAGCCTGTTCCACTGCCTCACCACCCTCACAGTAATTTATTCCCAGTATCTAATCTATTTGTATCCCCTTTCAATTTAAAGACATTAGCCCTTGTCCTACCACTTCATGACCCTGTAATAGGTCCCTCTTCAGCTCTCCTGTAGGCCCCTTTAAGTACTTACAGGTGCGATAGGGTCTCCCCAGAGCTTTCTCTTCTCAGGTTGGACAACTCCAACACTCTCAGCCTGTCTTCATGGGGGAAGTGCTCCATCCCTCTGATCATCTTTGGCCTCCTCTGGACTTGCTCCAACAGGTATGTGTTCCTTCTTACTTTGGGTGCCCCAGAGCTGGGTGCAGCACTCCAGGTGGGATCTCACCAGAGCAGAGTAGAGGGGCAGAGTCTCCTCCCTTGCCCCGCTGCCTCACTGCTCTTGATGTGGCTCAAGATAAAGTTGGCTTTCTTGGCCTGCAAGTGCACATTGTAATGGAAGGATGCTTCCTTCTATTCAAGGAATATGCCTTTTTCCTTTTGTTTCTCAGCTCAAGATGGATTCAGAGAGGAAAGATAGGTTGTCCTTCCATGTCAGCTCAAAGAAGATGACTGATATATGAGAGATATTATCTCCTGTTTTCCACTATGTTTGGGCAGCCCTTGTTTTCTCACCTGATAACACTGCTGCTGGAACACTGACCACAGTATTTGCTTTTTGTAGAAGCCAGCTTTACTTTCCCTGCCCAGCATCCTTTAGGTTGAGTTGCATTTGAAGGTAAGGCAGCTCATAGTTCAGCTGTGGTATGGCCTCCTTCTTTTGGTGTCTGTTCTCAAAGGTCTGTCCAGCCTTAGACTCCTGGGGATGGTTAAAAAGCACCATCAGACACCAAAGGGTGCACATCTGCTTGTGTGTGCATGAATCAACATCCCTGGCTAACAGATGAGAGGGAAGCCAAACGAAATGAGACGTGGGGTACTGAACACATCTGTCAGAAACATCTGTCAGAAAAGCTGAGCAGAGTTTCACTGCTGTGCAATGCTCATTCCTTTTCAGTAGTTACTGACTGGGTCTTCTGGGTCTTATTTAGCTCTCCTAGATAGCTGATTCCTTACTGGTCCTCTTCTTCTTTCTTTCCCCTCCTTTTGTGGAGGTTTTCCTCTTGTTTCAGCAGGCAGGCACAGATGGGCACGTGCTGAGACTTCAGCCCTGTTGTCAAAAGAGGGCTGTCCACGAGGCAGGGGACAGCAGGGACCTGGCAGGAGGTAAGGCACTGTGAGCTGCAAGCACCAACACAGCACAGGGTCCTTTTTGTGCTTTTTGGCGTGGTAAGTTCCACCTCAAGGTCTTATGGTTGGAGTATGCTCAGGTGTCTCTTCCTTATGGATCCTCCAATCTCTGTGAGTGCTGAGCTCACTCTGGAATGATTTTCTTTCAGCTGTGCTATTCAAGTATTCACCACTCAGACAGCCTTTGTTCATTGACTCGTTGGGAGGTAAAAGTCTCTGATCCTCCTTGTCCAGCCTGGCTGGTCTCACAATCAGCCTCTTCAGAAGCCACTCATGAGAAGGGAGAAGGACTGGAAGCTGATAGTTTTATTAGATTTTTTTATTATTATTAACTTTTTCTCTGTGGGAAAGCAAGGTAACAAGTACATATCCAGTGAGTTTTCCACCATCTAAGAAGATGACTTATAATATTTATGCATCTGGTTTCTTCTGGCATGCCTGTGGGTCTCATGATCTGCTCTGACAGTCTTCTAGGAAATACTGATAATGAGCAATCTTTACTTTTCCCAACATGCTCGTTTGTTTTCTTCCTAATCCACTCTACAGCAAGAACAAGATCTCATGTGGGGTCTTATCTACACTTTCTTAACAGAAACAATTACACTTCCTGCTTTAATTAACAGTAAGCTTGACTTTCCTTTCCAAAACCAGAGGATGAATTTTTCTTACCTGTAGCTGTGCAGCTTTCTCTGACTTGGAGATCAGACAGGGGCATGACAGGAAGCACCCAGCTTCTTTCAGGGTTCCCACAGGTATCACCATGGGGAGAGACTCTCCTTCACTTTTTCTGAGAACAAACTGCTCAAATCCCTCCATAACCTCTAAGGCAGAGGAATTACCTCAGACATAAACACTGCCTTCAGATACAAGCTGCTTATCTGAGAGCTGAGCAGGGCTTTGTATGGGAACCCCTTAGGAGGCACTCCATCACAGGCTTCCTTTCCAAAGCACCAGTCAAATGGTGAGCCCCCCAGCAAGAGACAGTGATACAGCTTAAACTACTTTACTTGGCTACCCCAGCAGCCTTAAGCATGTTCCCCAGGCTGTTGCCACTGCTCTGACACAGGGAGTCCCTGCCCTTGCTGTGCTGCCTCACATCCACAGGCTTGATGATCAGGTGGGGCTTGAGGACCTTGCCAGCATCCCCAGCTGCATGTGCTTGAGTTTTGGTAGTGGTGCTCCCCAGCCCTGGGGCTGGCTGTGCAATCCATAAATGGCCCTTGATGACCTCCATCACTGTCCTTGGGCCCTGACAAGGTCTCATCCCCGTGAGTGGCTGTAGATTAGCAGATTAGTAGTAACATAGGAAGAGGGAAGTCACCTGGGAAGTAATAGTAATAAAGAAAAATAGTTATCCTCTCACTCAAGGACACTTTAGAGGAAGGTGAGAACAAAGGGTAGTTTCTTCCTTTTATATCATTACAAGAGAAACAGGGAAAACAGAGCCTCTGTTCTGCCTAAGCATCCAGAGGGACAAGTGGATGTTGGACGAGCAGAGGTGGAAATTCTTTCCTACCCCATCCCTATTCACCATTAGGAATCGAAAAGAGGCAGGGGATTCACTGCCTGGAGAGGAGACTGCTGATGGCCCAAAAGGTACTGAAAACCTGCTGGGAGCCCCTAAGAGGCACAGGAGGAAAGTAGGAAAGAAGTGAATATTTGATGATGAGTGCAACTAATGAGACCTGGGTCAAGTCACTCCAACTGAAACTTTTTCTGTGGTTGGGGCATTTAAAAGGTTTCTTATCCATATGGACTGTCCTGAGTCTAATGAGCTGTGAGTTCAGCCTGCAGACTTTCCATAATTTAGGACATGGAGACTATGTCCTCTACCCAGACATCCTCTTTTTTTTCTACGAAACCTTTCATTTATACCTGTCATTCCAGCTAAAATCAGCTAAAATTGCCCAGTGAGCTCAGGGGAGTGAGGAAAAGAAAGGCAGGCAACTGAACAGACAGACACGTGCATTAACTCATCTGCACGAAGCATAATTGTTTGAATCCCATTTCTGTAGAAAATATCTGATTTTTCAGCAAGTAGAAGACCCTGAGAGCCTTGGGGACATGAAGGACTCTGCAAATGGGATGCTCAGTTTTTAT
Organism: Nicator chloris; assembly: GCA_013400495.1. Taxonomy (NCBI): domain Eukaryota; kingdom Metazoa; phylum Chordata; class Aves; order Passeriformes; family Pycnonotidae; genus Nicator; species Nicator chloris. The sequence continues at coordinate 157,171 of WAAE01018517.1, read as the reverse complement.
TGGCTTAGTTTATGACAGCTTTTATATGTTTATTTTATGAACAGCTTCCATCACTGTTCTAGAGAAGGAGAAATGCCACATATGATGCCTGAAATCTTCAGCCAGAATCTACCTCCAGCTTCTCCCCTGCAATTATCTTCTATACGGAAGAAAATAGTTGCTCTGCTCTCAATCTCTAAGTCATACTTTCTTCTTCTCCTCCTTTTTTCCCATAAATATAATGAAATCATTATTTGAAAAGACAGAAAGAAGGAGAGATTAATTAAGAAGCTTGTATTCCAGTTTGAGAATAAGAACTGGTTTTGGTAGTCAGAAACTGCTTGAGTTGTGCTTTCAGGGGTTTGTAATATGAACAAAATCTCTGGATAAGGAGACAGGCTGTAATTAATTTCTCTCTTCAGGGCAATTATGGATATAAATAGTAAAACAAAGACAGACAAATATCAGCAGAGCCACCCATGTTGCATGTACTCCATTGTAATGTGGCTCAATAGCAGATTATTTTCTATTCAAAGTCAGTGATTCACAGCATGAAAAGGATATGGCACAGGATTTCTAGGATTTCTAGCCTTTGCTAGCACACACCTGGTAATAATCACTTCAGCCACTTTTCCAAGTGGAAAAGAAACCAAGTACAGGAAAGAAACCCAGCACAGAAAATTTACTTTTTCTTCTCATCCCATCTCTGCATTATCCTGTCCTCTGGAGAGCTCAGAAACCTCTGGAGGCAGCAGAAACCGGTTAAGCTGGGGTAGTTTGAGCATGAGTGCAATAGCATTTTGGGAAGCAGGAAACCTTAGCAAGGAGATGAAAGGGAAGGATTGGCAGAAGCCTCTAGCTGCTTTTCAGCATCTCAGGTTTCATAGAAAAAAAAAAAAGTGCCCAGCTGCCAGGGCTCTACAGCAAACTTTGAAAGAAAGAACTGGCCTGGTGTTGCAGCACTGGAGAAGTTTTCAGACAGCTGCAGGAGCAGCTGTGGTGTGTGGATGGCATTGTTTGTGTTGGTTTGTTTCCTCACAGCCATCGCTGACACTTGCAGTGTCTTCAGCACAGAATGTTTTGTTGCTGCCCAAAGAAGCCTGGGGAGAAGAAGGGGAAAGCTGGGCTCACAGAGGCTCCTGTGTTCTTCTCAGGCAAGCCAGTGGCCTGGGCAATGTTTTGGGCTGTAAGACAGCAGCGAGTAGGGCTGGGGAAGAACATGTCCTTGCTTTCATTTCCCCTGAGGATGGGGAGATGGAATGTTCTGGAGGAGGGGCCCTTTGTATGCCCAAACAGGCCAGTCCAAAACTGAGGGAAATTACTGATGTAGGATAACAGCCAGCTCTTTCCTAGAGATCTTCATTAGCAGTCATCAATATGCCTGCAAAGCAGGACAACAGCATCACTGCCTGTTTTATAGAGAGGAACAAAGAAGCATGAGAGGACAAAGACCAGTGCACTCACAATTTCTGCTAGCAGCAGACACTGTGTTTCCCAAGACCCATCTTGAGCCCTACTCCAAAACTACACCTTATTTTAAGGGCAAAAAAAGCCCCAAAGAGCCAAACTATGAGCAGCTTCCAAAGCAAGTTAATGCCATAGCAATAAAAACTGCTTCTGTTGTTCTCTCCAGGCTTGTCAACGGCAATATCTAGCTCTGTGTGTGTGTTAGGAGTAGAAATGAGGGGATAACTCACTTTGAAAGCTTTCTTCTGAGGTTTGTGTAAAGATTATATCAACTTGTTGTTTCACTGACAATCTGCCTAAAATAAAGGACTTTGCTCTGAAAACAGGGACTCCAGTACCTACATTTAAATAAGCAGAAAGAAAGCAACAGTAGGGGACTGGCTGAATAATGCAACAGGCTTCCTTTTAGAGGACAACAGGAAGGATCAAGCTGATGAGAGGTCAGAAATCATTGTTTGTCAGGTGAAGAAAAATGTAGGAGATATTGAAAGGTCCAGAGAAGGTCAGTGAAGATAGAAGTGTCATTGAATTTACAGATGATGAGAGATTGCAGGGACTCTTTAGCCAGAAATGATGACTAGTCGGAGGGAGCCTTGTCTGAGACATTCACAATGATTAAAGATGGAAAGTGAAATTGATTGCTTCTTCCTTTCTCTCCTTTATTTTTTTTCTTTAAACTCTGTCCTGTAACATGGGAACAAGGGGTCATTCACTGAAATTAAAGGGCAGCAGCTTTAAAGCTGACGATTTTTTTTTTTTAAATGCTGCATGTAGTTTATCCATGGAATGTATTGCCCCTCTCCTTGTGGTCATAGACACAAAGGCTGTGGCTGGATTTTAAAGACTTTAATTTCACAACCCTTTACAACATGCCTGAAGCAAGGCAAAAAGGGAAGGTATTGGATCACGTGCTTTAGGGTAAAACCTGAAAAATCCTGCTCCTGGGGCAAGATGGACATCTCTTTGGTAGAGCATGGCAGGCAGTTGAAGTGAACTTAAACATGCTCACCCCTTTGTGAGTGCCACACTCCTTTGTGAGGGGTTTCTGTCCCTCTGGGAGCACTTGAAGGGAACATGAGGCTCAACTCAGCTTCCGTCATTCCCAGGATGGGATCTTAACAAGGATTCACCTTGTCAGCTGCTGTAAGCCATGAATTAGTGCAAGCCATGCCTCAGTTGCAGCACTGCCAGCCTCACGCTGCAGGAGGCTGCAGGTGCAGGGTAACAGCAATTCTGCAGCCAAGGAGGAGTCACCCTAGGGTGGGAAGTACTGCAAGGCACGGATGGGAGGGGTGTTAATGATAAACATGCTGCTCTGAGAAGCACTTGTGAGAATCAAACATTATTGTCAGACTGACAAGATAAGCCCTCTGTCAAAGAAATAAACATATGCCAAGCCTAGTGCATGGCTTTTGAGTACTCTCCAGAGTAGCTGGGTTCAGAGCTGAAGGACAGATTCAACTCTCACGCTCATTTGGCCTTGTCTTTTCTTGAGGAAGATACCAACCATCATGTTTAGTACTTTGGAAAGAGATGGTTTCATTATTCATTGGCCATGAAACTCCATCTAGTAGGGAACAAAGGACAGATAAAGCTGCAAATCTGCTGTGATATGAGTCTCAGGGTGACTCTGCCAAGGATGAAGACCTCTCCATTTCACCACCTGGGCCCTACAGGTAAAATCAGAGCCTTCTAAAGTGCCATAGATGGCTCACACAGAGGAAATAATGGGCTGGGGGTTATCTCTGGGGGCTGGGATACAGTTTTGTTTGCCATTCTGTTTTCAAGGGAAGATGGTGATGGAACATACATGTTTGTTGGAAAGAGAGCTGCCCTCTGGCAAAACAGAGGTTAGGATTTAGTAGCATTTATTAGTGGATCCTTTCTGGAAATACCAGTGCTCACATTCCTGTGTCCTGGAGAGAGCCATCAGACTTTTCCATTGTTATGGGAAACAGAGGGCTCTTAATGCCCTTTCCCAGAATTTTCTGAAGTAGGGATTACATGTCAGTGCCCCCTTGGCCCTTTTCATGCCAGTGATTTTCTTTTTTTTCTTTCCCAACAGGAGCAATGACTAATAGATGAGGTTCTTTATTGCTCTGCTGTGCCACCAGACACAGGTTTCCGTGACATGGGGTAGTGCCATCTTATTGACACTGTTGTCAGCTCACTAAAATGTTGCATGATGCCCTCCCAGTGAGGACTTTAGCCAGGCAAAGGTGTTATCTTTGTGGTTTCCTGCAGAGTTTTGGAGTGAAATCCCCCTTCACCTGCACATTTTTCACATTCTGATTTTATCAGGATAGCTTCCTGATTAGTTCCATTAAAATAAGTAAACCCTTGTTCTCTTCCCTGTCACTTCATCCTTCACCTGTATCCTGCATGGCCAGCTGGGAGGATGCTTTAACTAGTGATGGACTGTTTCTCAAACTGACACAGAAGAGCAGACTTCTTGTGAATTTTTTCCAAATCCCCAGATTGTGCCCTCCACTGAGATTGCTGTTGATCAGGTGGAGCTCTTTTCCATCTGGGCTACAAACATACATATATACACAGAGGAAGGATTATTAATAATGCAGCAGTGGCTGTGATGAACCGTGATAGGTGGTGACAGAAACTGGGAGATGAATACATTCAAATCAGTGTGCTTGGCAGGTATGTGAAATATTATTGTGTTAGAGAGAAGACCTTCAGCACTATCATGCCAATACCTCAGGCAAGAGATCCAGAACTGAGGCTGTCAGTCAAATTTGATTTTTCCTAGGTTCCTCTCACCCATCACTGTGGTGTAGGAGCTCCTTTTGTCAAGCAATATCAGTGGTGTCTGTCACTGGTCCTTTCCTCTTTCCTCCCTTTTTGGCTCCAGGAGAAAGAGAGCAAAATTAAAACAGGCAAATAGAGAGGAGAACTGGTGTGTCTGTGAGACTTGTGTTACAAAGAGGATTGCATGACACTACAGGGCATTTAATAGCTCTATCCAGGCTTCCAGAGGTAGAGCAATTATCAGATGTGAAATAAGGGAGAAAGATATTTCACTGCAAAGAGGATCACCTTTATGTATGCAAATGTGATTACTTTTTGAGATCACGAAGAGAAAATGTGAGGTGAAGTTTTCCAAACAGTCCATTCATCAGGCTTGTGCCTTTCTTGATACTTCAGACAGGAAAGGATGAAAATATTTCTAAATTTGAATCCTGCCTTCATTGTCTGATTTTTATCTCACAGAAAAGCAAAATGTCCTGCTGATCTTCTTCTCTGATCCTTCTTGCAGGGAATGTTTCCCCTGTTTCAGCCCTAAGAAATCAGGCTGAAAAGAATGGTGTGGTTGACAGGTCCCTTGGCAGTATGTGAATGCTGAACTCTTGAGTGAAGGTCACATCAAATGATTTGCAGATGATCCATGTGCAGTTAAACATGTTTGCACATACTGCTCATCAAATAATTTTGGATAATAAGTGCAGGTGCAAAAGTCTTGATGTATTTGCAGGCATTTCATGATCAGAAGTAAGAGCTTAAAATTTGTCACCTTAAGTTGCTCCTGACAGAATAATCAGCATGCTCTGATGTGCCCTGAGGTTGCACCTTCTGTTCTGTGCCTGAATTACAGATAGAAGAGATGCTCTGAGCCCTCCCCATCTAAATGTTTCAATAAGCCAGTTTTCCCAGTCTGCAAAGCAAGAAATCTCAAAAGCAGACTCACTGAAAGGTAGATTGGGTCTGAGGAATTCAGGATGAAAACCAAAACTGACTCAGATTCAGAGGAGACTGGAGGTGACCAAGGTTTTATGAAATGAGGCCATTGGCGTTGGTAGTCTTGTCAGCCCTGGGGTCCTTGTTTCCTCATTTTACACACAGCATTCATACTCCACCCAGCTCTGTTCTGAGGAGAGATGGCTGGGCTTGGGCTGGCTGGGTGTGAACCAGTGAGCTGTGCTGGTTCATATCCCAAAAGGCCCCATCCAGATGTGTGTAAAGAAGAGGAACCAGTGACCTGGGTGGGGTTGGCACTGCTCCTCACCACAGGCTGAGCTACACGGACAGGGTCACAGCAAATCCTCTGTGATCCATAAGCCTCTGTGCTTGGGGTTGGTGCTTTATCAACTCTTCACAGGAAGAAACACTCGCATCTCATGTAGGAGCAGACTGGACACTGTGGCCAAGAGCTAGGCAAGACTGCTTGGGCAATCCCTTGCCTCCAAGGGACTTCATTCTTTAGGAATACTTCAGACCACTTAATACTACCTATGGTGTAGATGTGTCCAGCTTTCATGACCCTACAAAATCATGTCAACAACTTTTGACAGCCAAGGATCAGAAGACAGAATGTCCTTCCTGGAGCCAAGGCTGGGAGAATTTTTGGGAGAGATTTACAGGCAGGGATTGACAAAGTCTGGCCAGAAACCCTGTTTCTTCATGGTGAGAGGGGACTGTGACAGCAAGAAAAGCTAGTTTGTTCTTTGAATTTGTTCTCCCCCTCACACATACCTTTCTCTGATGGCAATGTGTTCTGAGATTAGAGCACCAGGTGGGTATTGCAGGAGGAACTCTCTGGTTGCTTGCATAATTAATGCATTCCATTGGAGGGGGAGTTGAGGTGTTTTCATTTAACTTTGGTGCACACTGGCTTGCAGAAGGGCATAAAATACTGCTGGAGACTGGGACAACTTGGCAAATTGGTCTCCCAAAGTTGCAGCCTGCAGGGTCCATCTAGTCTAAAGGCAGGGAACACTCACTTTCGGACAGATGATTAAAAAGCACGAATATCTGGTCAAATACAGAGATAAAATCCTAAAATAGCTACATAGCTGCTTTGTTGTTTTGTAGTTGGGAATTCTGCAAGGCCAAGGACTGTCAACATGTACATTTCTAGTTCAAATCTGCTTATAACCCTTTAAACTGTTGACCAAATTGGACACTAAGTTGGCCTAGCTGCACCTAGACTTCTCTGAGAAGTTTAGGAGGGGAGTGGGAGGGGTCTCATTGAAGCTCATGACTCAACAGGAGGGACCACGACCTGATAATACTCTAATCCATTGTAATAGATGATAAAGCTGTTGTTTAGATACTGCATTGGCAATATTTGGATATCGTGTTAGTAATATATCTAATCCTAATCTTCCATATAATCACTGTGTCCTACTTCTCACACCCAGCTGAGAGCCTTCTCTCCACTACTCTGCCACAGGGGCTGGTTTGACTCAGACGTGAGGATGGCAGTATGAGGTTTAATCCATTTCCCAGCACAGCTGGGGATTTGGATTACCTGCATCTTCTGCACTGCCAGGCCTCTGTCATGGGACAGTTCCTACATTTGAGCTGCACTTGAATAGGTTTTGAGTCTTGGCTCAGAACCACAGGTTGGTGGCTCCGGATTAAAGGTCAGAGGTACAGACGTGGGGATAGATGTCTTTGTTTGGATTACTCTAGCGCCTCTACCAGTGCTGGTCAGTAACTATACAACGATCTAGAGTAGCTGCATCTCTGATGGGCAGGATGAGGCTCCCTGAGAGGGCAGCATCTGTTCTCTGGATTCAATCTGTTTTGTTTACAAAGAGAGGACAGCGATCTTTAGGGCTGTTTGCTTGGCATATTACAGGGGTCCTATATGTTAATTTAATTATACATATGAAAATCCCCTGAGAAAAGTACAAATAATTCTTAAATTGGCACAAACACTATACTGCTAAAGGTGGTCAGCCTGCTGGCCATTGCATTTCAATTACCTTTACGTTTATTTGGTGCCACTGAAGTGAAGCCATTTTCACTGATTAGTGCCAAGAACTGAGAGATATGTTATTCCTTTTTGTTTTCTCTTTTTCAAGATTGTTTTTAGTACTGGTGAGCAGTGCCAAAATTACAGCTCTGCAGGCTGTAGTGTTTTATTCAGCCAGGGAACTAATTCTAGTACAGTATGAGCAAAAGATGCTTTGCTCAGGAATGGATGCACCAAGGAAGCAGGAATCAGTCAGCTGCACCTCCTCATTTAGCTGTGTGGTGCATACTCCCAATGCTGGGGATGGAGTGGCAGCTTTGTGAATTTTCACAGCCCTAAATCAGCTACATGAGGCACATTTTGACTTTCCTGGGAAAAGGCATTTTTGGACTGTAGAGAGTGGGTGGAAGGGGATCCTACACTTGTGCAGTGCTCAGACACTCGTTTTGTGCCTGACTGTGGTAATGGGGTGTGCATACAGGGAGCAGAGGAGTGAAGAGAGTCAATCTTCTTCTCTCCGAGGCAGCATTTAATTGAGCTCCCTATATCCATGTAGCACATTCCCAAGGGGGCAAGGTCATGGAAATGCTGCAGCCCAGTTAGCAAGGGTCTGTGCCTGCTTGCATAAGGGTTGCTCCTTGTGCCTTGGGCACATTGAGATTGGAAAAGATCCTTAAGCTCATTGAGTATTAATCAAACACTACCAAACCCGCCACTAAACCATGCTTTACTCCTTGGATGGGAACTGTTGGTGCTGATGTCTCCTTGGTGCACTCTCATGGACCAGGTAGAGAGCCCTCTTGTACCCCGCTAATGGGACTGGCAACAATCAGGTTGCACCAACCACAAAGCAAAAGGTGGGATAACAGTGGTCTCCAGCCCCCTGTTGTGCACTTGGGCACATTGACACACAGAACTAGGCTATGGTCCTTTCTGTGCCCTTGCAGGCAGGGGAAGACAGTGACATCAAGTCTGGGCTGGGCTTCTTGGTTTGCTTAGAGCACAACCAAGCAATGCAGGGTCTTCGGGACAGGCCAAATGTTCCCATGAAGGAAAAGAAATTAACCCCCAATGCTTTTGTACGACATCACTTCTCATTTCCATGAAGCTGCTCAACACATACTGATGAATGACAAGGGCCTCAGTCACCAGGAATGCCACAAACAACCTTGCTGCTTGCATCTCACGCTCTTCTCCCCGCCCTAGGAAAAAAGAGGAGAAAGGTGGATATTTCTAAGTGTGTCAGGGGTAAACAAATGTCAGGTGTGTTTGAAGCCATGCTTTTCCTCTGACATTTTGTTGTCGTAATTATTATTTCAGTTGTCTTTGGAGCATAATCAACAGTTGTGTCCCCATGAATATGCTTAGTAAAAATGTCTCAAATGCACGAGAGAATCCATTTATTGCTTCTGTGTTGTAGGAAGCTGAAATTGTGCTTAAATAACCTCTCAGTTCACGTGAGAGTAAATCAATGCTGACCATGGAGAACAAACAGTGCAGATTTTACTCTTGCGACCCAAAGCTGCACACCATCACAATTCATCTAACCTTCTCATCTCGCCAAATGAAAATGGAGGTGAATTATCTATCTTTTACCAATATCCCAATGATGTGGACAGGAGCTGCATTATTACAATAGTTTAAGGGATTTTTTCTCTTCAGTTGCCTGCTTGTACATTAAAAAAGGAATAGAAAAAAACATGATGCTATCCTGTTTAATGTGCTTGTATATATCGTCTCTTGCTTAAGGTTTCCTCTTAAGAGTAATTTAAATTCTTATTAAGCATCTGCTTTCTTTGTTAAATATTTCACATGATTATGGACTGAATATTGCTTTCAGCCTTGCCTGAGCCATCTTTCTAAGTCTAAGAGGGTATGCAGTGAGAAATTAGGTCAAGTCCTTGTCTTCTCAGTTTTCATTGTGGTATATTCAACATGTGTGAGGAACTGGTTTTCCCACCTACTGCATTGGTTTGCTCTAACCCTGACAGAAGCTGTCCAAATATATGATTGCTTGTATTGCATCTTTATGACCAACAAAGTGCTAGTGCCTATCAAATTAGTTTTGGCAGAACATGTTCTGATTCCATTTTTCTACAGTCATGTTCATCTGAGATTTACCTTCTTGTGCTCTTTGAGGTCCCTGGATTTTTGAACCATTTGTCCAGCCATGCAACTTGGCAGACATTTAGCTGAGTTTCACTGTTAAAGCTGGAAAGGTAAAGAAAGACTTTTCTCCGTTTCTGAAAATTTAGTGAGTAGCAGTGGGTTATATCATCCTTGTGTGCTGGACTTCCATAACGGTTATTTTGCCAGTTTGATTCCTACACCAGGTCCAGAACAACAGCAAAGAGCGAGTGTAGACAAGATGCCTGCATGTTCCAGGGATATTTTAGCACCCTGGGCTTGTCTGTGAAAAATATCTCACTTCCAGCTGTTTGCTTTAGCTTCATATGGCTTTCAGATCTTCATAAGATCCTTCAAAATGCTAGAGAATCCTTGAATTTGTTAATGGGATGATGAGTCAAGGAAGCTTATCATCTTCCAGAGAAGGACCTTTTCTAGAACAGGCATTTTAATTCTACTGCATATTGGTGCAAGAAGTGGAGGGTGAAATTTATGATCTGTCATGTGCATGGGTGAGATAAGTGGACTATAATGATCTCTTCTCTGACTTTAAATTCAATTTCCTTTTTATTTTTAATTAAAGTTGTGTTTCAATGATTTTATTACTCACTTAAGCAAGGGGTTGAAAATGTGGAATATGGTCATGTGGAGAGGGTCTTGGGAAAAGCCCTGGAGAAGCTGTTAAATGAGCAAAAATTCCTCAGTGTAATGCAGGTACTGAGAGCTCACTTGTTTGGGACCAAAGAAGGGGTCACAGGAGGGTTACCACTGCATGTCTTCTGGCACATCCTCTCTGCTCACCACTGGTCTGACAGCAGAGCTATGGGCAGAGGAAAATTTACAGGACAGAGAGAGCTTTCCACCACCTCCAATTCAACTGAAAGAGAAAAATCAGTTTCCGTGGATACCGTCTACATACTTAGACCCTCCCATGCATTTTGAATTAGTAAAACCTATCTCCAGGCTGTTGGATGATCTTAATTAAACTAAATTAATTATTTATTCAAATAAAAAAGACATGCCAAGACTCTCTAGAGAGGCTGTAAGGACAATAATGCCTCTTATTAGAAAAACATGTCAGTACCTCACACACCTGGGTCCACTTTATTTGCATGGGATCCTGTTTTCTGAAATTCTTCAGGACTCAAACCAGTGAATTTCCATTTGCATAAGATAGGACCCCTCCAATCCTCTCTTGCCATTATCTTCTTCCTACTGTGTGTTGTGGAGCTGCAAATACTAGACAGACATCTCTTTTCTTAAGAAGCTTCTGGCAGATTTCACACAAACTTTTAGGATCATTTATATGGAGAGGAGCCTAGCAATGCCAAGAAGATATTTCTTTTCCATGTGACACATTGTGAGTGATTCTTGCATAAAATTGCCAAAGCACTTGACAAAGTCATAATCACGAGCTAATGATCCATAAGGCAATTGCTGTAATTAGTAGCATTATTGATATTACCTTACTAGAGTAATTGGACTCACTTAACCTTTGTTTGTAGCAAGAGAAATTGGGATATTGATGCTGACAAGGACTGGCATCAAGTGGACAATAAACAGTCTGTACAGCAGTTATTTGCTAACACGCCTGCAGCCTGGTCTCTGCTGCTCACCACGGCCGTGTGGTTGGCTTGGAGCTGCAGGAATTTGGAGCAGTGCAGAGCCCTTTTTTCACTTGAGCCTGCTCTGACCTGTCAAGGCTATACCTTGACTGAAAGGTTAGGTGTGCTATAAGTCCCATGACCCGTGGGTTAAGCCTAATGTGTCCATATTCTTCATGGAAAGAGTCAGTTTGAGGTATCTGCTGGTGGGCAGAGCTGGAGGGTGCTTGGCCCCCTGCACAGAGGTGAGGGGGCGATGCATCCCTGCAGTGGTCTGGACCTAGAGGCACATCTGCAGGGGATGGTGGGGTGCTCCACATGCTGTGCCATCTTCAGTGTTCTGCCAGAAGCTGGGGAGCCCAGTGGTGAGATGTGCTTGTTTTCCCCCAGCACGGAACCGAGCTGAGACAAACCACCCCTCAGATGGCAAGAGCTCTGGCTGCTGAGAGGCTGGGCTGGATTCAGCCTGTTGTCATGGAGCAAAAGGCTGGCTCAGACTTCACTGGGAAAGCAGCAGCCAGAAAGAGGAGTTTGCTCAGACAGGTTGGCTCCAGTGAGAGGGTGAAATGACAGATGACAGATGATGGTCATGTGGCACAAGGTGCCAGCTACTTTGAGCTGAAGTCCTGTAGTAAAGCCTTCAGGGAAATCAACATCTTTCTCTTCTTAATGACTGCAATATATTATATTGTCCTCCCCCGGTTTGTTTTTTTTTTTTAATGAGAAATATCCACCAAACCTGTCCATCTGTGCACAGGCCTCCTCTCTGAAGGCTGGTGATGAGGATGAACACCACCTCTGTTCCCACTGCCCATCTCAGGCGGGCTGGGTAACAATGTTGTTCCTCTCGGCTTTGTACCTGCACAATGTATGGCAATAATAATAATGATAATAATGATGATGATGATTATATCTGGAGGAAGAAACCACATCTGTATGGAACTCTTACTTTCCAGCCTGAGGCCCATTTTGAAGGATGCAGTGCAGACAAGGGCAGTACAGAAGGGTTCTTTCTGGAGAAGAACCTTTCCTCTTAGCAAAGTCATCTCTCCCACCAGCTCACCCCAGGGCATGGGCAGGAGTCTCTCTGGCTGCATGGCTACACCCAGTCTCCCAGAGCCTCACAGGGCTGGGTGAGGGCCAGCCTGATGGCTCTGTCTTCCATGTTGGGTCAGCTACCTTGGTGCCATTCCAAAGTTCTCTCTTAATTAACCTTGACACAAGCCTTAGCTTTCCAAAAGTCTGCTGGACCTCTGAAAAATCCAATTTTTTCTTTGATGAGATAAATTCAGATGAGTTTCAGTGTATCGAGGCCAACAAACAATCCTAGTCCCTTAAGGGTACAGGTGGATGCTTAACCATACTTGTCCTCTTCATCATAAGGATAACCTGCTACGTGCCCAAAAATTAGTTTGCTCATCTTTATAAAATTTATTTATGCCCCCCCCAAAAAAATCTACAAAGGGGAAATTAGATTGAAAACTGACTCCAGACACCACTTAGTAAAAATTATTTCATGCCAGTATATGTTGAATTCAATATCTATTCCACTCATGCAGTGTAGTTTATTAAAATGAACAGCATCTCAAATATGCATTTCTACATTCAGTTACTTCAGCCTAGTCTTGATGGATCTATTACTGTTGAAGGATACAAATTTCTGTTCACTGTGAGAGAGTTCACAGCCATTTGATGGTGAAAAAAAAAGGGGGGAAAGTTGAAGGCACAAAGTGCCTCAGCCTAAAAATAGCAGTAAGAATTAACCAGCAGGAGACTCACTTCAGAGCAATGTATAGGCTCTCTGTGCCCTTTCTGGTGCTGGAGCCTGACTGCCACATCACTGCTAACATATGGTTTACTGTGATCATTTTCCATGGGAGGGAGGCATCTTTCCAGGGCTATCTCAGGAGGCGCTGGAGCTGAGGTGCTCTCAGCAGCCTTCAAAAGCATCCTAGGTCATGAGGGTTTGGTTTTGTTTGAGCCAACAGATGAGGTTCCTCCCCAAACCCAACCACAACTTTATGTGACCAGCCCAGTACCAGCTCCGCCCCTGGAACCCTATCAGCAGGCACCTCTCCACCCCATCCCTGACAGCACCTCTGGCTAGGTCTGCTCCTCCCCTCCCAAAACAAAGCTTCTCATCCACCCACTTCTCATCCTGACCTCCATGCACCTGTCCAGCACCGGACACCTGTGCATCCAACTTTTTTTGTCACACCATATGTCCAAATGTCTCACACCAAATGTCCCTGTCCCAGGGACAACATTCAGTGTGCAATGCACTTCCAAGGGGCAGCTGTTGTAAAATTCTGCAGGAGTAAACAAAATCCAGAGGGTCCAAGACAGCAAATGAAAAATAACTAGGTGTGTTGACTGATGTGAATGGGTGATCTTGGCTTCTCTATCTGCACACATTTTCATGTTTCTAAATTTCTTGCCTCCACCTCAGATGTTTTGGTATATTTAGCTTGATAACTATCTGCATTTCCAGTAGCCTGGCAAAGCATTTTGAGCTAAATGAACATGGAAGATCCTACCGGAAATAGTATGATGTGATTCTGTGTTACACATAGGCAAAGCTGAAAACACACATGTGCCTGGTGGTTTTACAGTGCTGCTCGAGTGATAATTACATGTGTGAGCTAAGCACTTCCATTAGCTTTAAAGTGTGGGGAAACATGAGGTTGATGGAGGAAGAGACTTGCTAAAAAAATCAGCAGAGAGTCCAGAGGTTGAAAACATGGACACTGATGTGTGCTAAGTCTGATAAATCAAAGCTCTCAGCAGTACTATACGTCTGCCCTGACTCACATGATTAGAGATCTTGCACCCACCCTTTCTGGTGGCTGCTGAACCCCTGACTCCTGAACATCAAGTGTTTCTCCATGGGTAATAAAACAAATGTACTCCAAACCATTAGCTATCATGGGAAAAGTAGGGAAGGGATGGCTCTGGGGTGTTCTGCTACAGCTGGGCGGTGGTACCTGACATCTGCTGTGCTGGTCAGCTGCAGCCAGAGATGTGCTGTGTGCTGGAACACACCTCTGTGAATTGACTCACTGGGGCAGCTGGAGCTGTGGCCTCATAAATGAGGACTTCCACAAAACGCCGGGTAAGGACGTAAATCAGTGGGTCACTCCAGCACCAGAGATGTCTTGAAAATGGATCCATTTTCCCCAGGGTTAAATCTTCCCAATCAGAGGCAGCCATTTGGAGTCTGGCTTTGTCATACAAGACTAATTGACAAACCTCTGTGCTCTAATATTATCCCTGTCACCCCACTGAAACGCAATAGTAACACTGGCTTCTATAAATCAGCCAGATCTTAAAAAGGAGAGTTAAATGAGCATCACATTATAAACCACAAAGCACATTCATCACGCTGCTACAAACCATAAATATGACAAGTACATCCATCAATTCAACACCTTTCTTTCAGGTCTGACTACACGGATGTTAGTGACTTAATGGCTCCAGAAAGCTTTTCCTTCCTAAACACACTGTGGAGCCTGGTCTTTCATTTACTGCAGTTGCCAGAAGTGGAGCTCAAGCGTCTACAGTCATGTTGCTGTGCTGGGAGCTCCTGCAAGGGAAAAATCCACCTCTTTGGAGGCTGCACCTAGCATGACCCCCTTGGAAAGAGGAGTTCATACTATTACACTGCTGGTGCTTTGACTGTACAAACTGGGCAACAGAAGCATGTCACTCTGCTATAGACATGCAGCTACAAACTAGAGAATAGTCCAATGGAAAAAGGATAAACAGATCTAGAGATAAGTTTTCAATGATTTGCTGTCAGACTGTAAAGATTTATTGAGTGGGTGCTCTATAACACCATGTTCTCATTAAAACAGCTTGGTGGATGGGCTAGGGGATTATTAAATCTGCAGCTGAGGGTGAGCTGGAAAGGGCTCTATACATGTCTGCAAGGTAGGATTTGAAATGCCTTATGGATAAAGTGACCCTGAAAAATAGTTTATGGTTCAAGGAGGACCACCACCAGTTGGAAGACAGGGTCCTCTTTTGGACATGCTATCACTGCACTTCAAGAGAGTTCTGAGCCAGTTGGTGACATACAGATAGCGAGCATAGATGGTGGAAAGTGTTGGAGGGGGAAGGAGTGAAAGAACTAGGCTTAACTGAGAGAAGAGATGACTGAAGACAGAGATGGCAACAGTTTCTAAAAATACAAAAAGCCACAGTAAGGAGAACAGAATACTTCTTATTTTCTCTGCCTGCTTTGGTGAGAGTAAGGAATAACGGCCTTACATTGTAGAAAGAGAGATTTAAGTTTGGCATGAGGACAAAACTTCCTGACAGCAATGGCAGAAAAAGCAGTGGAGAAAGTTGCCTGGAAAGGCAGTGACATCTCCATCGTGGGAGGCTTTTAAGAGCTGACTAGGTAAACAGCAGATGGTGCCTTGTAGAATTGGGGTGGACAAGATGTTGTTTGAGCCCTTCCATCCCTGTTTTTTATAATTCTGTGTTTGGCTAGCACCAGGGCTGTTAATCCTGTTTGTCCTACAGGATGTAACAATCCATGCTCTGCCTGCCCAATTTGCCGTGTGCAGTTAGATTTTGGAGGAAGCAGAACTAACAGTTTCCCACTTGCATCTTTCCTACCTCCTGCTCAAGAATGGGTCCAGACAAGTCATTGCATCTTCCTTCATTTCTCTTGATCCTTTGGGGTGAACAGCAGTGGAGCCCAGCTTCTCTGAGGAGAACAGATGGACTTCAGAAGCAGTACACGTGCAAAACCTCATGGAGGCATTGCCACTAGAGTGCTGTGTGCTCCGAGAAACAGCTTTTAAAAGTCAAATCCCAGGCACTGCTTTTGAGTAGAGGAGCTGATGGCATGAAGACAGGCAGTAAATTATGTAATCTTTGAAGGAGAGTAAAGCTAACAACCACTATCCTATGGCCAGTGTACAAGGATCCTGCCATAGCTAGATTCTGGGGCAAGGGGTTAGTGGTTTGGGATGGGTGGAAGTATCACTAGAAGAGTTTTGGGAGAAAATTTCAGGACTTCATATTGCGTACTTGCTCTCTGTGGTTGTGAGGGTCCGTGGCTGATGCTGTAAGGCTGACAATGTTCTTCCAGATTATCAGGCCTGAGACCCTATGACACTGGTGCTGACCTGCAGCTCCTCCCACCTTGTCTGAAGAGAATATTGCTGCCTTTCTGTCTGAGCAGCCCCCTCCCACTGCATCCAGCCTTTGTGCCACAGAGCACCAGTGCAGCTGTAGCTCCCCACAACGGGGTGAACTGGCAAAGCCAGCAGACAAACAGCACCTCCATGGGCCTGGCTGGGAAGGGGAGAAGAGTGGATCAATGCTGTCTACCTAGATCCCACACCCTGCAGCAAATGGGACATTTCAGTGGGCCTTTTGCTACCTTGCCTGTAAAATATCTTTTGTAGACACCAGAGAATTTTTCAGCCTGAAAAAAACAACCCCAAACAAAAATAAGCAGCTTTCTTTACCTTCCTTCCTCCCCTTTGCCCCCAAACTGCTGCCACAGACAGATGCCTGGAGAAGAATAAGAACAGGGCAAGTGTATGTGCTGCTCCTTCTAATAAAAATCACTTGTTAAATAATTTAGGTCAAGTCAATACACAGAAATCACAGCAGCTGAATTAAGTGGGTGCTGAGAAAGCTGTAGTTTTATTCTGTTTTGTTCAGTGCTGCACCTGAAGCCCTGGTAAATTTGTGAGGGCAAATCCCAGGCAGTGATGTGTAGCCAGGCTGTGGGCACTGCTGCAGATAGGGAGTTGGTGACCACGTGGAGTGGAGCTGATTCCAGGGGCAGACAGGACCTAACCCTGGGCAGAGAGGGTCTGGGTGGGTCTGGAACCTGTGAGAAAGGTGCTGTTAGTATGTTTCTTGACCTGATGAGCTTGCTCACATGCTGTCCCATTAGCCTCCCTAAAGACTTCTAGCTATGAAAGCACTTCTGGTGCATGTGTTTGACTTGCAGGAGTGCAGCTTTAGAGCAGGTTAACTTATGTACAGACTCTAAACTACCCAGAGATTTAGGGGTGGTGGACTTACCTAATTAGATCTTTGTCTCTTTTTAAAACAAATCATACCAAAGGTACACTCAGCATGTTAAGGCAAATGCCCTGGATGCTGAAAATATGAAATAGATTTCTCTCCATGCTTAAGCCCAACCTTTCATGCCAGTTCACTATGATGCACTTACTATCATGATCACCTATTTTTTCCAGATGCCTCTGTGCACCGTTTCTCATAACTAAATTTAGTAACCAGCTGCTAGCAAGATACAGAGGAAAGCATAGGTAGCAAAAGTTGATATTCAAGTGGTTTTAATAGGCCAAATTTGACCAGATGCAACTGAGCACAGCAAATTCTGCAGCTTGAACTCCTCTCTTGCAAAATTTCCAGTCTGTGATGTATAGCACAGAGGTGCAAATCTCCTACAAACTCCATGCAGGCTTTTTAGCAATGCAGAGGGATGGGAAATTTAAAAAAGAATGTTGTGGAAAGATATAGATGAAATGGCTACAAGGACTTAGGAAAGGAAAAGGGAGTGTTGTGCAGCTGCTGTTCTTTCCTACGACCAGGAGAAGCATTTTGCATCAGGCAGTACTTAAAGAGGAAGGAAGAGACTAAATCCTTCTAAGAGATGTAACACTCTTTCAGCCTGAAAACTGGCTCAAAACAAACCTGAACACAAGAAAATGTAACCTTTAGAGCCAAATTGTATGGCTAGCACACAGCTCTTGGGTAAATAATGACACAAAAGCATATTCATTTCCTTTTAAATAAGGTCCAAATAGTTAGTGGTCTATCTTTTAGAAAAAAAAAAAATGATCAAGTGAAGCATATCTTTATTAGCTTTGCTCTTGTCAAAGGAAAAAAAAATTAAATGAGGTGGTATACTTCTTAGATCACCATGCCAGAAAAGACCATCTTTGAATACTGCAGCTGTTATAGATGTGTCACTTTTTAATGTAACTGAGCCTGGCTTAACATGTTTTGACAGGATATCATAACCTGGTGTGGCATGTTAAGAGGAAGAAGTCATCCCTTTGGACTGGGTTTTAGATCAAATAATATTGACATAGAAAAAGTACTGGGGAAAGAAAAGAAATCCTTACAAGTGGGTTGTAAGAATGAGAAGTAGCTATTTGTCAGGTGGTGTAATCTGATGGTCCCAAAGGTCAATGACGTGTTTTTCAGTAGTGTTGAAGCTCCTGTCAGTCAGTATTCAGTCATTGCTGCTCCTGAAGTGTGACAGTCGAGGATCCTTGAATAATTAAACTAGATAAAATCTAGCCATTTTCGAAACTCCACTCAATGATTTCTTTGTTTTTTGTTGCTGCAATAGGTATTTCACAGCAATTATAAGATGATCAGGTTTTCAGATGGCCACAAAGTTGTGTAATTAACAGTGATGCCAGAGGTCTCACTTGGCTTCAGCCATCCAAAGACTGTGCATGTAGTGAGTATTTGGTGGTTGATTGAGTTTTCCTTTGGGATGTCAGCTAGGCAAGTTTCTCTGTCTTCAGCTGGGCTGGAAACATTTTTAGAATCTTTGTTGTACCCTTGAGGAAAATAGAAGCATGAGTTCTTTGGCCTTCTGTGGTCCAAATCTTTGATCTACTGAGAGGCCTTCATCATTTCACCTTCATCGTGATCCTGTGAAATAGGCCATCCCCAGTTTACAGCTGGGATGTCTCAGGCAGAAGGCAAGCCATGTGGCATGGCCAAGGCTCCCTGGGAAGCCGGTGGTGGGATTTGGAGGCCAGGAGACATCCCCACATCCCACACAGTGCAGATAAAGGCCCGTTAGTCATTAACTGGTGCTCATTGCAGCAGATGGCACTGCTCCACCTGCTTCACCAGGAGCCTGCTGCAAAGCCAGCGGTGGCATTGGAAAGGCTCCCGCTCACACGATGGGCTCTTGGCCAGTTCTCTGTGCTCCGCCGCCAAACGTTTGGATTTTCTCGCAGTTTACGATTTCCTCTCTCTTCATTTACCCCCATCAAGGGCTTGGCTGAATACAGCAATAAGGAAGCAAGGAGGGTCTGGTTTATAAATGACTGTGGGAAGTTTGGTTTCCATGGCTGCCAGCAATTACTGTGCAGACTCAGATGAGTGGAGATTACAGCCCAGGGCTGCTATTTTGCGTGCTGGCAAGACACAATAACAAATGACAAACTTAATTCACTGCTGCAGCAGGGAGGAGGCATCTCACTCTGTGAACCTGGGGCTTATCTTACAGGAGAAGCAGCTCTAAGTGGATTTCTTTTTTTTTTTTTTTTTTTTTCTGGCTGTGCTGATGCCAGCTAATGCATATTCTTCAGTAGCATCATTTCACCTCAGAGATCTTAAGTCTATTAGTCAGCCACCCTTTCTATTTCTGGACCTGGGAAATATTAAGCAAATAAGAAAATTTAGCCCCCAGAATGGGCTTAGAGGTCAGCCTTATTTTTAATTTCTTTTTCCCCCAAAAGATCTGAATGAGTTTTTTTTTCTAATTGAAATACAAACTAAATAGTTGCTTGGCCAAGATGCAGGGTGGCAGCTTGCATTCCACAGGGGCTGGGAGCTCACCTCTCTCCAAAACATTTCCACATGCTGCCTACTGTCAATACAAATGCCAGGGCCCTTATTTATAAGATTACAAGTCCACACCATGGAGCCATTTATTACTGTTAGCAATCAATTAATGGTGCACAGCCATCTGTGCTAGCTCAACTTGGTATCATGGCTTAAACCACAGTACAGGATGTGCACTTAGGCAGTGCAGTGGTGCACACTGGTATTCCCAGAGGAAGGTTTTGTGAGAGCCTCTCTGGCTATTTTGAGCCTTTCCTGGTGCCTCTGAGGCAAAGGAAGCCATCTGGGGCCAAAGAGGGACTTTGCAGTCTGCTCAGTGCTGAGCAGACTCAAAAATAAAATGTATGGAGCTATATAGTGAGCTGGCACTGAGGCAGTGCTTTTCAGCTGTTCTCTCTGTTGTTGTTGCAATGTCCTGACAAGCAGACAAGTAATGTTCCTTGCTTACAGGTACAGGAGATAAATACTGGGAGTAGAGTTATTCATCAAGGACCAGCTCCAGAGCAGGTATCACTCAGCAAGTGATACCCCACCAAAATCAATGGTACTTTTGCTGTTGATGCTTTCCTCTCTGTTGGATGCCAAAAGATAATGGTCAGATCATCCCCACAGCCACCACCCTGGTAAACTGAGCAGTTTGGCTCTTGGAGTCATGCCTAGAAAGGCGGGTTTGCAAACCTCAGGAAGACTCTCCTGGATCTTCTCTGGAGCATCTCCACCTCATCAAGCTGTTTCTTGAACTGATAAGTCTGAGTCCCTGGTGTGATGCAAATTTCAAAGAAAAGGTGAAATTATCTTCTTGCTGGCCTCAGAGGTGGCCCTGATCAGGTGCTCTACCAGACCTTTTGTTGACAGTATTACACTGGATATTTATGCATGACTAATTTGGGTTCACAACTCATTTTTGAAGGCATTCCTGTCTGTTCCCTGTCCTGTAGGTATCAGCTACATTTTCTAATCTTAGATATGCTTACTTCACATTGGACTCAACTGAAACGTATAATTCTACCGTACTTGTTCCTCCAAGATCACCAAGAAATTACAAAGTTGTTTGTATCAGTGATGTCTCCTCACAATTTTTTAGCCTTCCAATCTTAGTACGACAGATTTTAGTTACAGATTTCAGTAGATCACAGGTATGAAAGTAAAGTACCATCATGAAACCCACCTCACCTTCTTGGACCCAATCCATAAGACATCATGACAGCTTTCTGGTTTCAGAGTCAGTCACTTTAATTCATTTACTACATACTCTGTTGGCTTCATGTTGGTCTAGGATTTAGATCCAGCTAATGTGTTGCACCAAGTTGAATGCTTTGGAAAATCTTAAAATTTTTTTTTGCCATCAACACCACTGATTTCATCAAGTAAACTTGTAATCACAGCAAAGAAAGATATTAAGTTCATTTGACAGGGTCTGTTTTCCATAAAGCCCTGCTGATGGGCATGAATTATATTCCCCCTATTAGCAGCTCCATTATTTTACCTGGGATCGATGTCAGCTTGACAGGCCTATAATTACCTGGGTCGCCTCCTTTACCATTTTAAAATATTAGCTCAACACAAGATTTCTATCAGTCCTGTAGAAATTCCCTGCTGCTTCAGGAGTTACGGAAAATTAACCTTTGTAGTACAGAGAGCTGTAGCCAAAGCAGCACAGGGCAGGACAAGGTTTCCTTCTCTCACTCCCTGCCACCTGCCATGCTCAGAAGTTGTCCCCCAGCCTCCCTGGTGTCACTGTAAACAGCCAGGAATGTTGCTCTGGTTTCTTGAGCACAGGACTCACTTTCCTCCCTGCATCACTACACAATGCCTTTCTTCTGCTCCCTACCATGGTCCTGTTCCTCACTGTGTGGGCTTTTGGGACCAGAGCTGGGGTCTCTGGTGGAGCCATGCTCCTGGGAAGTGCATCCCAGCTGTGGGTGGCAAAAGCTGAGGATTTCCGTGTTGCTGTGGCTGGGCTGCTGGGACACAGGAGGTGATAGTGTGTCTGGCAGCTCTGCCTCCTGCCTGGGGAGCAACCCTGAACAAGTGGTTCCCCCTTGGATGCTGAGTCTCCTGGCAGGCAAAATGGAGGTGCCTGTTTCTTGGCAGGGAGCTCTGTGGTCTCTACACGAGAGCAGGTACACATGAATATATTCTTTGTCTTCTTTTTTTTTTTCTGCTGTCCCTTCTTTTCCCCTGCCTTCTTTACAATCTCTTCTCTGCTTCTGCCTGCTTCTTAACCCTTGTCTTTGTCTGGGCTTCTGCTGCTGTTATCTGCTGCTGTTATCAGGCAGGGTCTGGCTAGAACAAATGCATATACACGTAGGCACAAGAATCCACAGCCTATTGGACCACATGATGAGTGCTGTGTCTTTCATGCTCTGGAGCTGTTCTTGTGTGTGTAGGCTGCAATTTTAACCAATGTCAAGGTCCCCTGGGTGAGAGACAGACATGTTTTAATATATAACTAAAAATTGGCATGAACAGCTATCACTTCTGTAAGGAAGCAAGCAGACTTATGTACAGGGAAGAGTTCATAATCAATAATATCAATTATACCATAGAGCAAATACACAAGCTCCTGCTCTCTCCATTTATGTGAGCACAAAGACCAGTCAGCACACACACACACACAGAACAAGAAGGTATGGAAAAGGACTGCCCATGTCAGGCTGGGCTGGATGTAAACCATATTTTGGTAGCTGATTCTTTTTTAGGTGTGTTTTCAGCACTGTACCATCTCATCCCAAAGTCAAGAAATTTTTATTGCCAAGTTCTCATGGATTTCTTATGTTAACCTCCTTCAGCTTTTTCTCTGGCCTTCTGACAAAGAATGGAACTGGCATGCATAGAAAAAATCTCAAGGGTTACTGGTCTTTGCTTCCAAAAGTGGTTGGAGTTACGTAAGGAAGAAGAGTAAAAGAAAGTTATAGACCAAGAAATTAGGAAGGAAATACATCAGTGCAGAATATTTCCTCATGGGCTATTGACAAGGGACACAGCCGGTGCAGTAGCAGGGAGTGATCATCCTGTCAGGTCAATGAGATGGAAGACACAGGGAACTCACTCAAATTTATGAGGACCCATGTAAGATGCTAAGCACGACTTGCATTTGGATATTAGTTTGCAGGGAAGTGATGCTTCTCTTCTCAACACAGGCCCCACAGAATAATAATAAGGAAACGTTAAGGACTGGAACCAACTTAGGGTTATTTTATTAGTGTATGTGGTTATCTGGGAAAGCTTAACACTGGGGATCCTGTTACACACCACTGCTTCCTAGTCATTACTCCAAGCTTATGAGAGGAGTGCATTTCCCTCCTGGGGGACTCCAGATAATTGTTGATTTGGAGAGTGAAGATGAATGGCAATGCTGAACCATGCATGGACACACACACAAACACACACACACAAACACACACACACAAAATGTCAGGCTTCACTCCCCGTGTTTTAATGTAGATGCTTCAAGAAGAGATCGAGTCATTGATTTCTCTCTCCAGGATGAACCCGAAAGAATAGGTAGGCACTGACACACAATTTGTTTCTCTGTCTTTCTGATAGCAAGTAAATGAAGCAGCACTGAGAGTAGTGCTGAAGCCACTCACTGACCATAAAGCACTCCCCAGCACACAGTGCACTGCAGAGAAAGGGGTATTGTAGCATTAACTCTTACTTGCTCACAGGAAAACAAGCCTGAGCTGAAACTGGAGTCACTTAGTAACTTCTCCCAGTCTGAGCTGAGGACACTGGTATTTAGTGAAGACATTGGAAGGCAGGAAAGTCTAAAACTTGGCACACCTGACACACCTGTCCTTATTTGCATTGCTTAGAGAGGAAGGAACCACTTGTAAAGTTTAATCTAAACTTGTTAAACTTATTTGTAGCTCTCCATGTAGAGCAGACTCCAGGAAAAGTTTCTGTAGGTGCAGAGATGGGTGAAAAGGCTGAAACAGTTTATTCATGCCAACTCTGGGAGCACAGGCAAGTGAGCTGTAGCTTAGTCTGTAGCTCACTGTGTAGCTCAGTGACTTTATGGACATCACCAGGGAAAAGAAATTTTATTTCCTTTGTGGACTGAGCAATGAATACCTGAGTCCAATCTGCTATGGCAGCTCAGCTGATGAGTAGTAATTTCATTTCTGGTAGCCACTCTGCCACACACATACTGCTCATCCCGCCACTGTTTTAAAGGAGAGGGAATCAGGACATGTGAAATAAGAGGAGGAGAAGACCAGTCAGCAGTTGGTACCCAAAACCCCTGTGGGGACTTGGGTACTGGCTCATCAGTGGTTCTTCACTGAGAGAGGGAGCAGGCGTTTTCTTTCTCAGATTAGATGAGCCCTGCTCAGTCCAAAGAAAATGATCTGATTTTAAGTATTTCAGAGAAGCAAGCCATTTTTTCTTATGGCATTGCTCCATTCCCTGTATTTAACCTCCACTTATGGGCATCAAAGCAGCAATGACCTTCTTCTGTCACTAGCACCTCCCAGTATGTCCAGGGACCACTCTGGCTCTCAATGAAAGGGAAATCAGCTCTAAGTACTCTCCAGGAAGGCCCCAGGAAACTAGGATGTTGCCAAGGCTACCCAGCTTCTGGTGTCCAAACCAGCCAAAGCCTGTGTGGTAGGCAGTGATCCCTGCAGCACAGACATCTCCAGATGGGTAGGGCTCCCCAGGGAACTCCTGTTGGAGGAATATTCACATATGCTGCAGTATCTGCATGCAGGACTGCATGTAACCCGAATTGTGCCAGTGGTTCTTCTAAAATGCACAGGCAAGGGCCAGTCCTCTGTTTCTCAGCCCCAGGACAGGCCATTTAACACTTGCAGAGTGTGTTCAAAACATGACGTCCAGCAAGATATTCACTTCTACAGCTACGTCTGACAACGTAGTCCTGCGTGTTGAAGTCTGCAGAGGTCTGGAAATTCTTGCAGCCCCACGATGGGAGAGCAGGTGTGATTCCTGCTGGTCCATCACAGCCAGCCCCTCTTTAGTGACCCTGTAATGACAGGGCGAGGAGGGAGGAAGGGTCTCTCACTGCCTTAATGCAAACAGCAAAGAAAGACTGAAAAAATAGTGAAAAAAATCATTTGACAGCTTGTCTTTAATTACAGAGCGTCAGCCCTGTGCATTGACCTGGACCAAACAGAGTGGTCCCTCTGGGGTACAAATGTCTCCTGTTCTCCACACTGCTTGTCTGGGAGCTAGAAGAGATGCCAGTAAGTCATCAGGAAATACCATGTTCTCACAGACCCAGAGGTGCCTTAATTTCCATAATAATATTGTTTTCTTCTTAATTATTAATAGTCTTCCTAGATGAACATAGTCTTTAAAAATGTATTAAGCAGAGCTGTTCTGTCCTGAAAGGAAGAATAATAGTAACTTCTTCTTATGGCTGCCTGAAGGTTTTATCCCACAGTGAGGTGTTTGAAGGAGAAAGAATAACCTAACAAATAAGGCATTGGATAGAAACTTCAGGACCCTCACTGCTGTCCTTGACTGTGCCATGGGTGTCCACTGTCATCTCTGCTCCCTCTCTGCATACCTGTGGTGCAGAACAAGATGTATTTGTCTGGGGTGGACTTTTTTTTGAGGCTTTAATTTTCTTGCTTCTGACTGCAGAGGAGGCAGTGGTCCAGGGCACTGGTCTCACATGGGGAATTCAGCTGCTGTTGAAACACATGTAGTAATGTAAATGTAAAGAAACATTGGTGCTGGTTAAGAGATGGTCTGGGAAACACATGTAACTACATTTGGGAGGTGGGTATTTCTAGATATTTTTCAGGTGATCTTGGCTGTCATCACTCTCTAAGATAATATTCCAGTGCTGTCATAAAAATAAAACTAAGCTCTAAAGGCAAAAAATCAGTGTCTCCCAGCTGTGGTCTCAGACCTGTTTATGTACCCTTTGAGACAGAGGATACCTGATGGCAGCTCTCTCCCTTAATATCCCCTGCAAGTCCTTGAATGCCAAGATCCACGTGAGACATCAGAGAGTCAGCACAAAGGTTATCCTAAAGGGAGTTCTGTGCTAGCATTATTATTTATACCAGCCAGTAACATGGTGGATAGCTCCCAGACTCCCCACAGAATATTGTCTGCATGGTTCAGGTAGAGAAAGTAGGCAAAGATTTTAAGCAATTCATCCCAGAGAGCACAGGGGCCAGGAGCAGAGCGGGAGCAGCACTTGGACAGACTTGTGTGCATGCACTCCTCTGTGCTGGCTGTTCAGCAGTGCAGTTTGTGCCCATAAGGAGAGCAGAGTCTCCCACCAGGATTGTTTAAACTTTGCAAAACTCATCTATTCCAAATGACTACCCAAAGTAATCATTTACATGCAACCAAGTATTGTCTCAGAAGTAATTTACTACTGATTACTCCTATAATGTGCATGCTACTCATAGCAGCTGCACAGCATTACATGATAATCAGCCCTGTGCTTCAGAGGGGAAAGCTAAGTGGCTTGACACAATCCAGCCCCTCTCGCCAGTGAGGAATAATCTGATTTTTCTGTAAGATTATTGGTTTTCTTCTGCAGAAAGTTCTGATCACCTGTTACTCCCAAGGACCTCCATCATCCCAGCATGTGTGGAGCAGGCCACTAGATGGAAGTGTTTGTTCGGTAAGCTGAGATGACAAGCTAAATAAAAGAGGAGAATGTCCTGGGTATCCTGGTTTGCTTTCTCTTTAGGAACATCTGCATTAGCAGTCCAGCTTCAGACTCGGTGAAAGACACCATTGGAGGGGCTGTGCCGTCATTTTGATGGTGCATTGTTTTATGACTTGCCATTGAATTAAAAAAAAAAAAAAAAGAAATTACAACTTAAATTGAGGCTAAATACTAGATTGAAGAAGCTCCATAATAAGGAATCCAGTTCTCCAGAGTTCCTGCTGAGCTCAGTAGTTGTGAAAAATACAGCTGTTTCTTTAAAGAACTTAAAAATATAAAAGCAACCAGCCCTAGCTTTTTGGTTTTAGGGATTAGATGTGGCATTTCTGGCCTGCCGTGTTTTTCTGGTACATCCTTAGGCCCTATTTTGCTGCAAGCTCAAAATTCTGGGGAAAATGAGCTTTTGTCTGATGATCAGCCAGTTTGGCCGGAGAAGAGGTGGCGCAGCGATCGGAAGAGCTGCAGAGGTGTGATGCCTCCCTGACCCCCAGCCGTCCTGAGATCCAGGGGTGACCTGAGGGTGAGCGCTGCCTTTGGTGCTGCAAGGGAGGCTGATCTCAACAGCGAGGCTGAGTGTGTGGCCACAGCCCCTGTGAGTGATGGGGACTTGTCACACAGCGGGGGGACTCGTGGGCAGTGTGGCATCTTGGCTGCTGCCCTCTACACTAGGGTGCTGCTAAACCTGCGTGCCACGAGGATTTCTTCCTCCAGGATGACTGAGAACAACAGAGGCTTCTTTCTTCTCTGAATGTGTGAAGGAGGAGGCAGCAGGAGTTTCTACACAGGCAGAGAGGGCAGATTTACCTGTAGATGGAGGCATTCCTGCATGGGAAACTGGTGCTTTTCCTCTGTGTTTCCTCTCCCAGCTGTTGCCACTTCATTGAAGGGCTCCAGCAGGAATAAATACTTTGGTGTGCGGCCTCCTGGTGAGCTGCCTTACACAGAGGGGCTTCCAGAGCTGCTCCTGTGGCCAGTGCTGGCACTCGCCATACCCACAGCTTCTCCCCATCGCCTCTCTGCGCCTGAGCATGGTGAGCTGGGCATAAGTGAGTGTCTAAAGGATGGGATTGGTTTGGAGAACGTGGAACATCTCAGTGTACACAGGTATGGATACCGCAGTGTGACAACTCTGTAAACCCTGCCCTGCAACCCACTAAAGAGAAGGACTGGATGCTGAGAGTTAAACAACAGGTTTCTGGTGAGAGGATATCATTGCATGCTTGAGAGAAGATGGGAATGATGAAAATAAACGAATGCCCTTAATAGCACTTGTCTTGGAATTGCAAGGAAGAAGTGTGTGTTAAGGGGACAAACTACACAGTCTCAATCATATGAACCTTAGCACTAATGCAAGTAGGAATTCACTGGGTTGCCCTGTGGTATATAGGGACAACCTCACTGCTTTTACTGCCTCGAGGGCTGTTGCCTTTTGGGTAGCTCTTTCAAGAGAGCCTTTCTGGGAACTGAGCTGGCCCTGTCATTGCAATGTCCCAGCCTCCCAGGCACTGAAGCTAAGCCAGGAGCTCAGGGCAGCCAGTTTTAGGAGATTGCAGCCTCTGGGCTTCTTCTCAGAGCTGATACAGTGTCCTATTTCATTCAAAAGAGAGGTGATGGGTTGGGGTATGGCTAGCCAGCTAATAGCGACACTGCTGGGTAGTATTTTGGATTAGTGATTTTTTTTCTTTTCTCTACATGCTCCTGTAAGTCAAAGCAAACCTTAGGTTAGCCTCTTCAGTTTACATGTTAGGAAACACTCATTAGTACATATTAAGGTACCCCTTTCCAAAAATTTATTTTTCCCCATGCTTTTTGCATTTTCATAATATGGTCCTCGATGGATTCGTTCCTTCTTAGGGGCCACACAGAGAAGCCAGTGCTGAAAGCTGCACAAAAGAAGTGCCAGTCTCTCCACATCATCTTCTGTGCTTCTCCATAGATCGTCTGTTGAAGCACAGGAGTGCCAGACCTCCCACTTGCCATGCTGAAAGATGTTGCTTCTGGGGCCATCATGATCTGGTTCACAATAGCAGAGCAAAGTACCCCTTGTTTTTCCCACTCTATATGTGGCAGGGTCCCCAAGGAAGAAAGTTGCTGGTGCACCAGAATTGGTGGCCTGCAATACTTTGCTAGTGTTGGTTTTATTTTACATGGGGCTGTAGTCACTGAAGAAGTGATAGCTGCTAGCAGCAGAGCAGCCCCTGCTGTAAGTGGGGAACAGTCCAGGAAAAAAAGGACCTGTAGTGGCTTCATCAGAGACTCATCACTGGGGGCCTTGTGGATGAAACTTTGTCCAAGGAGAGGGTCCTGCCAAAGGTGCACGTGGCCCAGCCACTGATTTATTCCAGCTGAAGATACAATGCAAATGAACGAGTTTATTATGCCTTTTCTGCTCCTCCAAAGCAAATTCCCTTGTTTTCTGAAACAGCAGGATTAATACTTGGTGCTTGCTAACAACTTTCCATGTTCAGTGTGCTATACAAATATTAACTAATGAATCTCATCATGACATAATTAAATCTTATTTTACAGTGATTGAATGTTATCTTACACTTTATACAATACTGTAATTACAAAGATAGGGGGAAAAAAACCTAATAGATCTAAGAGTGAGAATGACTGACAGTATTATGGTTCCTTTTTCCCCCCTTCCTTATATCCAATATGACTGGAGAATCCAGCAGAGTTTTCTGAAGGCCAGGACTGAACAAATTAGTTCAGAAGATGAGCAGATCCCAAACAATGTGATGGTTAATTTTTTTTTGAGAGAGTCTTTTCAATGCTAATCTTGTACCAAATTTCTGAGACATCAACACCAGTCTGAGCCCAGTCTAGCCTGGCTTTCCCTCTAAGGGAGCCACAACTAAATCCAGACAGCAAAGGGTACTCCTTCCCCTGACCCTGACTCCTGAGGAGGGTTTGCTTACTCAGGAGAGCAGAGATCCATCCCAGCATCCTTGGCTCCCCACTCACATTCTGTGTGTTGGACAGCCCACCTCCCTCCCTCCAGGACCTGCCACACACCTCTGCAGCTCCTGGCCCTGCACTCCTTGGCCTCACAGAAGCTCTGGACAGATGGATGCCAAGGAAATGTGGATCAGGACACTCAGACTCCCTAGGTGCTGCTGTGTGGGGTGGCCTGGTGGCAGTGACCATCCATGTGAGGTGACCAAAGCAGCATGTGTTTGCAGAGTCCCTCCTGCATGCTTTTCCCCAGGCTGGGGCTAGGGATAAAGGTGGGAGAGGGGTAGAGAAGGTGGTGCATCAGAGGAAAGGACAGCCTGTAACATGGGATCATCCTCTTACAGCCTGCTCCATGTTATGTGCTGTCTGTCATAAAGACAACAGTTGACTATGAGGGGTTATGAAACTGCTTTCCAAAGGGAATGCTTTCCTTCCTTCTCTCTCCTGCCTTGTTTGCCAGGAATAAAGCTCTTCTGAAACTCCCCCTCAGGACACAAGGCATGATATGTTGGCACAGAGCAGGCAGGGCAAATTGCTGTTGCCAGGGCACAGTATTTGCTCTGAAGTGCCCTGTGTGTGAAATAGAGACAGGCTACAAGCTGTTCTCACCAGGACAGCAAAACTGGGGGCTCCTTGCAAATAAAGCAGCTCCACAAGGCCAGGGGGCCAGGCTCTGCTCAGACAGGACACAAGGAAGAGAATACCTGACTCCAGAAAATCATCTGGATAGCCAGAAAACTGCTCTGCCGTGCTGCAAGTGTCCAGCTCTCCCAGGAGAGCAAGGTGTTTCTGAGATGCTGAGGGTTGGTGTGACTTCCAATGCCAGAGCTTCCAGAGACACTCAAGTCTGTGTTGGCAGCTGTTTTGTGATGGGCAAAAAAGGCACATCAGCAGATCAGGCATGTGGTAGGCAATGTTTGCCACAAAGGTGAAATAAGGACACACACACGTGCTTGTAGGAGGCAATAGGACTAACTTGGTCTGTGACAGGAATGTTGATAAGAGGAAAAGCTCTAGAAGGGAGGATGAAGAGGATGCTGAGTGTGATCAAATGGGAGTAAAAGCAACAAAGTGGTGAGGAAGTGACCCAAAAATTTACTCATGCAAAACCCATTCTAAGATTTCACTGAGAAACAGGTGACAAGTAGCAAACAGGGGAAGCAGGCAGACAAGCTCTGGATGGCTTTCTGCTTCATGGGGGCCCGGCCCTCCTCTGCAGTGTGTGCTGACAGCTGTGGTAAGTGGTCAGCCTCCATCCCTGGGGCACTCCAGGCATGGCTGGTGAAGGCAGAAGGAGACAGCACCCATTGGATCTGTTCCAAAAACAGAAGAGGTCCAGATGCATCAGAGTAACATCCAGAGGAGCAAAGTGGGAGTAAGAGGAGCCCCTCATAATAGTTGTACTAATCATGGTGCCTTGTTTGCTCCTATGCATTCAGCAAATGGTTAACAAAGCTATTAATCAGTTGTCCTGATGCCAGGAGCAGACCAAACCCCGTTGAGGGCTTGGGTATCCCCATGTGCCATACATTTGGTTAGGTTTCCTGCTGTGCAGATGAAGGTGCAGTGGCAATGTTCCTAGGAGGTGTAAGAAGCAGTGAAGGTGATTGCAGTGCTATCCAAGATGCTGAATCAAGACTTTTCTCTCTATCTAAGAACAAAGCCCATGAAATTCTTGGCATTTTGACATGCCTGTCCTGTAGTGGATTAGTGTTGGCAAAGCCTTTGTTATCCTGTTAACCTGAGCATTTTTAAATTTATTTTTTTTTAACCCTAAATATCTGAGTTATACTGTTATAACTGTTAATATCTGCTCCTGCTTGCCATGGACCTGCAGACAGCCCAGGTGCAGGAGGTTTGCTGCAGGAGGGGTGCACTGGGCATGCTTAGGGCTGCTTTAAGCACCTTTTCCACAGCCTGTAAGCCCCCCGACACGTGCCTCCAGGAACTCTGCTGATATCTTTGTGTGGCTTCCCACTCACACTACTGCACAGCATGGCAGGGAGGGTGTCTGAGCTCCAGCATCCTCCAGCTTTGTGTTGGGCTGTGCTTCCAGGCTGTTTGTGAGCAGTGAATCTGCGTGCAAGAGTCACCTGGGGGTGGCCCTCCAGATGTGCTGTGGACACAACTGGAGTACCAGCTGTGTAAGTAGTCTGTGACACAGGCAGAAAGCATGCAAGTCATGAGCTTGCTGCATTTAAGATGATTTGAGTCCATCCCTAAGGCTGCAGCACAAGCACAACCATTCATGCCAATCTCTTGTCAGGAGGTGAGTTTGTGTTGTTGCGCTGAGATAATGGGGAAGCAGCGATTGCAGGGGAAAGAGATGCCACCCGAGTCTGCAGGTACAGCGACACAGAGAGGAGGGCTAAATCCTCTCTCTTACTGGGACTGTGGGCTTTCTCCCTGGGTCCCTCTGCCCTCCACAGCAAAAGCTCTGCATGATTATGAAACTGTGGCAGCAGACAAAAAACGCTGACTGAGGGAGAGTGCATAGTGGGCAGTCACGTATTATCACAGTTAATCCCCTGTAGATTTTCCCCAATCAGAGTCTGTGGCTATCAAAGGGCATTAAAAGTTGCCACAGGCTCATTGGGGGGTGCAGAGCAGGGATCAGTTTGGGCATAACCAACATTGTTTCCCTGCTGAGGATCTTTCTGTAATGCCTAATGAAGGACAGGGCAGGAGCTCCTGCATGGATTAGCTGCAACCCCTCTGTTGACCTGTGCTATCCCACAGAGATGATACTGCAATAAATAATCAAGCACATCAGTGCGTAAACATGCTGCCTTTGCTCTCCCAAGGTCCTATTCCAGTGGAGCAAGCATTGTGTATTCCACACCAAGCTAATCATGGGGAGGAAATTTGCTGCAGACTGGAATCTCATCAAAGCAAACAACAGCAATCTCAGTGAATTGCAGCAACCCAAGTGTCTGCTTTAATCACTCACTCATGTGTTTCCTTTAGTAAAACAAAAGAAAACACAACACATGTAAACTTGATTGCTCTTAAATGAACAGTTTAATCCTGGCACGGCTCTTGCTTGTCTACAGAAGGAAGGGAGATTGACTTTACAGGCTTCAAGATGCAGCAGCACTGGTGTATGTGTTGCATGGAAAGGGTAAAAAAGATAATAAGCAAGGGAGGGTAGTGATGCTGGGTTTTACCAGATTTTTAATCTGGTGTCAGAGAGATTAAAAGAAGTCCTACTGTAAGCAGAATGGATGGAACTAGTGCTTTGGAAATCAGGGTGTGTGTTACTGGGTGCTACAGTGGATGGTACATTTACAGGCCTTGGGTAATGCTGGGGGGTCACCAATCTTTTCCCTCTGGAAGTAACAATTAAATCTGCTACAGAGAGAGAGACTTAGAAACAACAGAAGCTGCTGTCAAAGACAGTCCACCACACATGGGTTAGCTCCTCAGGCCAAAGACAGGTTGCACCACACGTACTCCTTTCCTCTAGCTAGAGTTTGCTAACTGCTCTTTCTACCACTGGGGTAAATTGGAAGATTTCTACTTAAACAGAACTTATACTTTTTTCCCCATGGAACTTTGGTTGGTTTTCATGCACTTATGGTGGTGGTGTACTCCAGCTCATTTGAGGAATAAACGCACAAATCCATTCCATCACCCTCTCCTCCTCTTCTTGCAGTAAAAATCCAGAGCACTTCCATTTTAAGCAAGTAGAAGCTGAACTTTTTGTTTCAACAATGTGTAATCGACCCATACATTATTTCATTTGCTATTTTGTCCCACTTAACCATCATTCCTCACTTTCCACAACCCTGAAAATTATTTGGTTTGATTCAGGATTATGTTAATAGATTTACCCCAGGGTGCTGGCATTGACTCTAGTGGCATAATGCCTGATTTATGTCCCTTGTGAGATCAGAACCAAGCATGCCATCTCAAATCCTAAATCATTTTCTCACTTTCATATTGTAATATTGATCTGTTCATTGCAAAGCAGTCCAGGCATTCATCTTGTTATCAGATTCTTACAGGAGCACAAGGCTATGTTCAGTCAATGATTTCTCAATAAATGCTCTATTTTTAAGCAAAAAAAAAAAAAAAAACAAAAAAAAAAAACCACCCAAAAGCAAACAAATAAAAAGAGTTAATCCTTAGATTTGACTACAAAACAAAGCTGAGTTAATAAACTGTAAAATGGAGTGGAGCAACGGGGCCAGTTTTCCCTGTATTCATGTTGGTTTTAATTAGTGATTTACCCTGGGCTAAAGCCCCTGAACTCAGCAGAGCTTGCTGCTAAATAAGATGATACTGAGCTATAAAGAGCCCTGCCTTCCCACCATGAAGCTCTCAGCGCAGATGAGCACTCGTGTCCCTTGGCCACTTGCATTAGGGAATGAGGAATGTGGATTTAGGGAGAGTGAGTGGTGTGTTGATCCATCCAAAGGAATACTCCCTTTTTTAACCTGAAGCCCTAAGGATCCCACTAGCTTCAAAGAAAGTTTTTCCAGGTTTAAGCAATTTGTGCATCGTAGAAACCCTCTCCAAATAGCTGAAGCAGCCCAGTGCAGGTGTTGAGAGTCCTGTTACAGGCAGCTGGCAGGAAGGAGCTTGGCATCACTTCTGCTGTTGGGCAATTTGCTTTGAAACATGGGAATGAACGCCCCCCCTCCATCCAACCATATCAGGATTGATGCCCA
The DNA here is from genome assembly GCA_013400495.1 of Nicator chloris. NCBI lineage: Eukaryota > Metazoa > Chordata > Aves > Passeriformes > Pycnonotidae > Nicator > Nicator chloris. Next base: position 123,403 of record WAAE01018517.1, on the reverse strand, counting down.
GTAATGCCCAGTACGCAGCAAGTTTAATGCCCTCATAGCTTCTCTCTCCTGGGTTTTCTTGTGTTTTTGATGAATGCAGTATTTCATCTTAGCCACACTCCATTACATTTTCTAAATGTTAATCCTTGCAGGTCTAGCAGTCCTCATAGCAGGTGGCGAATCAGCTTGTTTATTGCTAAACCTTTGGGAGAAGGTGGAATAATCATTCAAGATATTTATGATGAAATACAGTTTTAGCAGGATGGGACATAGTAGCTACACTTACAGTAGTGAACCAAACAGTGCCCAGAAATGCTCTTGGATGTTGACTATTATTTGCTGTCCTGTTGGGGCCTTCTCAGGCACACTGCCGGCCTGTGCCAGCTCATGGTTGCCTATAGGATTTCTGGGCATGGTTTGGGAACGGGATCATTTCACAGACCCCTCCCTTGTGGCAGTTTGCACACAGCTGCCTTTCTCTGAGGATTGGGAAGAGCATTGGGCAGCTCCAGGCTGCTCCATGGACTTGGCATAAGGAGGATGTCCAAAGAAGGGCAGTGAAACTGGTGAAACATCTTGAGCACAAGACATACAAGGAGCAGCTGAGGGAGCAATATTCGTTTAGCCTGGAGAAGAGGCTCAAGGGGGAATCCTATAACTCTACAATTACCTGAAAGGAGATTGTAGCCAGTCTTTTCTCCCAGTTGACAAGCAATAGGACAAGAGGAAATGGCCTCAAGTTGCACCAGGGAATATTTAGATTAGGTATTAGGAAATTCCCAGGGAAGAAATGCACCAGACAGTAACGGACAGAAATGGATCCTTAGCTCTAAGGCTGTTACAAGAGTGTTAAAAAAATCCTGACTGTGTTGAAAGGATGTTATTACACACCAAGAAACTGGTGCTTAGTTCTTTTTGGCCACCCCATTCCTGCTCCTCCCAAACTGCCAGTCCCACTCCACCCATGTCACTCTTGAGATGGGAAACCTCGTGACAACATGCTGGTAGCAGCTACAAAGCTGAAAGAAGTAGAAACCTCATCCTGGCCTATTGGTCCTATGCATAACTCCCAGCATAAATAAATATGCAAGTGCCCTGGTATTCACCATGCCTTTTTTCCCATGAAGTCTGCTTCAGCAGTAAAGAAACAAGTGCAGAAAGAAAAGCAGTTTTTATAAATAACTTAAGAGAATTTATCATGTTTGGGTGGTCTAAATTTCATCAAAGTTTCTATGCTACTCACAGGGAAGGGTTAAGACATCTAAGAAATTATTTTGGGGTCCTAAATAAGGTGTGTGCCCAGTCAACATGAAGTACCAACTGCCAAGAAATATTTAACTCATATGCCTATGGCCAAGTGTTGCCACCAATTCTCACCCTATCACAGAACTCTCAGCTCCACTCCAAGCTCTGAGATGACCTCTGAGATGGCCAAGGCAGTCACAGCAAGTCATTTAGCAAGTCACATCCCCATCTAAAGCAAAAGAGCTGAATGAACAGAGGCCTTTTTTGCACTGGCCCCTTGTGCCAAGGTGCATGGCTGGTCAGGGCAGCAGGCAAACCTCAGAGCCAAAACCTGCCCAGAAGTGCTGGGACTGTCATTTCCATTGCTTCAGTGTGAGTGAGACTGATTTCACACTGCATTACCTTTTAACATGCTGCAGATGTAATTTGAAATACCTGTGCCATTCACTTTGTACTCCACCCTGCACATGTTGCAGTAGGTTATTTTGCTGATGGTTTTGAGAACACCATGGTTATAGCAGTGCTCCCATTTGAGTAGCACCTAGTGCATAGTGCAAAATATATATTCAAAAAGCCTTGGCAATCCCTCTTCATTTGTGGGAGTAAATGCTTGGCAATGCATCAATCTTCTGCTCCTTCTCCTCTTCCTTTAGGAGTGCCAAGTCATTTTAAAGACACATTAAATTACAAGAGGACTCCCAAAGACAGCCAGTCAGCTTGCTGCTCGTTTGGATAAAGTTAATTACAGCGAAGATTAACATCTGAAGTTCTTGATTGGTGGTGTTGAGACTTACAGAATGACATTGTCCTCGGGGAGCTGCCTGCCAGATCTCCTCTATCCCTCCCTCCCTCTTCCTGTGTGTGTGCCTTTTCTCTGTTGTTCTCCGTGATGGTTTTGTCACCTTCATTGAGGTGTATCTGATCAGGGGCTGAGCTGCTGGGGCTGTGATGCCTGGTGCTGATACCTCACACTACTGAGAGAGGTGTGGAGGTGCCCAGCCTTCATCACCATCAGCACTGCATCTTTTCTTGGTCGCTGCCTTGAGTTAGGACAGGGAGGTTTTCCAAGCAGAGAGGCTATGTCCTGGGACTGATGGTGCATGGAAGTGGAAGGAAGCACAGCCTCCACAGACATCTAGTGTTGTTTATGAGGTTTCCCTGAATATGTGGCTTCTGGCCAGGCCCATGACCACTCTGGATGAGCAGTGTAGCTACCGTCTTTAGGGTTCTTCTTGTCTTTTTTGTTTATTATGGTACCTAACACCTCCCTTTACCCAGCCAAGGTTCCCATTCATAAAAAAAAATCAATAACAAATGGTTAATAAGAAGGATTTGTGATGCCAGAGAATGCTGAGGTCTGTCACATGGGCTAGCTGTATGTGCTCTGTAACGGTTTCTTTTGCATCTCTCTCAGCTGGGATTGAAGCATTTTGGGGAAATGTTTGGAGAGAAGGAGAGAGAATAAGCTTGCTCTGGGCTTACATGGTGTCCTTGGCCCTTTCCTGGACTTCCAGTGTGCTTTTGGAGATAACTAGTGTGAGAAGTGTCAGGAAGGTGAAAGCAATACAGTGCTGGAGAGGCACATGAAGGGCCCTGCAGGTGTGTCTGATGCTGCACCCTTGCAAAGTCCAGATAAGCCACAGAAAGTAAATTTCCTCTGTTTTAGAGGAATAGTATTTCAATACCTTTATAAAAGATCACAAAAGCATGACTGTTTATCAAGTGGAGAATACAAGAATACAGTCACAAATGTATTTTGGCTTAGTTGGTCAAAAGAGGGTTAATGACTGATTTTCACTGAGCAGCAAGAATAATTATTTTTAGAAAATAGATAAACCTTTCAAAATTTTGGACCAGAATTTTCTGAAAAATTAATAACTGGGAATGTCCCTTAAAACCAGGGTTGACTGTCTTAGGAGCATGTAGGATTTGGCATCCCACCTATGGAGCATAGGATGATGGGTCATATGAAGACAATGTGGATCAGTGTGCTGGCACGTATGTAACATATCTGGAGGTTTTACATATTCTGGGAAAATGAGTTAAAAGTATATTCTTGACTTAATACATCCATTGCCCTGAAGTGCCATTCTCCTTTTTTAAGGACATTGCATGGAGATCCTATGGACAGATTAACTGCCTGCAAGCTCCTTATTTCTGCATTTCCTTCAGTCATATTTAAACTCTAACTTTTTTGAGGTAACCCCAAGCCATGAAGACGAAGTCTGTGCCTCAGTGTGCATGTGTACGAGAGTGGGGCTGCTCAGGGTCTAGGTGGTATGAAGGCAAGAAGGAGAAAACAATATTTAATGCAGAATCACTTCCATGCTGCCTAAAGCTATGCTTGTTCTTTGATGGGTAAGAATACATCAGGGGCTACAGAGTATTTGTTTGGCGTGTGTCTCCAACCAGTTGGTAATGGAAGAGCTGCTCAGAATCACTGTACTGTAGGTTTTCAAAGGGAAAAGTGATGTCTCAATGTGCAAGGAGAGGGAGCATCACAAGATTTTTTTATAGAGGACTTAAAGAAACCAGCATGGAAGCAAGTACTTAGACTAAAAGCAGGTTCCTTTGCCAACTGCTTTGCTCCTTTCTCCTTGAAATTCCTTTCAGAGACTTAAAAACCACTGCTGATATTTTGCAGGACATCTCCACTCCTCACCCAGCCTGGACCTTCCTTGTGCATTAGGACATGTAAAAATAAACTGACACCACAAAAATAGCACCTTGAGCAGCTTCCAGGCACTTGAGGTGCTGTATCCTGACATAGCAACTTTAAGCTGTGTGTACTGGAGGGAGGAAACAACTAGGCAGTGATGAAAGGCCATTGGAATAGGGGGTGATTGCTGACTCAGAAGTTATTTTGTGCATGCAGGGATGGAGGTGACAGCCAGAAATGTTACACGAACTTGACTGAGTGGCCACACCAGGCCTGGCCCTGAGGTGCGTTGTTTTTGCTGTGTCTGTTCTTGTTCTTGGTATTTGACTTCCAGCAACTAATTCTCTAGAGACTCCTACACTGCTTACTCAAACTGAAAGTCCTCCTGGAGTAAAGTCACTTAATAAGGCTCTGTCCTGGCTGCTTTGCTCCTTTGTCTGAGGGTTCATGCCCTGAGGGGACTAAAATTAAGCAGTTATCCACTTCACCAAACCCCTCTGAGAGATAGCATGTCCACTACGGCCAGCATCCTGGCTAGCATGTTTGTCTTGCTCCTGCTTGCTGGAGATGACCTAGTACCTGCCCACAGGAGTTTAGACTCTCCACACACAGGCATCAACATATTGGGCTTTTGGTAAGCTTGGAGTCCGGAGGGTCCTGGGCACCTACATCTTGCCCTTAATTTCAGGTGTGGCCTTAGGGTCTTGAAAATCATCCTGGGCTTATAAAGTTGGGACTGAAAAGGAGCTGTTGCCTAGTCAATGAAACTGGCTTCTGAATGGGAGCTCTTCACTCTCTGCTTCCTCTTTTCCCCGTGCAAGAAATGAAGATGATAATAAAATGTGAACATCAAACCTTGCTTTGTGGAGTTTTTGATCCACAGATGGAAGGTTATATAAATGCAAAGTGCTATCATTATTTATAAGAACACACAGTCGGCAGCTCCTTGCAATCTGGTGCGGTGGAAATAAACAGGAAGGCACAAATTTAGCATGATGACTGCTGGATCTAATAAGATGCAAAGACAGGCTGGCAAGACGTGAGTTTGTTTAAACACATGATGCTGTTTTACCAGTAACTGATACATAAAAATGATGAAAAATTAATGAAAAAAGAATCACAGGTGATGAAAAGTGGTCTGACCCCTCAGTGCAGCAATCTCTGGGAGTTTGCATCAGTTTAATTTCCCTTATTATCAAAGCCTTTCTTCCAAAGAAATGTGTTTTAGAAGTAGACTGCTTTCCTTCCAGGTATAAATTAATGTGCTTAAAATGACTCCTTTAAACCAGTGCTGACTTAAAGTGCTGGGTATTATGTTCAGTTGTGATGGGAATGCATTTTAACTAATAGCAAGGTGACAGCTTCAGAAACTGAAATCCAGGAGTTATGCTTAAGAGGAACAGGTGGGAAGACAGATGCTCCTCTTCTGCCAGAAATGACAGAGCAAATTCCTGAGCTTCTGCCTGGCTTTAGGAAGCAGCTTTCCCTCTGTCTGGCTGGTGCTGTGGGATCCCTCTTTTCTCTGTTTTGACTAATTTTTTGCCTCCAGTGAGTAGGCGCAGTACAGGAAGGGAAATACAAGCTCTCTGGCAATGTGGTTCAGCTCTTCCTTGGGGAGGTGCCAGCTTGGGGGAGGAAGGGGAACTCATCAAAGGCTTGCTCACCTATTGGTTCCCTTGGGACTCAGATGCTGCTCAGTTTTCTCATATGTGGGGATCAGTAATTTGGTGCAGATACTGCAGGATGAAGACTGTGGGTCCCCCTGCTGGCTTGGCTTTGGACACTGTGAGATCCCTGTCAGGCAACAGGGAAAGCACTGCTGCCCATCCGGTGTTTGTGCAGCCCATCCTGTCTCCCTGCTCTCTGCTCCAGACAGAACTGCTTGGGTTCCCTGACCCAAGGAGGTGCCAACTGGGGGCTTCCTCTCCTTGCAGCACTCTTCCTAAGCTCCAAATCAGATGAAAACATGATTTGACCAGTGTTTGCTGGGGGATAGGGAGTTGCGGGGGCTGGGTGTTGGGGTGCAAAGTGGGCTTTGGTGGCTGCTGTGAGTTGATGTGGTTAGGGGGCTGTTTTACAGCACCATGATGCCAAGCCCATTTGGACCAGTACTGCCTGGAGAGACGAGGTGAAACAGAGGCAGAGGCACTCGCAGCATGGCAGTATTTCGGCATCTGGCTCAGTCCCTCACAGTGCCCACACAGGGACTTGAGGCAGCAGGTCCAAGTACATGGGCTAAGGGACCTCGGTTTTCACAGCACATCTTTGCTTAGGATTGGGAGACAGGTGAGGGGCCCGGGGTAAGAGAGACCTGCTCAGGCTTACTGATTGCCTGTTGCACACAGGCAGGCAATGGCCATCTTATTTTAAAATCTTCTTCCCTCATGCTGTGCAAACCCCTTCTGTCTGCAGACTTTCCTGAGCAGCTGCATTACTTGCTCCTGGCACAGGGATTTACTTGTGCTGAGCTCAGCAGGGCCAGGCTACCAGCAATGCTCACTGCCACATTGCTGAGGGTCTGGCTGGAGCTCAGCCTGGGAGAGGAGGTGCCTTTGTCTGCCTCCTCCAGCCCTCCAAACAGAGGTGCACGAATGAGTTTTGATGCTGGGCTCCCACACATGTGAGAAAGAGCAGAAAGTTCAGCAAAATTTGTAACTTCAGATAGGGGACACTAAGATAGGGAATGTGTCCAGAGATGGACTGAACATCATATTTCCTCAAGGAATGACATAGATACAGAATAAGGTATTTCCCAGAAGCTGAGGAGTACTTGGTCTCAGGGTGTTCAAAGGACTTCTGACCAGTCCCATATATCTTCTATGCCATGGCCAGTCATAAAGGGGATGTGAAGTGACATGCTTGGTTAATACTTTTGGACTATGCTTGAGCTGGATGGATACTACAGGTTTTGTGAAATGATGATCTTGTCTTTCATGGAAGTATATGTTCTCTGAACTTTGTGTTGTGCTCTAGAGGAATGAATTGGTTTTATATCCAAAGAAGAGACACTTTGCCTAGTGCTTTGATGCACAGCATTTTGGACATATATTATGTGGAAAAAAACTTCTCTGACTTCTTGATGCTCATTCTTTTTCTCTTCCTCTGTGCCTCCTGTTCAGTGAATAAGTACTGATACTTTTCCAGAGTATGGAAGCAGCTGCCAGTACTCCTCAGAGTTTCTCATATGTGTTTTACACTGCACCCATGCTGTATTTCCTACGAAGGTGTTCTTGCTTCTTAATAGCCCTTTGCACAGCAGATGGATACTATGATTTCAGTGAAACATCAGCTCTTACCTCTCATGGCCTTCTGGATGCCTTCCAAACTCATTGTTCCAGTTAACTTCTCTACTTCCCTCAACAGGTAATGGTACCACCTTGCTTGGGCTGGGAAAGGACACTGCCAGCTGTAGAAGCGTGGATATGTCTCTGTGTACAACTGGAGTGTCCTAGGGTGACTTTATGATGCTTTATCCCCAATTGTCTGCTCTGTTTGTGTTGGATATTATGTCCTTTAAGGCTGGTTTCAAGAGCCAAGAAGAAGCGCCCAGTTTGTTTGGAGAAACTGCTCAAACTCCCACACATTGTTCTTTGGACTGTGTTGTCTTCAGACAGACAGAGAGAGAGAGCTCTCCTTTGTTTTTTTCCTTTTAATTAGTTTTTAGCTAGCTGAAGTGGAGAAGCTCCCTGGACAGTTTTTTCCCTTTTTCTTGGGATTGTTTAAACCTGTTCTGGACTGAAAAAGACCAGAGAGGCACTGGGAGCTCACAACTGCAGCCCACCGGGGCCTGGATGGTCTGAGAGAGAGCCGAGCACACCCACAGCAAGGACACTCTCATCTTGGCCATCCCTCTTCGGAGCGGCGAGAGGTTTTATTGTTTCATATTAGTCAATTGTTTGTGCTTGTGGGCTTCTGTTTGTTAAATAAATAATTTTTTCCACTTTTTCTCAGAGGAAGTTTATTTCCAGACCAGCTGAGGGGGAGGGGCTGTTTGGGTTTGCCTCCCAGAGGATCCCATTCGGAGGTTTCCTCCCAAATTTGCCCTAAACCAGGACATGGAGGGATCTACCAAAAGGTCCTCCCTCATCCAGAGCTGGATGTCTGCAGTGGCAGAAACCAGAGCAGAGGGCTGGGCCCCTGTGGTGCGTGAGGGATAACCTGGGCTCTATATAATGGCCCCGGTATCCATAATTCCCTGTTTCCAGCTCAGTGTTCTCAAACTACCATACATTTTTTCAAAAGGACAGAGGATATATAACTCAATGGGAAAAATCATAAATATCTCTGCTCTTCTATGACAGCTGTGATGTGACTAGAAAGCATGCACAAAGTGAGTATCCCAACCCTCTCCTGATGTTATGTTTTTGTTTGCTGTTCAGCCGGACTGAAATCTGGGAACACTGTCAAGCCGAGGAGGGTGGAAATGTCACGGCAGTTACTTCCACATTCCACTGGGCATCAGCTCATGGAGAAGCACCTGTGCAAAGTGGAATCCATCATGCTTTTGCCTGCTTGCTTGCTTGCTCTTGCCAACAAGCAGCAAGTTGAAATGAGCACTATACACACTCTGAATTGCTTTTCATTGCCAGTAAGCAGGTCCAGAAATAGAGGGGACTGGGAAAAGGTGCAATATATCTCCATGTCCTCTGGAATATACAACAGTTGAATATGTAGCAGGGTAGGCAAATCTGTGGAACAACTTTTGTATTGTTATTCTTACATCTGGACAAACTAGTTTATCATATGCTAAGGACAAAGTTGTAGGCACACAGCATCAGCTGTAACACCTTTTGCTGGGGCTAGCTGAGCCAGACTGCTCCTCCAGAAACATGTTCTGGGCAATTTCCTCTGGAATCCAGGAGCCTCAACAAAACATTCTGCAGTGGGATGACAACCAGGATGAAGGTTGCTAGTACTGGCACAGTCTGAAGAGAGATGCAGATTTTACTGCTGCAATATTACGTAACTGCTTTTGTCAGGCAGGATGAATCTCAGTTCTGGTGTAGTCAGTATCTTTATAGGAATTGTCTGTAATGTCAATTCAGAGGAGGAATGACCTTCTTCATCTCTTGGGAAGTAGCACCTTTGTTTAGAGGTGGAAGAGGCAAGGAAGAGGGGCAGCCTGCCCACACCCGATGGGGGTGACAGCAGCACATCTCTGTTAGGCAGTGACTACCTTCTCTTTGTAGCCATCTCTACTGGAGGTTCTCAGTCTGGGTTATTCTCCATCTGCTGCTACTAATGAAAGCCTCTTGGTCAAGAAGCAATGCCACTTCCCTTCCCTCCCTACCCTCCTGTGGGCCTGATTTGGCCTGCTAGCTGCTGCAAAGAGCAGCAGTAAGGCCTGTGAGAGAGATAAGTTTTCCCAAAACATTGGTCTGTGAAACTGTGAGAAAGAATTTAAACAATCTTGTGCATCTGCTGTTTTCCCAACTTGTGTACAAGATGTTTACAAAGAGGTGTTTCCAATTAGCCGATAGTAGTGATGGGTGTTAATCAAAAGACCAGTCATGTCCAGCTGTGTCGTATCTGTTTATAAAAATAGTGTGTTTTGTTTAATAAACTGGAGAATAACCTTCTGGAAAACTTTAGAGTTGTCCGTCTTTTTTCGTGTCCAACAGCGACACCCTCCGATCCCTCTTCGTTGACTGTGCCCTTCAAATCTTTCTCAGCTATCTGCTGTTCTCCCCACAGTCACTGTTGAGCCAAGCTAAACATATGTTCTTTTATTTGTCCCTTGTAAATCAACTCTTCTGACCCTTTCACCATGTTTTACTGCTCTCCTCCGAACTCTGTTCACTTTGGGCATGTTGGATGCTGAAAGCAGAATATAACCCCACAGCTCTGGGTGCTGCCTGGCTGGAAAGGGCTATTACCTCCTGGAGTACCTCAGGGACAGAAAGAGAGTGATCTACTGCTGCAGGAGCTGTAAACTGTTGGTCATCAGCTCCAGCTTTTGCAAACCAGGCAGCTGCCTTCATCCTGCTGGGCTAGCCAGTGCTCTCCACCCAAGAGCTTTCCTCTGTACAGCTGTGGCAGATTTCCATGGACAAAAAGAGCAAAACTGCTGCTGCAGATGGTTTTCACCAGAGCCTGCCCCAGCACTAGGGCTCAGCCCAGCCCCACTTCTGGCACCAGCAAGGGAGGCTGCAGGAGGAGAGGAGGAGCTTGCATTTAATAGCAGTAACTCCTTGCCTTTGCAACAGCCACAGCCTGACTGTGGCAGCAAGGTTCCCCCAGCTTTTTGTCCTTGCCATAATTCATGGCCTGCTTGCCTATGAATTTATGATCAGTCACTGCTGAGCCTCCTTCAGTTTCACTGTTTTATGAGTTTTCCTCCCTCCCTTTGCATATCTGTTGCAGATCACTTATTTTTTCCCCCTTCCACACTCCTCTTGCAATATTCATCCAAGGGGGAACTGATTTCTTTTTCATTCCAGAATCCAGGTCTGTTGGTCCTCCTTCTCTCTCCCAGGTTTCTGCTGCTTGCAATAGCTGTCACTTCAGGACCTAAAGGGCACAGACACAACTAAGTCAGTCAGAATCAACAGGGCAGCAGTAAGACATGGCCAGAGGAATGAGGCTAAGAGGCTGGCTTTGTAGGGTGTGCAGCATTAGCACAGTGCACAGCCCTGGCTGCTAGGCTACCACCATGGGCTCTTGATGATGTGGTTGCAATGATATCTCTTTCTGTGGGGCAGCTCAACTGCAGCTTGTCCTCTTAAGGTCTGTAAAATGTTTTTCTTCATAAAAATATTTGTTTCTTCTTAAAGGCCGGTATGAGAGGACATAGAAAGTCTACAAGGTCAGGCCTGTGGCTGCACAGGTTGAATCATATCTTTAGGGAAATCCAGTGCAAGAGCTAGAGATGCTGGGCAGCTGTGGAAAAGTTTAGTTGTCTGACTAAACGCATCTGTTGCTGGTGTTTTGACAGCTTTCAGAATTAGATGGTGCTTGCAAATATCCATGTCTCTTAATGCAAAATCTTTATGGATGGCTGTATCTGAAGAAAATATTCCCTGCAGGTTATGGTTGCAAATAATTGCTGATTTGTGAAACTCACGCCCCTGATAGAAAGCAGTGTGTAGGTGGGGCTCTTTCAAGTCTTTCTCCCTAGAAGTTTGAAGTGATTCATTTTGTAATCCAAATGTTTGTCCCTGAGCCTTCTGCTAAGTTTCCCATCTTGTACTCCATCTGCATTCCGGCTAACACCAGCAAACCCCCACCAGTGCCTCCAGGGCCCAAGGTCTCTCAGCCAACCTAAAAAATATCATACCTACTACCTTGAGATGGTTTTGTTTGCGCTGCCTGGCAGGTGACACTGCACCTGAAACGCAGCTGGTGATTTAACCCCAGCTGGCACCATGCAGCAATTTGCTCACCGCTTCCCAGGTAGGGAGGAAGACTGGAAAGAAAAGATAAACATAGTGGCTTGAGATAAGAACAGTTTAATAATTGGGGGAAAAAATAATAATACTACTAACAAATACTAATTATACCAATAATAGTGATAATGTAAAGGGGAGAGAAACAAGTGATGCTCAACCCAATTGCTCACCACCTGCTGACTGATGCCCAGACTGTCCCTGAGGAGTGATCAGCCCCTTCTGGCCAACTCACTCCTGTTAATGTACTGAGCACGATGTTCTGTAGTATGCAATATCCCTTTGGCCAGTTTGGATCAGCTGTCCTGGCCATGCTCCCCCTCCCAGCTTCTTCTGCAGCTCCTCACTAGCAGATCATGGGAAATTGAAAAGTCTTTTACTTACAGTAAGCACTGCTTAGCAACGACTAGAATATGAGTGTGTCGTCAAGATTATTCTCATACTAAATCCAAAACACAGCACTCTAGTAGTTACTAGGAAGAAATTAACGCTGTCCCAGCTGAAACCCGGACACTGTCCTCTGGAGAGGGGACAGTGCAGCCGCCTGTGCAGCCAGGATGTCTCCAAGCCGGTGTCATAGTCACCAGGCTGATGAATAAGAGATGAACAATGCCTAAACCCCAATGGTTTAGCAGGGAAAGCAGGAAGAACTGCTCATTGACTGTCACAGCCATTGTCAGATGTCGTGCATGGGACTGAGTTTCATAGACCAGTATGGAAGTAAGGTGAGGTAGGTGATCTTCTAACTGGTGGCCTCTTGCAGGACTCTCAGTGCCCTGTTGGGCCCTCGCTGGCAATGTAAATACCCATGTCTGCAACAGGCAAGCACACAGGCAAAATTACACAGGTGCAAAACTATGAGCTCATACGTGAGGGATTACATGATTCATCAGTTTGTAGGTGGAAAAACAGAGGTCTCTGCTCCTCTATTTCCATGATACAGCAAAGAGGTGTCTGCAATACTTGGGTGATGTGATATTCTTCTGTGGCCTCAAGGATTTGTGTCACGTTAAGCCACTTGCTGTCAGGGAGTGACAGAGTAGAGGGCAGGCTTTGTGGGAAGATAGTTCTGGGCCAAAGAGTCTGTGCAGGATAACACGTTACAGCTTCTGGTGCTCCAAGCTTTCTGTGCATTTATAAAAAGGCAAATGAGGCTAAGATTTAATCAAAGAAGTTATTAGTGCTTTATAAAGAGTCAAGATTAGTGCTTTATAAAGAGTCAATGAGCTACCTTTTGTGTTTTGTGGGTATACACTAATTATTTGCTACTTATTTGCAATTCTGACTTCAGATATGTTTGCTGTTGTCCCAGGTGTTCTTCAAAGACAACATCAAAGATGGGATCCTGCCACGGAAGCACCAGCATATCCTTAAAATGGCCCTGAGGATTCTCCCATTTCTCTGATAATGCTATTGCTTACTAGATCATGTTCTGTACACACAGCCCTATTAGCAGAACAGGACATAATTTGTTTCTCTTGGCAGCAACAGAGTTCCAGGGTTCATGCTGGGTTGATGCTGAGTTCCCCACTCTGCCTGTAACTGAGCACCCAGTTGCTACTGAATTTCTAGACAATTATGAAAAAAAAGAGGGGGGATTAGGGGGGAAGCCTAAAAGAAAAGGAAATGTAGTTCATATTTCCTGCATGACAGTGCAGATCATTGTGTTTAGAAAAATAAATCTACCTGCTACAACAAGGTGCAATCCCCTGTGAAATGGGATGTGTATGTGTGTGGCTTCAGATTCCTGGGTTGGTTTTAGAGATTTCTCTTTAGCAGCAGTGCTTAGAATACACTGGTAACAGGTTAGGCATGTCCATTTCGAAATTGGAGCTGTCTAGGGAAGACTGAATGGAATAATTGATTTTTTTATCAGACACAATAATTGAGGAATAATGGAAAAGGAAAGCTCAGAGGAAAAAGGGCCTGGGAATTGTGGTAATACAAAGTAGAGGAATCCCTTGGGGACAGATCATATCAACTGAAGTAAAAGAATATATAGGCTTTTCTGTCCTTCTGGCCTCTTGTAACAGCAAAATGAAGAGGGGAGCTGGGAGTATGAGGAGAAGAATAAAGCCAACTCCTTCTTGCTTTCACTCCACTTTCAGTTTAACCCTCTGCTGTCTTGTGCAATTGAAAGTAAAATGGGGTGTCCTGCCTTTCTTCCTCAAATTGATGGGTTGGGAAACTGTAATGCTCCTGAAAAACAATAGCAATTCAGCAGGTTCAAGGGTAATGGGAAAGAGGCAGGCCTGGTGAGTTTGGGTTTGGGGTTTGGAAGATGCCTTTTGAAGAATGTCTAACAATAAGAAGCTCATGCCACCTCCTGGATAGCATTTAAAGAATGTGTGGATGGTCTGCATCAAGAACCAGCCCCACCCCAGGTAGATAAATGTCTGCAAAACCTCAGGAAAACTTGGCAGAAGCAACTGTCAATTTCCCTACAAGCTGCCTACAAAACCCTTTTAGTGATTTATGGCACCTTCCAATATCCCAGGTCACTGGGATGCACTGCCTTCCCTTGGACAAACCTGTTATACCAAGCAGCATACTATCATTTCCTGGTCAAGTCTTCTGAGACTTTCTAAATTAATTGATTTCTTTATCCCTTATGTTTTCCTTCCTTCCAGCAATTTTGCCACCCCTCTTTTATATCTGCCTCCTTACCAGAAATGACCCTACTTACTTTTAGTCACTGCTTAGTGAATTGGTTCAAATTTGCTCTTTCCACCTTTTCTTGTAATTTGATGTCTCTATTCCGGTAATCAATATATATTGCTCTGTCTCAATAGCTTTTGAGTACTGAAATGCCCAGAACAGAGAACAATACTTTAGGTGTGACATCCATAAAGAAAGAAGAGCATGGCTTGCTGCTGCAAAACCTATACAGGGCTTCCGTACACAAACAAGGGGCTTGCATTGTCTTGCCAAAGTCATATGCAATTTGCCCTCTATTACAGCCCTTAGTGCTCCAGTGTTGCTGCTATCTTTCCCATTAAGCACCTGTGGTTTGGGTTATTTTCCTCCTCCCTCCCTGATCTCAGATAATTACTTTTTTTCCCCAAGCTTAATGTTTCATTTGGGTAATTTCTTCCTGTTGTTTCAATTTCTCCAGTTCCCGGTTTGTTATTTCTCCTCCTTTCCTGCCTTTGAAAGCAGATTCTCACATCCTCTCTACTCTTTTCCCCCAACTATTCCACATCTTAAATGAAGATATTAATAAAACCAGAATAAACAACAGAACAATAAAAGTCTTGCTGTAACACCCCTCCTGATGCTCCCCTTACTGGGCACATGCCACCGGGTATGGCTTGCAGGCTTTGTTCCTTTGTTACGTCCACATCTATGCCTTCATGAATTTGTTTTGCCACTGTATGAACTCCCAAGTTGCTCTTTGAAATCCCCTCCTTACCAATGTGTGCAGAACTGCATCTGGTGCATTTCCTTTTCCCAACATAATATTTTTAGCTAGTGTGTCAGGAATGCAAGCCAGCATGCCCCAATGCACTCAGTCATTTCCCAAAGCTCCCAACTCACAGTGCTCCTGTATTCCTTGCTTGGCAGCCCACTTGCTTTGCTTGTGCTCCTCAGCTTTGCTTTACATTTATCTCCAAAACCTTTCCCAGTTCCCCAAATGCCAATATACATCCTTAACCTGTGGTGTATGCAGCCCTTCACAGTTCCCTTCCAAGCTCACTGCAGTTTACAGGACCAGAGCCTCAGCTGCTATAAATTGTTATAGCTCCACAGAAATCAATTGAGCTATGTGATTTGTTCACCAGCTGGACATCTGGCTGGGATTTTATGAAAGACCATTTGCCTGGACTGCAAATAGGGCATTAAAGGTCCCTAGGGCCAAGTGAGCTTGGGGAATGAAGGAAATAACAAGAGATACTGTGGAATAAGCCAGCTCTAGCAGCCAAAAGACCTGGAAAAGAGCCAGATGAGACAGAGAACACCATCAGCATGGACTTCTGTACTCTGAAAATGCCATTAATTGTACTCCCTGCAGAGATCTCTCACCTCCTTACTCTGATGGTCCACCTAATCCTTATACAAGTTCCTAGTATTGGGTCACGTCCCATTCTCGTATTTCAGCAGTGTCTCGCCTCAGGTAGCAAGACTCTTACTGTACAAAGTGCTGTACATGCATAAAAAGACCAAAAACTTATGTGAGAAACCTGCACACCACCTGCTACCAGTGAATACAGGCTGTGAGCAGAATGCTGCTATTAAAAAAGAGCATGGGCAACTTGAGAGGCAGTGAGCCTTGTCCTTAGTGCTGGGAAAGGTGACCCCATGGGCTCCTGCTTCCTCTACCTTCTTCCCTCCCTTCCTCAGGTCCCAACTTTTCACATTGCCTCTTTTCCTTTGGTGAATCTCCTCCTGAAAACAACAAATCTGTTGGGCTGTATTGCTTAGAACAAGATAGTAAATGACAGAAATACCGTGATGCCTTGTGTCTGTAGCTAACACTGTGTGTCCTCCTTTTTCAAAGAGGAAAATGGGAAGCAGGAAAACCCATCAAAAGAAGCCTGCTTTCAGAAGATGTCAGGACTGCCCAGTGCATAACCTGGCTGCTGTTTGTGAAATCTCAGGGCCATTCTCCTAGACTGCCAGAAATCACTCAGCTTGTCCTAGCTGAGCCACAGTAACTCACTGCATACCTTCCCTTAGCTCAAGACAAGGTGCCCTTGGGTGAGCCCTTGCAGGGGCAGGTCTGAGCAGAGCTGGGTGTCCTCTGGCTTGTCACCAGCCTCGTGTGCCAGCAGGCAGCTGCTGGTGACCCTGAGCAGAAACTCTTGCCCTGGAAAGGGGCCTTTGCTGCTCACCTCTAAGAAACAATTTGTACTTGAGACGCAGAAAAGCTGAGGCTTCTAGCAATCATTAGGAAAGCACTGAGGCGTATAAGCTGTTGGGTTGTTAGTCATTTGGGCAGTACCCAAGAGGCATTTGTGTGGATGGGAGGGTGAAAAATGTGTCTTACACAACATGTGTAAATGGCAACTAATTTTTCTTTTTTTTCTTCTTTTTTTTTTCTTTCTCTGCAGTGCAAAAGGCCTATAAAACAATTAGAGCTTAAAATTGGACTCCTGGCAGAGAAGGAGAGAGGGAGTTTATGCCTTGTTAAGTGTAATCAGTCTGGTGATAAGGGGACAATTTCAGCTGTGTGAGATATAATTACATCATAAACTCCACATTACAAACAGGTCAAGCAGAGGTGAAAAGGTAAAGAGGGAATCAACTATGATGCCCTTTGGGGGACGTGGCAGAGGAGACTTTTCTGGACTCCATTTCCCAGAGAAATTTCTCCAGCTGGAATGGGAGCTGTGAGTGTGCAGGAAAGGCACGCTGGCACCTCAGGGCTACTGCCTGCTCTCATTCTGCTGGGCAGCTGGACAGGGTGCCTTGCCACAGCCACACCTGAGGTTTCACATCTGCCAGCTGGACTGGAATCTTTCTTTGGGCAAGTTAAATATTAATCATGTTTCAGAAAACAGACAAACATTTCTTTGTGGCCTGAAGCTGGAGGAGAGTGTCTGTGGATTTGCTGCCAGTTGAATTTAGGATGACAGCCAGCTACAAAGGAATAGGAGGCATAAATAACCCTCCCAGGTGGTAGTGGCACACCTGAGGCTGAGGATGCAGAGCCTGTTTGCAGAGGCAGGTGCTGCAGCACAGCTCAGTGCTGAGCTGGAGAGAACATGGTGCCTGAACAGGCGGGAATGCTGCTCTGGAGCCCACTGCCCAGAGGTCCTAGACCTCAAACAGGACCCTGAAGGTATCTCATCAAAGGAATGGTGGTGCAGAGCTCAGCACCAGCTTGTCCCTCTCCCAGGCTACCTGTGGCAGCAGTGGGAAAGGGTTTCCTCCCTCCATGCAGGAAATCACATCAGGCACAGGAAAGGGACCAGACACCCTGGGGGTTGACTCTGGCTGGCCCCATGTGGGGCACATCTCAGAAATGCTTCTTAGAGCACAAGTGGCTGCTTGGGTCTATCCAGAAAAAATGAGAAACAAAAGTCTGGTTTAACATTTGCTATTTTAGGTAAATACTTTTAGAGGTGATGTTTTAAAATGAGGAAAATTGAGTAACAAAAAAGAAGGAACACAACAAGGGGAAATGAGTTTGTTTAGGAACAGTTTTAGGAAATGTAAGATCTCCCAGCTCAGGGACTTGAATTATTGACAAAAGATTAAAGTAATGTTGGGAAATTTTTCTTTCAGTTTTCTGTCTCAAAAATAGATGAGCATTTTTTAAAAAGTTGTTTCAGTAACTCTGGTCCTCATTTCTGGTTTTGCTGCTAAAGATCTGCTTTATAGACTACAGAACTGTGTCTGGGTCTGGGATCACGAGTTCCAGTTTTTTCTTGTCACTGACATGCTTCATGTTATTAGATAAATCACTTAACCTTTCTGTGACATACTTCCCCATCTGTAAAATGAGGTTGATAATCATATTTGCTTACTTCACAAAAGTGTTAGAAGAATCAATTATCACTGTTTTTATAAGCACTTATATCTCTCTCTGGGGCAAAGACTGCTTTTTTTTTTTTTTCCTGTACTCATGCAGCAGCACAGGAGTCCTGCTCTGTAATGGATGTTGGTAGGCTCTATTATGATATAGAAAGATAAAAAATTAAATATAGCTTCTGACAATGCAGCAAACAGGGTTTGTGAGTATGACAATTACAGTGGGTTAGGTTAAAAGAGCAGGGGCTACTTTTTTTTTTTTTGGTGCTGAAGGAATGATCAATTAAGTATAATGATAGCATCCTGAAATACAGCCCTACCTCAAAGTGGGCACCGTAACCCTTCTGTGATGAGCATTCTTCTGTAAAGGACACAAAATTTATTGATGTTTATACAGCCCTATGAATTGATTATTTTTACTTAGAGTGCTTGTAGAATTTGGTCAAGATCAAATTGCATTAAGAGCTTTACAAGCCCAGAGCTGGAGACAATCCTGACCCAAAGGAGTTTGGGACCAAAAGAGACACAGCATGAACTTGAGGGAAACCATGTCAAGAGAGGTAGAAATACGTAGGTCCAAGAATACACAACAGGTCACTGCCAGAGATGGGGATTCCCAGGCTGATGTTTTAAGTCATTCTTGTCACTGACTCCTTGTGACTATGGCTCCTATGCTGTTCCTGGACTTCAGGTCAGCTTTATCCACACAGGCTTGGTGTTGTTACTAGGAACAGACACAAAAATGCAGACTGGCTGATCTGGACCATCACTGACTTATAGTGACCATGCAGACAACTGAGAAAGCAGGGAATTGCAGAAGTTTGAACAGGCTTTTGGAGTGGGACCATCAACACCAGCAGTCAATGCAGCCTTGGCTAGTGCCCGATTGCTGTTGTCATGGAAGGGACTTTCATGCATCAATCAGATCCATGTCAGTCATAAATAAGGAGCCCAGCACTTACTGACATATTACATTTAGAAGGACTAATTAGTCCCTGGTGCTGTCTACAAGGAAAGACTTAAGCTGCAAGAAGCTTAACAGAGTTTCACAGGATGGCAATGAAGAAGCCTGGATTAAACCCTGCGTGAATCATTACTGCCACAGCTGTAGCATCACACAGACTGCTCACAAATAACTCTGTGAAGTTGGGCTGACATCATTAGGCATCTTCTTGAGGCATTCCCTTTATGACTGGCTCAGTCCTTCCTACTCATGCCTGTCTTTTTTGGACCAGCACAGAGGGAGTAAACAAGGGTCCTAGTTTATGGACAGAGAATTACGGCTCTGGCTGTGCTTTGGGACACAGAAGTGGTTCCTAGCTCCTGGCTGTGCCAAGAGCAGAACTCACACAGAATTGCTGCTCTTGTGTCTAAGCAACTTTGTCACCTTCCTTTGGCTTTGGGAAGACAGCTTTTTCCATTCTCCTGAAGTAGCAGGGCCAAAATTTCCAGGAGTTCTAGGGACCCTTCTCAGTATGGCTTTCCAAAGGGTTTAAGGAAGGCTCACACACTGGAGAATGGGCCCCTTGCCCTCCCTGCCAAAGTTACCAGGGATGCTAAGGGCAGGGGGAAGGACATAAACAGCTGGGGCTGTGAGGACAAACACAAACCAGACAGGACCCCATGGAGCAATGAGTGAGCCTTGTCCAGTGTGAATGCAATCACCTTTGGACTGTGAGGCATCGTGAGACCTGTAGGACAGTCTGTGATGTTTGTCTGATAGGTTTCCTGCGGTGCTGCCTGATCCTGAGGTGGGCTCCAGCTGCCAGTTGAGGAGAAACAGGCACTACACGACCAGACAGGTTCTCCAGTCATGCCACCCACATACAAAGTATGCCTGTCTGGAGAAAATTTAGAGGGAAACAGTTTTCTTTGCATGCTTGGAAAAAAAGATCCAAAAGCCAGTGGAAGTGCACTGTATTTTTATTCCCTATAGTCCTTGCCCAGCCTGGAGCCATCTCAGCTTGGCAATGTGGTGATGTCCCTGGGACAGCACTTGCATCAGGATTGGACACCCCTCCTGCCTGTGCTCCTTGTGCTGTCCTTTTCTGCAGGGGGGGGAAAAACCAAAGAAATCTGTTTGTACACCAAAGAAATCTGACAGCAACTGGAAAAGAGCCAAAAAAGTTGAAACCCGCCATCAGTGTGGGAAAGGATGTGAGAAATTATGGCAGGCAGTCCTGACACCACTATTTCTTGGCAGGAGACAAGTGCCTGTGCATCTCAGATAACTTCCCAGAGTAAGAAAGCACAATCCTAGCTCAGCGTAGAGGAGCAAAGAGCTTGGAGACAAAGGCTCCATCCTTCTGCTGACCCTTGAGGGAAAAGCAATGTCCTTGCCACCCAGACTGGACAGCCTGACCAGCTTGGCTCCTCATGCTTTCCAAACCTTCTGGGCAGTGGATGGGGAACTCTGTCTTCCCACCCTACTGTCTCAGACAAAATCACTGTCTGCAGAAGGGAATGTTTCCAGGAGCAGAGCTGAGTCTGGCCTCAATTCCATCACTTTGCTCCCTGTGCTGCTGTGTTGAGAAATCATGGGTGGGTTCTGCAGATCCTAGCTGGACAAGCAGCCCAAAAGTTGGCTTTTCCCAGTTTCTAAGGACTCAGCTGCATTACGTGACCACACTTGGTGGTCACCTAATACCTATGCCCAGGTTTTTCATCCTTGGAAAAGGAAATAGCTGACAAATTGCTTTGACTGTAACTGTTAAAAGGAGTCTGCCCTCCAGCTGAAGAAAACCCCAGGAAATCCTTAATAAAACTCCCAGCAGTGTCAGAAAAGTGACAAGAGACTGAAGCAAGGGCTTAATAATGGAGTGACTCTTCCAATCAATTGATGTGAGTTAATTAATTAATTGCTGCCGTTGCAATGACATTCCCTCTGGCTGAGTAATCGGGGAAATCAGCCACCTGAGGCTCTTAGGGAGTTAATTGCCTTAAACTTTGTTAAAGCAGAGTGATAATACCATTTAAAAAATGCTATCAATGCACATTTCTTGTCTTTTGGGATCTTCCAAACCCATTCTTCATTTTGCAGAGCAAAACCGTTAGAGTTTTACTTGGAACAACTGAGTAATGGAGACAGATGAGGTGGAGAAACAGGGAGCACAACTGTGAAATACAAGTTCTGTATCATCTGAAACATGAGCCATGCTGGTGAATTTGAAATGCCCTGAATCACTCTCCAAACTTTCAGTGTCCATCCAGACTCCTGTCCCTTCTTAAGTGTTTTTTCTCCATCAGGGAGTGGAGCTTCCCTAGTCTCTTGGAGTAGCTATTCTCTTTTAAACCTTGTATGAAAACCCTTTTCTTTTTTTCAACCTGATTTTAACTCAAAGAAATGTTGGCAGAAATAAGGGAACTCTTCTGGGAAGAGAAGAAACTCTTCTCCCTCCCCTTTCACAGCTACCTATTTCTCAGGCTGAAGCTGAGCTTCTCTGTGCTTTAGACCTCCCTCCTGAGTGAGTCCTTTGAGATCTTTGCAGGGCACTTGGTCTTCCGTCAGTGGAAGTGGGTATTCTTGGCTGGAGCCCCTGCGGACATCTTTTTAAGGAGGCAAAGTGGAGACTTTTGAACGATGTCATGCTGTCCTGAGGCAAAACTAGCCCTGTCCCAGCAGCAGGAAAATCCTGTCAGAAGGCCTAGCCTGTGGTGTGTCTGGCTCTCAGGCTGTTGGGTCTCTGTGCTCTCCTTGCACTCTCTGCTTGTTTGTCTGTGGCTCCAACATACAGCATGCTCCAGGCAGCTGCCTTTGCCTTCCTGCCCAGGGCTCCCATCTGTATCCTGCAAGATTTTGTCTCCCTGACAAGTGATGGACCAGGAGGAAAAAGATTCTCTCTCCAGAACTCTGAGTCTTCTGTAGCCAGAGCCTGCTAGAAATCTTCACCTTTTCTTGATATTTCTGATTGGAAACAACCCACAAAAAGTGAGCTGGAATAAAGAAACCAAAAGAAGGAAACAGCTTTGTCTCTCAAAAGTTCATCATATGAGAGGCAGTGAGTGCATATAGAAGAAGCATTGAGAATTTGATGGTATCAATTCCCATAATTTTTATCCCAGTTGTTTACAATGTTTATTTTGTTGTTTTCCTCATAAAGCTCTTTGAGTCCTGCTATTATAGCACAGTCTCAGGGTTTGTCAAAAATGAAAAGAGAGCATAGCCCTTTAAAAGACGTAGGAAAGATTGAAATTGTTAGATCCACAGCCTCATTAAAGGCAACAAAACCAAGCCACTCGTGCTATAAATGGTACGTTTAAACATTCCAGAGATTTTTATAGGGCCATAATAATAATTTTCTTATTGCTTGAGGCTGGCAAAACTGATATTTTCTTCCTTTTCCAGCATGAAGAATTCCTGTTCTCCAAGGGCCTTTTGGGGAGGCGACTTGGGGCTGAGTGTCTCAGATCTCCCCGCTGCAGCCCTGTCAGAGGCTCCCAGTGAGGGACGCCGCAGCTCTCAGATGCAAACCGCCGTTTTCTCCCTTCTATCTTATCTATCAGCCACTTCGTGTGGGAGCTCATACACATAGTATTAAATATAAATACAAACCCCAGGCACACATTTTTATCCTTAAGTAATAAAATCTAATGGAAGAATTTACAGTCATGGGTTGTAAAGCAATAATAGTTGTAAAATCATTTAGCAGGGTTCAAACACAGGTGAAAGGAGAAGTTCAGAAGTTCAGCGTCTAAATATGTTTCCTGGCAGTTTCCTATGACAAACAGCAAACCCCCTATTGACATGGTACCAGTAAGGAAAGAGCAGAACTGCTCTCAGCAGCTCCACTTGTATTTTTGAGCTCATGGCTTGTTCAGGTTTATTACTTCTGAAGTGCACTTTCTACAGGTCAAGTTATTCAGTGGGTAGTAGTGAGAACCGACTGAAAAGGTCACTACAGAGACAACAGGAATCCAAATTTCTGTATGGTGCCACTCAAGCCCAATGAAGGGCGAATAAACTTTTTAGTTGAGACATGATACACATGATGCATCACAGATGGAGACTACTGGCATTACCTGGAAGGAAATTCCCTCTACAAGCAAGCCTGGGCTCTGTTTTTATTGGCACCTAGTGCTCCACCAAAAAGATTTAGATGCAATTATCATTAAGATACTTACATATATATTGCTTATATTGAAGTTTCTGCCATTTCTAGCAAGCAGCACTTTCTAGCAATTGCTGCTTACTACATGTAGCCATTCTAAGTTGGGCAACGACTTTGTTAGATGTCTTCACCAAGCCAAAGCCTAAAACACATTTGGTTCTTAAGAGACTGAGCTCATCTTCTTGTGCCTCAGTTGTTTATTGGTGTAAGAATAAAAGCTACTAAGCCTGGGCCTCAGGAGTTGCACAAAGCACACCAGGTGGCTGACTTTAAACTCCAGGTCCCGCCTGCCATGTGGTGCCAGCCCAAGGCACTGAGACAGGAATGAGGTAAGAACCCCACAGCCATTGTTACTTCTGCTTCTGCTGCTGCATTACTTAACATCCCACCTGAACTTTGCCCTAATGATGGGGGCAGATAAGTTATAAGGCTGCTCACTGGATAAGAAGATAACTTTGCCCTATGCTTCATTTCGTAATTATTTTTTTAAGAACAAATTATTAGAAGGTGTGAGAGGTGCTAAACAGAGTGTACCTTCTCTCAATAAAAAAGAACTCAATTTCTTCAGCAAGCTAGCTGGAAGGTGATAGCTATGATGTGTGCAACACAAGAACTTTAGCATTTCATGGTCTTTGGCACTTTTTAACTTAATTAACCTTGGCAATCTAAACTACTTCCAGCGATTCAAGGTTGTGCTCCCAAACAAGCCACTGTTACTGCCCTATCTGAAGAAATATTACCACTTCCTCAAAGACAATCAAACACACATATTTTTTCCTGCGAATTGAAGAGATTTCCTGTCATAATAATGTACATAAAATGTATCTAAACATACTGTGCTCTTACAGGAACAGGCTGCCATTTCGGTGTTGTGCTATTTCCAGACTCTGGGATGCCTGATGTATTGAAGCAGGCAGCCAAACAACTAATTCCCCAGCAAACAGCTCATTATTCCTTCTGTGCATACAGGTGCATCATCCTTTCCCATGCTGTCCTCTGCACGAACACGCAGCAGGGAACAATCTGCCCAGAGAGGATTTCTGGTGGGCTGCTAGGGGAGTTAGGGGACACCGTGGTAAGACAGGGGCTTAGAAAAGTGCTGAAACCTATCACTGGTGAAAGTGAGGATGACTTCTCTATTTTGCTTGGTTTCTCACGTTGCCAGGCTGTTCTTTTAGGGTTTTGTTGGAAAAAAAATCAGAGAAAGCTTTAGTTCTGGTGGAAGTTAACACGTTAGCAATTTTACTTTTTCACCTGTTTTGCTGCTGCTCTGTCTGTTCTCTTTCTTTCTTATGCTCTGTGCTGTTTCTTTCTTCATTTAGTCCTAATTCCTGGTGTGATTTGCTTTCCACTGCCCAGCTCTTTCCTCAAGGACAGGTCACAGAAAGTAAGCACAGGGTCAACTGGCTGGAAAAAAAGGACATCTCTGTGGATTGCCCCCATGCTGACCTCTTCTGAGAGTTTATGCAGTCTTGTCTGCAAAGAAATTGTGCTGGACACAGCGCAGGTTTGCAAGGCAAGTTCTCTGGAAGGCTGAGAAAGTCAGCATTTTGGCTGCCTGGAGGGGCTTGGTGCCTCCCTCTCTGTGCTGCCCTCCCTTCCCTGCCAGTGCTACTGACTACAACACCTTCACACCTTGTTAGAAGAGGATCATCAGCTGAGAGACACATGGATCAAGAATTGTTCCCTGCCTGGGATGGGAAAACAGTGTGCTGGGCTCCTGGTGCAGCAGGGTAAATCTAGAGAGGACAGTTTACTGGGAAAAGATCCCAGGCCCAGTTTTCAGGGTTCAAGCGAAGAGAACAGTGCTGGTACTGGCAGAACTATGGCCTTGCAAAGCAACAGAGAGACTGGCCCTGCATTTATCAGAGATATAGTTAAACCCAAAATTCCTTGCTTCCTGACATTAATTATCTGCCTCTGGTTTTGCCATCTTTTTCTCATACATGTCTGTACCCTCCTTCAGTAAAGCCTTGCAGCTGACTACAGGATTTGTCAGTGCAGTCAGATGCCCTGAGACTGGACCCTGGGAGCAGAAGACAAGCAAAACCATCTACAGTTTGCATCCTCCTGGGATCTCCAGGTATCCGCATTTCCCCAAATGAGCAGCTCCGCTACTGCATGAGGCAACTGGGACAAAACAGTTCCTCCAGCTTCACAACAGGCAAAAAAACCCACCGTGTGCACAATGGCTCATGCACTCAGGGCAAATGTTCATAGTACAAACTTAGCATCGACTGAAGCAGATTAACAATTGGTTGCAGAATTTTATCCACATCCCCACTGTCCCCCAGGACATCATGAGTCAGTGAGCAAGCTGTTGACAGCACAAGACATCAGACCTTATCAGCCCAGCAGTAGCTTGTACCACCGTGGGCATCAGAACCTGCAGGTGGAGATCAGTGATGAAAACTGGGGCTACTGATGTTGTTGTTAGGGCTTGGTGGGGCTTTATTTCCTAGCTTGACAGATGTCAGATAAGGGGACAAAACATTGGCAAGGGCAAAACAAGAAAACATTGCGGTTCAGAGAGCAGATACTGAATCCCCTCATCTGCAGGGCTTTTTGTGGTGGATTTGCAATGGGTCAGTTTAACCTGCAAAAATTAGCTCCCCCTGCAATCAGGAAAGACTGCATGAGGTGGTTTAGAGCAACTAAAATGGGGCTCATGTCTTTGCCTGACATGTAGAAAGAGCCTGAATTTGTACCTAATACATGAGGTTAAGTGCCAGCCACAGCACCATCAGGGGTCCTGGTATGCCAATATATGAAAAATACCAGATAGATGAATGCGAATAACATCACACTTATAGCAAATGGCAAGGATGTACTATACAGTGCTGCTTCTCAGGGAATTGATAAAACTATGCCTTTCTTTATGAAGGAAGACATGAAGACTTTTCTTATTGTGTAGACAGAAGCAGAAATTGGAAACATTGGTTAGTTGCCCACGCTTTATTACTTACTTTGGAAAGGGTGGTAATGTTTCTCACTTGTCCCTAAAATGGCACATCGTGGATTCCATTGTGCCACTTGAGGGTTAAACCTTTTTATGGGCCACATTATTTTCCCTTATTTAGTTCCATGCTCCATTTCAGCACCACGAAAACCTGGACTGGTTTACGACCTCCCTCAAACAACATCTTGGAACTCCAGAGCTATCAGGAACCATAGTATAATTGTAAATGAGCTAAGCTGGTTGAGAGGCTAATTGCTGCTAAGTGACTTGATTGTCTCATGCAGACAGCAGGAAGGTCTGTCTGCTCCCACCTCACGTGTGCAGTGCAGAACTGGGGTCAGGTGGCTGATTAAAAAAGTAAATGCAAAGGCTGCTGGCCTGCCCAGTCAGTCAGATACTTGTTTCCAGTCTATGGGGTGAGGTGGCTTTCTGCAGCTTTTGAATAGTTTGGGTCTTCTCAGAGGGTTTGGGAAGTACTTTCCTTCAGGAGGAGGACTTGATTGCCATGTACTCCCTCCAGCCTGGTGATGGTCCCCAGCCTCTGTGTAAATCCACAATACTTACATTTTGCAACATTTATTTCCTCATACCCTGGCACTGCTGAGGAGCTTTAAGTGCAACTGCACGTGGAGTGTGTGGTACGTGCAGGTCATGGCTAAACTGCACTTTCTCATGAGCACGCACTCTGCCAGCTGGGCCAAGGGGGAGCTGGGATTCTCCTAAGCTGGTCCTAGGCAGTAAAACCTATGCTATCAGCCATTTGATGAAATGAGCTTCCTATTCCTCATTTTCTCACCTAATGGGCAGAGCAGGATGGTGCTGTCAGCTACAGGAGCAGACACCTCCTGGGGAAGCAGAGAGACAAGTATCTGTCCAGTTCTATGCATTGGCCTGTGTAGCTACCTCTTCCAGTATGGGGAAATGGCAAAAAGTGGCAGAAGTGAAGCCAGGCTCTGAGGCAGGATCACAGCTCGTGTGTGGTGCTGCTCAGGGAACATAAAAGCAAGGACTGGGGAATGTGTGTCACACCTGATGCTGTTATTGACAATGCTCGCTGTGTGTGACCTTGCAGCAAACTTCCCTGATGACTGCCAGTCCCCTCTAAGCATTTTGCCTTTCTAGAGGAGATATTTAGGAACAGCATCTGTCAAGAAGTAGGATGACTCTGTGCCAGACTGTGTTTGGCATGTGTTTCTTGTTATGCGGGGAGACAGATGTATTGCATACAATTTCTGCAAACGCTGAGGGGCAATTATCAGGCTGAACGGCCTTTCACATAGCAGAAATGTTGCCCCAGGATGTGGGGCAACAAAATATTTCCTTTGCAAAGGAAAATTCCGTCCCTCAGAAGACCATGGTTTTATTTCTCCATGGCATTTTTGACTGGCATGTGAGCATTGCCATTATGGTGGGCAATGCAACCATTGCTTAGAGCAAGTGATGAAGCAATCAGGATTTTTTTGTTGAATTTTGCCACAAAGAAAAGAAAGTAGTGTAAAAAGTAAGATAAATCTTTAGTCTTTATTAGGATGAATGGGGCAAAGCTTAGATTAAACTCTGCTGCTGAAGCAATACTGAAGCAGTATTGATTGTGGGTGGGAGTTGCAGAGCTCAGCAATAGGAAGGCTACTGTGATGCCTTTGGCTAATGAACACATTCCTGCTGTCATCAGCCCAGGCACTGCCTTTGCACTGCCCAATAAGGGAGAGAAAAGTTGCTCTGAGTTTTTCATACAGTTCCTACCAAATGTTTTGTTTCCATCTGAGTTTGGCTCAGGTATTTTTCCAGCCTAAGGAGAAAACTCTGGGGCTTTGAAGCGATTTCTGCTTGGGAAAAAGAAGCCATTAGCAGAGACTTGTGCAGGAGCTTGTACCACACAGGGTGGTGGAATTCTGCTCATTGTGATGCTGCAAGATGTGGCAAGATAAATCATTTTAATCACAGAGCCAGTGGAGAAAGTGTCTTTCCCCCCTTAGATTTTCAGATGACCCAGGTGTAACAATGGAAAAAATAATCCCTTGAAAGGACTTGCAGCTGTTTCGGCATCAAGATTTAATATGCTATAGGATGGAAATATATGGGAAGCATCTGTCAATGTGTCATTTTAAAACAAGGAGAGCAAAAAACAAAAAAACAACTAACGAAGAAACTCCCAAGTGGACAAAATGGAGTTTATCTGAGAAAGACTATCCAGAAAGGATATTGCATTATTTTCACTTGGACTTCTCAAGATGTGTTGTCCCCTCATTCTATACTAATGTCTCGGTGTTCCCAGGAGACTCTGCCTGAAATGTCAGACATAATTTACACCAGGAAAATTCTGTGAGCCTTTGTAGGAAACCACGAAACAGCTCAGTGTGTTTCACATATTTTGATTCTTGCCCAGAGAAGTTGTGGATGTTCATTCCTGGAAGTGCTCAAGGCCAGGTTGGATGGGGCTCTGAGAAACCTGGTCTAGTGGAAGGTACCCCTGCACATGGCAGGGGCTTGGAACTGGATGATCTTTAAGGTCTCTTCCGACTCAAACCATTCTATGATGCTGTGATTCTTTGATTATTTCCCCAGGTGAGGCAGCTCTCTGTGGAGAAAAGGTGAGTTGGAATAATGAGTGGCAGTCCATGTCCAACATGCCGTGGATCTCTGGGGAGTCAAGTGTTTGCCTAAGCTGTCCCCCATTTTCAGGGATCCATGCCCATATAGTGGTGCCAGAGTGAGATCACTGTGGAAGGAACTCAGAATCAAAACTGTGTTAAATGCTTCCAAAGATGTGTAATGGATGAATGCAGACTGCCTTTCTGTGGTAAAGAGCTGGTGGGGGAAACTCTTAACATGTCCATCTCTCCCTCTTGTATTCTGGAGTTTGGCTCTCTAGTGAAAGGCTTCCTTGAACAGGGTGTCCCAGGAAAGTGAATACAAACTTATTAAGAAGAAAAAAGATAATTTGGCAATCAGCCAAGGAAAAGGACTTACATTTCTGTTCAGAAGTCACATGGTCTGGACATCACCAGAAGGTTTTCTGGTTTTTTGTGTTAGGGTAGCAAAACTCATCACTGTCAATAGAGAAATTGTGAGGCCTGCCCGATCTTCCCAGAGGTTTTTCAAGTCAATCTTTATTGGCACATATGTCTCAAAATTGATGGCCCATGCAGGGAGAGATTTTATTCATTCCAAGTGCAGGTGAGATGGGAATAAGAAAGGATGTATATGTGACACAGGCATTCACAGTGCCTGTGGGATACCTGGGGATTCTCTATCTGCTCCTCCCCATCAAGGGCAGGGTACTTTGCTGAGGTGCAGCTCCTGGGCTGGTGTCCCTAAGTAGCCTGCAGACTGAACCTGGCTGGTGTCTCACCATGTTATTGCTCTGCATTGGCCAAAACTCAGCACACCTTGACTGTCACATCACTTTGCTCTGAAATGACATTTAGCATGACCCATGCCAGTGCTCTGTGTTGCATGAAAACATTGGCACACCATTTACCTACTGTATCGAAGCTGGAGGAACAGGCCCTGCCTCTGGAAGGTGCAATCTGTTTGATTTTTTTAGCAATTGAGTGTCTCCTTTTAAATTTTTTTTTACAGTGGGACCTTGTAATGAGTTTAGTGAGTTAAAATCAGATTGTCAAGGGTGGCTCTTCACTGCCAGCAAAACAGAAAAAAAAAATATCAAGAGTTTCTTGTCAACTGCTAGAAAATACTTTCCATCACCCCTAGGGAACTGTGCCTACTGGAGACTGTGAGTGATTTTGGAAGCAGCAGGCAGGGAAATCACTTCTTTTATTAGCTGTATTTTGCAGCCCAGTATGTTTGTACAGTAAATAATATTTTGCATAAAGTCACTGGCTGATGCTGTGCTTTTTATCATGGACTGCTATTTTTTACAGCTGCTCTTTTAAGTGTCAGCACTGAGCATTTGTTTGTGTCATCATCTGTGCTTTACATTGCTATGTGTGGCGATATAACTGTTCCAAAGCTTTGTACTGTGACAGGGGTGTCACAGTTATTTGGGAGAGATGGAACCACACTTTGAACATTTTTCACTCTTTCCATGGCCACATTTATGGCGTTTGTAAAATTCTATGCGATTTTATGGCGTCTCTAAAATAACGTCACATTTTATGGCAGTTGGGAAATGCTGTGATTTCAATGAAAAACGGACTAAGCTGGTTTCAGTGGGAGAATTTTCCAATGCCACCAAAGGAAAAAACCAGCCAAACTTTTTGAGCATAACAGAAAACACTTTTGAGGACAGCAGCCATTAAAGTGTTTTCTGCCTTTGGTATGTAAGTGATTATTTTTCTTGTGGTAAACAGTATTTGCTGTTTTGTATGATATGTATGAGAAAAGTGTGCAGCAAAAAAACCCCTATAGTTAAGAATTTTCATAAAGCAGAACCTCAAGGAAATTATGTATTTATAATCACACCCATATGTGAAGGAGTAGTAATGTTCAAAGGCTGACAAGTCCCTAAAACCGCTATTGGTAAAATTTCGTTCTGTGTAAGGGGCCAGAGAAAGGGCTTTGGGGCTTGTCTCTGCTCAGTATCTTCCATATTCCATCCCTATTTGCAGGATGTTAATGCTCCTCTTTGTCAGAATTAAACAGGAGCTTATTTCTTTACTACAGAAAGGAGTTTATACGCATTAAATACTGCAGTCATTTTTATTCTATGCAGCTGTGTAACCTTCAGTAGCTACGGCCAACTCTCCCCACCTCACCTCCCCTCCTTGCAGGCTGCACTGTTAGCCATAATTGAAGAAAAATCCAGAGAGGGGCTGGAGGTGAGGTTCGTTAGAGCTGCTAATTAGCTGATGCCATCACATCAGAATTACAAGCCAGTTCCTTGGAGGATTCCAGGGCCTCTTCTCTCCAGCTTGGAGACAGATGCCGAATTTACCCTCAGAACACAGGGGCAGATGATTAGTGCTGACACCCTCCAGTTCTGTCACTGAACTGTCTGGCACAGAGCGGTTGGTTTAAGGGCCCTGGCTGGAATTAAAGTTTTCTGTTAAAGATTGCTTTTTAAAAAAATTTATTAAAAGTATTTCCAGACTAATTTAACTGAATGTGAAACTTGATGAGGGACATTTCCTTTCCAGAGCTTCTCATTTTGGGAGGAAGGGAAAAACAGCATCAGCTCTGCTGATGATAAAATTCAATTAGAGTTGAACTACATTGATTGTTGTGATTTCATTTGCGTTTATCTTTTAATTAAGCTATCCTCATCTGATTTTTAATTTTTTTAAGAAGATTGTTTTCCCCTTCTTTCTTTACACGTGGTTCAGGAGCAGGTGTTCTGTGACTCTGAATGAGTGTACATAGTGTGGCATCCCTCATTTCCCATGCTGGATGGTGAAGACAGCCTTCTAAGAAGAGGAGTATTTTTAAGATATGTATGTTACACTGAGGACAGTATCCAGACTATGCCTGATAGAAGTAGGCACTGCAGAGCCATAGTTTGGTGGCCAACATCTGGACTGCCTGAATTAGATCTCCTAATCTCTGTGGAGAGATTTAGGCATACTTAAATTCAAAAGCCCCTGTCACTTCAAAATAATCCTTCTCAGAGGTGGGAACAGCCAGCATTGTTGAGGGTATATGTTACCACCAGCACTGAAGGTGTGAACCCACTGCTGCAATTCCCAGGCCAAAAGCTACAGCTGGACCCAAGACGTTTTGATCACAGCTTCTACTCACTGGGATGTGCACCCACAGTCTTCTCTGCCTTGAGAAAGATGGGATGCACAGCTCTGGTTGGTATGGGCAAAGAGAGTGATCCCTTTTCAGGCTGGGTGATGGTGCAGGCAGGAATGCAAAGGCTGTGGGGCCAGGAGAGCAAACCTCAAAGAACCCAAGCAGGATCTACTGGTCTGCTGGGAGAAGCAGGACCGGGATTATTCCACCTGATCACATCCTCCCCACAGAAAATGAAGGCACAAGATTATTTTTGTTCCTAGTAAACATTTACACTAAGAACCAGTTATTTTATGACAGTGTGATAAAACATTTCCTGGGCTAGTGCTGTGTGCTGCAACAGATCCTGCAAGAGTTGAGAAGACTTGGCTTCCCACAAGAGGAGCTTCTAATTTTCATAGCTCCTTCAGCATTATCATTCATTGTAACATGAGTACAAATTTGACTTTATTAAAACAGCTTGTCTGAGGTAGCTCAGCTAACCACAGAAAACATAAGATGCTACCACATGCTGTTGTTTTCGTAAGGACAGCAGCTTTAATACTGGAGAGCACTAAATTGCCTGGAATGATATTAACTCCTGATACATAACTCCTATGCTAGTGCTGGTCTGCATTTGAATTTCTCCCTGTGCAACATGAACAGGCCTCTGGCTGCAGTTTTCTTTAGTGAGCATGTATGTTAGAGGTGTTTTCTTCCAGCACATACTAATCTCTGGTTCTGCCAAGGTAGATGGACATTTTCCTGTTGGTAACAACAGAGACTGAACCAGACTCCCACAGCCAGGCTCACCATCCTTCCTGGAGACATTCCTAGCCCTCAGTTACAGAGAGGTGAACAGCAGATTTTTGCAAGGTAGAGATCAAAAAACAGTGTTTGCCCCATAGCACCCTACATATTTTGTGAGTGGTCATAGGAAATTTTTTATTTCATGTGTTTCACAATTAGGCTTGAGGAGATTGCTCCAGCAGCCTGATCCTGTGATTGAGGCAGTGGAGCACTCAAGAAGCAAGGGAAAAGGGCCCTGCTGGCTTTCATGAGAGTCTGGGCCACGTGCTGTTCAGTGCAAGTCAAGAACTGAACTTCTGGGGGAAAACTGTGCTGAGCCATCAGAGTAAATGCTCCTAGGGAGCATCAACTCCATAAGGAATGTAACTGCTATCATATAAAGGATAGAGAATAAACCTGTGCAAACCAATACTTTTTAAAGGCTAATACTTTGGCCAGATGACTGTAGTTGGTGACAATGATGGAAAAGGGCAAAATTAACAGAAAAGGCCACCTCTTTGCCAGATTTTAAGCTCCTGCTCCAAGTGCTGTTTTCAAAAGGGCACCAAAATTTTGTCACCCTGAGTTAAAAAGCGCAATTTCCACAACCTCAGGGACTGGATTGTTTCGATTTAAGACATCGGCCTGAGGCAGACAGATAACACAGAGAAATGTCAAAATTTGAAAGTTAAAATTTGTTGAAATTCCAAGTGTCTGAGAGCAGCCAGATTGCACCGTGGAGCGCTGTAAAATGCCATCAATAAAAGACTGCTAACACCTGTGACGCAGACTCAGATTTAAGACCCCTCGGTGGGGACCTGCTTTTTCATAACTGTAAGAAAGATAATCTTGGGATTCATATGATAGACCCTGAACACCAGATACCTATTTACTTCTGCTCCAGGAAACAAAGGAAAAAGGCCCTTCTGAGTAGATCCTTACACCAGCAAAATTTTCATGGTAGTGAGGAGGTGTTTACCCTGCCAGGCGCCTCTAAAAAGAGTGTGCACCTATTCCTGCCTGGGAAATCCTGGCAGAATGTATGGGACAGCTCTAAGTTCAGAGCAGCGAAAAGAGATTTGTGGAGGGAATAAAACAAAAGTAGCAAGGGCATTAGTCCTGTTAATGTGTGTCAGAGACAAAAGAAAGGAGGCGGGGAAAAGCAAGGCTTCAGAGAGTAGAAGATTAATGATAGACAAGGCTGGTATTGCTGAGAGCCCTAAAAGATTTCCTAGCTTCAGTAGCCACAAGCAGAGGAAATGTCACCCTGCAGTTAGGAATGTGCTTCCTGCAGAGAAAGAAAGTGTTAATTTGGCTTTTCCTATTATTGAGGGACAGACAAAGTGGCTCTTTTCTGCTACCAGAAGCATTGGAAAGCATGAAAAGCTGACAAGGCCCAGGGTCTGCAAAGCTGTAAATAGCAGCATCTATATTTAATCAAAGATGAGGAAGGATTCAGTGAATTTCTGTCCTGTAAGCTCAACATCAGCCACGTGACAAAGATGAGTAATGTGATGGCAAAGAACATGCCTATGAGAGTTTTGAAATGCAGAGAAACAGACAACTACTACAGATACCTGGCACGTGGCTGCTGGCTGGTACTCTTTTAATTCTTAAACAGGTTTCAGATCATTCAGGTGACAACATGTACCACTTTATATGATGGCTCCAGAAAGGGTCACAGTGTCAATGCAAGCTGCCCCATGAAGGGACATTTCTCTCCTTGAAATGCCCATGACAATCTAATAGATATCTAATTGCTGTTGGAATAATGAACCATTTGCTACTTTGAGACACAGATTTTTTTTTTTTTTTTTGAGCTTATTGAAAACCAAACCTATGTGAGTTTCCCTTTAAACGATTTAACTGAAACCCACCTTGTGGCTTTGACACCAGGTTAATTTTTGATCAAACTCCAGAGTCCTTTCAGAAGCTCCCGCTCTGAAGACCTGTAATGAAAGGCATTTTCCCTTCCCACCCTCTCCATTCTGCTGGGCTTCAGGAGGTCAGGAGGTGAGTTTTTATTGTTAGCCACTTGAAAATAACATCATTCTATGCTGGTATCTTTGGACAGACTCTGTAAATTATGGATTTCAGCAAAAGCAAGAACATGTCCTGGAGGTGGGATAAAGCTGTCCCAGGAAAAGAGCGGGTTTGCATAAGGACACAAGCAGGGAGGAAGTGTCACAGGAGACCTTCTTGGAAGAGCCAGACTCTCCGGGTTAGATAAAAGCCCATCTGAATTAATTCATTGACCATTTTATTTTGAATTAAGCCCTTATTTACACCAAGTCTTTTGGGTTTATCTCCCTGAGATGCACAGACATTGGCTCATTTGGTGGTTCCTGAGCTAGAAGAGATAATCTTTCCTCATACCGAAGCCAAATGAAAGTACACAGGGGCAAAATGTGAGCAGAGCAAGGAAACAGAAGTAGACCCTTAGGCAAGACCCATTGTCCAGGCTAAAGGGAGACATGAGGGAACAGAGGAAGGACATTTTACAATCACTCAGCAAAGTCAGGTCAGAGCACAGTGTGGGAAGAGGATGTAGAGCTTGGTCAAAAAGCATGATGAACCAGATGTTTGGCTGCTTTAAATCACGGCTTTTTTTGACCCAAGGTCTAGTTTGTACCTGCACAGAATTGCAGAGCAGGCATCACCCTCCCTGCATGTTCTCTTTTTGACTGTGATCATAACACATATTAAACACAGGAGAAAAAAAAAAAAAAGAAAAAAGAAAAAAGAAAAAAAGAGAAACCTTTAAAAGTAAACAAATCCCTTAAAACTGCAGCTCTCTTTTCTAGCTACCCCCACAAAACAACATCAGCAACCATAAAAGGAAAGCTTTCTAGACACCCCCTGGGTTCTCCTACTCTCTCTCCTTTACCAAAAAGTCAGTGTGAAAACGGAAATCAGGGCCACAAGCCAGAGGGAGAAATTGTTCAGGTCACAAGGGGTTTTAGGGAAGATTAAAGGTTGAAGCTGTCATATGGAAAATACAAGTGGAATGTCATGCTGCGAGACTGCAGGAGTCTGCCCCAGGGGGCCTGCAAACCTTGTCATCTGAATCACTTGATATTAGGTGAAGAAGGTTAGGATGATACTATGACTACATTTCTATACTCGTGGCTTGTGTGGTCAGCTTCCTTGGATGACTTCTCCCTCAAGCAACTCTTTGTCAGGTTTAAGATACATTTGCCCAAAGCAATCCTGTATGTCTGAAGAACTGCAAAGTTGAGGATGTCCCAACAACTGGTGTGTCCAGCCTGGAATAACGTGGAAACATCAGAGTATGAAACAATGTAAAAGTAGCATCCAAAGCTTCTCACCTCTACATCCTGACCAAGGAAAATGGTCATGTTGTGATCATCCCAGAATCCTCATCTAGGCTAAAGAAATATTCATGCTGGAAAAGCTATCTCAATGCAGGTGCTGGCCTGAATCCCCCAGCTATTGTGCAAAAAGTCGGGTCCCCTTAGCTTTAGATGATTATGATACCTAAATTCCAGATAATCATTGCATAAGGACAATTCACATTCCAGAAACTGCACTAATGAGTGAACTGTACCTAATTCAGAAACCTCAGTGTGATCACATTTTCTTCTTTAAACTAAGCTCAAGGTCCTTAATTTGAGAGTGTGTGTGTGTGTGTGTGTGTGTATGTGTGTGGCTACAAGGCAGTAATCTGAAGTTGCAGGAGGTGAGCACCACATCTAATTTGTGTCGATTTTAACCAGTTAGGTGTTTAATCTCTTTGCTGGAGCTGAAGTTTAGCCCTGTATCTGACCTGAGTGTCCTTCAGGTGATTGATAAGATGACAGGGATGAAGACGATAGAGAATTCAGATCCAAGCAGGTATGAGGAAAAGGTCTTATGGAAGACCTGTAAGAGTAAGGATACAGTATATACAGTGCAGACATTAGTGAAAGCAGGATTGGACCCTGAATAAGCAGAGGAGAGAAAAGCATCATATGTTGGAAGGGGATGAGTATTATGTAAATAACAGGGATAGAGACATTTCATAAATGGGCAGGCCAATCTCATTATTTATCTACAATTAAACTAAACTGTGGGGTCATATCATCCTATTAGACCTAGCAGATTAAACTCAGGCTGTCTCTTTTTGTTACTGTTTCTGGGGGAGTTTTGGAGCTTTCTTAATTTAGGTCAAAAAATGAAAGGCTTCCTCATAAGCATTTTAATTAACCAGCTGAAGAATTCTCTTGCCCCCAGAGACTTGCAGTACCAAATCCAGAGCTCAGACTGTAATATTTCAGCTCAGATTGTGTTTGTGCCCCTTTATTCAAGTCAAAAACACAGACAGCAAATCAACACCCCCCCCAATGACTACTTGAAAAAAAAAAAGTATCTTGAAAGTTTGATTTTTTGACCTAAACATGTTCTTTGCAGCAGCCCAGTACATGAAGACCAGAATGTATGAGGAAAGTGACGAAAACCTGCAGAGAAAAGCACTTTTGGCTGGACCTTAGGCCTACGCACACTTTATCCCAGGCATCTTTCCTGCCCCAAGCCATCAGTGCAATAGGGTCATTCAATGTCTCGTGGCTGAGTAAAATCCCAGTCCTTTCGCAGGGCTGCCCGGTGCAGTGTCCCACTGAGGAGAGGCTCTCGGTTGAAGGGTTGGGCGCTGCTGCACATGGAGTGTGCTGCTCCTCAGGGAGAGGAGGAGCTCCTTTCTGGTCCTTGGTGCCTCTTGCCCGCATCCATTGGGCTGTGGCAACTCCTGGCAGCACTCCTCCAGCATGGTGACCCGGCACCAACGCCTCCCATCATCCCAGCAGGTTTGTTCAAGGAGAGGAACCACACACCTTCATGGAGGACATGGAGACAAAGGCATTCCCAAAGGCCCCACCGCCCCGTGTCCACCTCTATGAGGAGCTGGCGCAGATACTGCTCCTTTCCAACTTCTGGGGTAGCAGCGAGCCGTAAGGGGGCAGGACATTGAAGAGCAAGTATGGTTTTGGGAAGGGCAGCAGCTCCACGTGGTGGGGAGCAAAGGAGAGCAGGCTGGGCAGCCAGGCAGTTGTCAGCTGTCCTTGCAGTGGTGAGTAGTATCCCACGGCAGGAATGGAAGCAGAGAGCTTTCTTGGCATCAAGCTAGGAGCCTTTCAAGAATAAAAGCATAGTCTCAGGTGAATCAGTATGGACTTCTACTTAGATGAAATTTACAATCAACCTTATTTGTTTCCTTGGTGCTCAGTAATTAATAAGAAAAGTTTAGAAGAACAGACTTCCTCAAACCCAGTGGTGTGTTGTCATCCAGGACACAAAGCAAAATACCCTTTTTTCTAGCCATGAAAAGCTCCTGTCAGGGAAAGAGCCTGTGTAGCCTAAAAAATAATCCTCCTGGACTGCTAAAGCAGAGGTCAAGGGCAAAAAGTGCTGGTCAGCCTAACCAAGGCTGGATGTTATAAAGAGATAGTGCTTGTAAAGGAGCATGGCTTTGTGGCTGCAAATGTCTTAGGTCTTCCTTTTCGGGAAATTTCTGATTATAAAGACATTAGGAATCAAAGTATGATTTACAGGGAAGATTTAGAAGCAAAATGGGGAAGTACCACCCTACAAGAGACACCTCACAGAATATTTATGCAACAGGTTTAATTCTGCAAAGAAATGTGTTATCTGATCAGTGGATTGATGGTGGGATTTCTTGTCGTCATATTGCCAGTTTTGTCTTTTCCAGTGCTCCTTCTCTGGGATAGTCCCACGGGATTACTGGTGAAGGGATTATCTGGTGAAGGATAGCTGGCTCTCCCTCAGTGGCTTTATACAAAGTGTCTAGTACTCACTGTGACATCTGACTTGGGAGCAGGAACAAAATCAACTTCTGTCAGATGCTGAAGGCCACCGAAGTTGCTGAACTTTTCATGTTTCCTCCACTTTGCTCGCTGATTCTGGAACCAGATCTGGATGAAGGTAAGAAAGAAAAGGTACAGAAATTAACAGAATATGAAGGAGGAACTTCTCACAGCCAACTACTTTTGCTAAACTCTGAGCATCAGAAAACACTGACCTCCAGCTCAGGAGAACCAGGGACCTAATCTAAAGTAAACCACTGAGTTTGACAGAGCACTTTTCACACTTGGCATAGCATATGGGATCTCTGGACTGCCATGATACCCTGTTTTCTGTTGTGGCTCACAGAAGAAATAGGATCACCCTGTTCAAGGAAAGACAGTATTGCAAGGTTTTCCAGGGCTCTCTGGGGAGACCAGATCCTTCTGTGGTCAAAGCTGCATAGTGGTCAATGCACACAGCATTCTGTTTTCCCTAGGCAGTGTGACATTTCATGACAAAGCTCTTCCACCCTGTTTCCAAGTGAATAGACTGAGAAAAGATCCACCTAGATGTTTTGCTAGGCTGCAATAAAAGTGTTTCACCAGTGGAGATGTAAGGGTTCTATCTATATTTAGCTGGTAGCATTTGGAAATTCACATGAGGGACCTAAGTGAAAGACCCAAGGGGATCACTCAGCAATCTCAGTATGCTGTCTGCCATCTCTTTTGCACTGGAAAGCAGACAACTAATTTTCTCTGGGGAGTTTCTTTCATCTCTCAGCTGATTTGACCAGTCTGCCTTCTGGCAGAGGCATAAATGTATTTATTGTGCAGCTGCAGTTGTGCATCTTGCTGCACTGCTCTGAAAAGCTGAAGCCCTCTTCAATTGGAGTTTCTAGCTTGCTAAGGGACTTGCTGTTTGAACGTAAGCAAGTGGTTCACATGAACACAAAGTGTTAGTTATTGAAGCCAGGTGCTATTTGATGTAAATCCATACGTATTTTAAGCCAAATAATGAGCAGCTCAGTTATTTCTGCGTCTCTCACCCAAGAAGTAATGGGAATGTCTGGAGCCCTTTGCTATATTGCTGATAGTTAGAAGTATCTGGGGTTACTGAGAGGACAGTTTTGTTTATCTGGGTTTGCATGTGTCTGGAAACTGCTTAGTCTGTACAAACTTCTCCATTCCCTTTCTACCATGCAGGAGTTACGTGGTGAAACAGCAGCATTTAACACTCATAAAGTGATAGAGGGCAAAGGGGGCACTCCAGCCAACATTCACTCTCTGAAGTGCTCCTTCTAAAATCTGCACATGGGATAAAGTTCTCGCTTCATGGACATACTTTTTTAACTAAAGGCAAAGATTTTAACACTTCTCAAACAAAACTGCTCTTTTTTGCCCAACCAGCTCTCCAGCGTCCTTGCACTTGAAATGATTTCTCAATACCCAGCATGTGTTCTTTTTATTGTGTTTTAAACCTAATCCTAATGCTCTGTCTACTGCAGATATCATACTTTTATCAAAACCAAAAACACAGAATCATAGAACCATAGACTGGTCTCTCTTGGAATGCATCTTCTAAAGAAAATCTAGTTCCAATGCTTCTGCTGTGGGCAGGGACATCTTTCACTAGACCAGGTTGCTCAAAGCCCCATCCAGCTTGACTTTGAACACTTCCATGATTGGGACACCCACAACTTCCCTGGGCAATCTGTGCCAGTGTCTTGCCAATCTCACCATAAAGAATTTCTTCCTCATACACAAAGTAAATCTACCCTCTTTCAATTTAAAACTGTTACTAATAATCTCACCATAAAAAGATGAGTTTGGCAATGTTTTTTTTCAGGAACCAGTGCTGATAAGCATTAAATATGTTCTCTTTTCTTTAACTCTTCATTAACAGAGTATACAGTCATTTTCACAGTTATGCCAAAAATCAATGTTTGTCTGACAGGCCAGTCATTATCTGGTTGTCCTGTTTACCCTTTAAATACTGACACAACATTAACTTTCTTCAAGGCTCCTGGAATGGAATGTCTCTCATGCTCCAGAACTGATTAAACATCAACACTGATGACCCAAACTGCTTCTCAAGCAGTTTTTTCAGAACCACTGCAGGTAAGTTACTTAGATGTGTAGATTAAAAAATATCTATCTATAGCAGTTGCTGTTCAATATTATCCTTCTAGAAAGTGTTGCCACCTTACCTGACGTATTTCCAAGGATAGAGCAGAAATTATGACTGAACATCTTTGCCATTTATGCATTATCCTTGACAGCCCTACTGTTTCTGTAAAGTAACAGATCAATATAATTGATCACTTTGGGTTTTGTTTTTTTGCTCTTAATCGACTTTTATTGAGTTTTTGATCCTTAATTTTTCTGACCAAAGTTTTGGCCCGCAGCCTCCTGCTTTGCTTATTTATTTTTTATAATTTCTTGTTTCTCATGTTCACTCATACAGGATTCTTAACTTTTTCTGTGTAACACTTGCAGTTATACAATTTCATCTATCCACTTAAGCTGCTTCACAGCAATCATAACTTTTTTCTTGATTAGAGGACACAAAGTTTTTCAGTTATAAAGGGTTTCATTTGGTCACCAAATGTTTGTTCACTTACTTTTTCAACAGTTAAGTCATGCTTCTGAGGTGATTTGATTTGTCAAAACTATTATTTCAAAGTAGCAAGAGCACATGCAAATTCTCTGTGTGCTATTTGATTTGTGTGACAAATGCAGTCAGTCAAAACTGTAACTTGTAACTTGAACCTAAGTTGCTGCTAATGTGTAGTTATGTGGCCGGTTTCCCTTAATCAGCCAGCATGAGGTCAAAGACAGAATTTCCTGTGTCTTGTATAACTCTGTCTGAATTGGGAATTTGCCACCTGCACTTCATACATGAGGGACTTTTCACCTCTTTCATTTACATCTCGGGTTGATGTTTCCCACAGTAACTCATTTTTATTTTTCCCCGTATAGATGAAATTTTTTTAAAACAGAAACATGTCCAGTTCTTTTATGTGATTCATTGTTCTGTGGAGAACACTGACTGGCAGGTCAGTTTGTGTTTTGTGCCGTTGGAAAGGCATTGTTGGTGTACTGGCATTGTTAATGGTCATATTGTGGCAAGGCAGGTCTAATTCTCCCTGTCAACAATGAAGCAATATTATCATGGCTAGTAAATAGTCCCAGGCATGTCATAGTCAATAAACAG
Organism: Nicator chloris; assembly: GCA_013400495.1. NCBI lineage: Eukaryota > Metazoa > Chordata > Aves > Passeriformes > Pycnonotidae > Nicator > Nicator chloris. The sequence continues at coordinate 82,120 of WAAE01018517.1, read as the reverse complement.
CTCTGTGTTGAACTTTGATTGTTAGAGAGGAACATATGCAAAGAAGTACACCAATGACTACAGCACTGGGGCAAGTGCAGAAACCACCTCATGCAAAAAATCATCACTACAGTGCCTGGTAGACAACACCAAATGCCAATACAGAGTAGTATGTATACTTTAATGTAGCAGATTTCCTATGCAGTAAGAATTTGGAGTCAATTTTTAGCTCAGTCAGCAACATTATATTACAACTGGGGGAAACTGGATTAGTTTCTGCGCACTGAATTATAGCCAGCACATTTATAGCCTGTGATATCAAAATGCAGAGCACCAAGAGGCACTTCTATTTTGGCAACCATGCTCACGGTTTTGAGACTCTGTGGAAGATGGATGTGGATGACAGTTTGTACTGGATGAATATTAGCCTATAAATGGTTGATAAATGATTAATAAATATTTCCATAAGTGGCTGCTCTGTTGCTACAGAGTCCAACAGGTTGCTCATAACCATCTGTAACTCCTATTTGCTATGCATTTAGTATGCTTAGAGCTCCTGTTAACCCTTTGATTAATTCCATTTGGTTAGTCACAGCTGGGTGACAAATACTTCTTTCCCTATTTGTAGAAAGAGAACAGTGATACTGGCCTTGTCTGTAGGGTAAGAGAGAGGTCACGTATCTCATTAGCATTGCCACCCAGGCATAAACTATTAAGAATGCCAAATAATGAATGAATTGCAGTGAACATAGCCTTTTGGAGACAAACTGTACCTGAACTCTGGCTTCTGGGAGGTTTATCTTTGCTGCCAGTTGATTGCGAACATGGACATCCGGGTAGTGAGTCACTTGGAAAATTTTCTCCAATTCCTGGAGCTGCTCAGCTGTGAATGTTGTCCGGATTCTTCGTTTCCCTTTCCTCTCAGCTGGGGGAAAAAAAAAAAAAGAAAGATGTACTACTTTTTACAGGAAAAGGCTACAGGGCCACAAGAAGATTCAGAGATGCAGCAATTTCTGTAAATTGCTCTGCAGCTGGGATGGCATCTACAACATTTTCCACACATGTACTTATCATAGCTGACTGGCTCCTGACATTCTCCAGCAGACAATGTGAATGAACTCCTTTATCATTAAAGGAATGAGTCAAAAGTGTCCATTTGCACTGCTAATTTCATGGATCCACTGTATGTCAATAGCTACAAAAGCCTATGTATTTAACCACACTAGCCCTGCAATGAATTTGTCACCAAAATCATTCAGTGTTGGACCAGCCACTGACCCCTGACTGACTGCTGTTCTCTTCCCATACCATTCATACAGCAGCAGGGATAACCAGCAGTTTAACTTTGCAGTTGCAAAGAAAAGGTATTTTTCTGGCTGTACCATTGTGGTGTGGGGACTTTCTAAACAAGCTTAATTTAAATAACGTAATCTTAGGAATAAGGCCTTAAAGCCTATGTGGAAATTTAGGTGCTGTGAATTCCTAAGGAGACTCCTAGACTGCTCCATTGCTTCACCTGTTGTGGTGTGATCACAGAAAGTACTTTCCTCAACACTCCTATAGTGCCTTGAAAATGCCCTCCTACACCAGGATATTTTATTTAGATCATGAACTCTGTATAGCACTTGATGTAAATTAGAATGAGGTCTCAGCTGCTCCGAAATGATGCTGAAGGTCTTGCAAGGAAGAGGAAAAAGCAGCTGCAGAATGTGGAGTTCAGCCTCATCCGAAAGCTGGAATCTTCTCCGATGCACAAGTGGCATATCTTCCAGCTGACATTGAGTGAACAGCAGAAGAAGCCACAGCCCAAGCATTGTGAATCACAGGGTTTTTTCTACCGAGCTTGGAAAACTGCAACTGATAAGTGCATAAAAATTCTAATACTGTTTTGGTGACTGTGATGAGCTTGCTACTCAGTGACCCGAAGTAATTGTCAATGAAACCATGTTAGAGAAAATTGCTATTCTGAATGGCTGCTTTTGGTCTTCCACCATCTGATGACAATTAGCAATTCATATTATGTAACTAGAGGCATACTCTTTCTAATGGGAACGATTAACCAGACAAGGTTAGCTTAGCCCCTCAAACAGACTCGGTACCTTTTCCTCCTTTTGTTCAGCCATTAGCATCCTTTGGAGGGCTAAAACAGTGAAAAGGTAACTAAACACCTAGGCCAATATAAAGTGGGCTCTGTGCCAACGAGAAAATGACATTTTTCATTCTGTAATCTAAACCTCATTGTGACTCTGTTGACACAGAAAACAAGGATTAAAATATTCTGTTCATCAACTTGGTAGGAAGGAGACCTGACATGATACCATTGTGAATATTTCATCTTTTCTAAACCTTTTGGGGACTTTGAAAGGAAACCAGTCATGCAAGAATAACTGAGGAGTGCCATTTATCATAAACACTGTCAATACTACCACGTCTCAGAAACAGCCTAATAAAGCTGATGTCCAACACAGTTAAATCTGTATTATTAGACTTTTTACCAGCCTATCAAAGCATTACTCATTAAACTGCAGCACTGGCATCAGACTCAAGAGCCAAATGTTATTTCCACTGAATCTTGCTGGCACTACTGGGGCAGGGATTCGAAATGAGAAATATTTGTGTGTGTTTATGCTGAAGGTATAAAGGGAAGGTACACCTTCTCCCAAGAAACCCTGATTATGTTTACTTCAACCTTCTTAAGATTACAGTAAAGGGGGTTTATTGCTATATGCAAGAAATGGGAAGTATCAGTGCTGACAGTAGAAATCCTAACACACTACATCCCCCATAGATAAGATAGGGTTCCCAGTTCATAATGCTATTTCTTGTTTGGAGGATTTTCACCTCACATTTACTATGTGGCTTACTATATTCTGTCCTGCTGGCACCTGAGAAATGCCCAGGCTTCAGAGAAAACAGGCACATGAGTTTCTGGTGTTTCATACCAGCTTCTTGGGTATGAAAATGACTCAGATAACTTGGTGATGAGCAAAAGAAACTCCCTATCAGTTCACTCTAAATCTTCCACATTTTTCCTTCTGGAAAGGTAAACTGTGTTAGAGACAAGACTCTTATGTAAGGGGAGGGTCTGCACAGCGCTCAGAAGTATCAATCCTACTGAAACCAGACTTGGCAAAGCTGAAACTGAATAGATTGAACAAAATACAGTAACATGAGGTCAGTTATGGGCCAGTAGAGACTGAAGGACAGACTTTGATTTTGACTATGAAATTAAATTGCTAACAAAACAGACTCCTGTTAACTAATCAAGGCTTTTGCCAGCAGGGAATAAAGAAAAGTGTATTTTTTTCAAGAAGTAATCTGTCATTCTATTTTTATTTGTTTTAAAAACTATTAAGAAATGCAAAAAAATCTGGCACTCTATGTTAACATTTTCTCTTGCAAGATGAAACTTTTTCTGACTGTAGCTTTGATAGTTCTGTTTGCCTTGGGACCTCAGCTTGGAGATCCCATAGCAAACAACAGCATTCAGAATTACAGTCTAATAAAGAATGTGGGTGGAAGATGTAAGACTAGGAAGTGTTGGAAGTGTAACTTTGGCTTTTCAAATGTGGCTCTAGAGTCTCTGGGGAAATAAGACTCTCTCTGAGTTTCCTGAGCTATTTTTTATGTAAAAGTCAGGGATATTCAAGTGTGCTTTTATGCTCTGTGAAAGTCATTTGCAGGTTAGCTGGCTGTTGAAACCAAGCCTGAAAATACAAGGCAGCTAAATATGTCAGCATTTTCAGATGCTCAGAGATACAGCCGTCTATACATTGCCTTACTGTTGACATTGGAAGGACCAGATTCTCCAAGCTGATAAAGCAGTACAGCTCCTTTAAATTCAGTATCAGGCTCATTTGTCCTCTGCAGATCTGCTTTATTACTAGGTCAGACTTGGAGCAAGTTGGAACATATGAACTTCGTGGAAATAGAAATTCTTGAAGGTGCACAGTGGAAGGATGAGATAAATGGCTACAAGTTGCAGCAGGGAAAATTCTAGTTACATAATAGGTAAAAAATGTTTGTATCATGAGGGTAGTCTGATGTGGGCCAGGAGAGGCTGTGAAGTCTCAGTCCTTGCAGATACTCTGAACTTGACTGGTCAAAAGCCTAAGCCACCTGATTTAAACTGGCCCTGCGTAGATTTGGGGTTGGACAAGATAGTCTCCAGAGGCCTCTCACAACTTATTTTATTATGTAATCTCTGACCTCCAAATAACCACATGAAGTAAAACCCCTCCATCATTCCTTTCCTAAAAAGTATGGGAGCTTAGGGCATTAAGGCCTCAAACTAAGCACAGCTCAAAGCATCTGATTTGCAATTGCTTACATACACAGTTTTAGCTTAGCATATTGCAGCTTATTTCCACTGTCCAGTATAACACAGTTTCAAGAAAGTCAAGTAAAGTAAACGCTGCACAGCTGCAATAATGCTATACTTGGGGCAAATTTCTTCTGGACTACATTCTGCAGTAGGCAAATCACCTATGGCACACCTTGCACTGCTGTTTCTCAGCTGTCTATCTGAACCAGCTAGAAAAATGCTGCCTCAGGAAGAAAAGTGTATCTGCACCCCCCATTTGCACTTACCCCATGTAGCAGCTAGGACTGTGTCAAGCCTACTTGGGCCATGCACTGGAGGGACAAGGAATTCAAAATGCAGGAGTAGGGCTGGAAATCAGTGCTAGCACATATTTGCCTTGAAGTAGGTAATCTACCTAGATGAAGATTGGTGGGATCAGTTTATCTTGCGGCAATCTTCTTTGTCATTTCTGGACAGACACCCTCTCACAGTCTGTGACAGCCAGATCCAAAGATTCTGCTTCTTCTTTGACAAGGAGAAAGCAGTTATATAAGCAAACAAGTGGCTTTAGCTATATATCCTCAGAAATACATTTTTCTCTGTGTAACATAGTTGACTGTATCATTTGTTTCTCAGAAAGAAACTCAGGTGTGTTGAAATAGAGCCTCATTGTATCTGGTTAAGTTCTGTTTCATCCTTTTTTTGCCTTTTTTCAGAGAAGTTCCCCCCTCTCTCTCTCTTCTTTGTAATTCAGATATGTGGGTCTCCCAGCCAGTTCGTTCTTGTGGCTTTTCTGAATGTTGTTTTCTTGTGGTGACATTCTGCTCACTGCAGACAGCCCCATACCAAAAAGCTCCAGTTCTTACAGAGTGTTGATGGCATCAGGATAAAACCTGCTTGTCTGTATAAAGGGATGTGCCCATGGCAGTCCCTCTCCTAATTAAAGAGGTGGCTCATGGCTTTCAAAAGAGCTTGTGCTGCAATACTTAGGTATGAGTATTGCAGTGTGGCTAATGTTTACTAAAGTGGTTTTTCAGCCTAAGAAGGACTCACACAGCCAGTGCCATTAATCCTAATTGGATGGGTACAATGTGCTCCAGATAGAGCCTCCTGCTAGGGAAACACAGCATTTAGCATCCAGCTGCTGCCTGTTCAGGCAATGCCAAAGTTAATTCAGAGAAACACAACTTGAACTTTTAAAGCCTTGACCTCCTCCCTTCAGTCCAAAACTCCTGCAATATAGAGTTGCTTCCACCCTGGTCCTGAGTATGGTGCCTTAATCACCTGACAGCACAACTGAAATGCAGGTACAGAGTTCAGGGGATGTGAGCAGGACTGCTAAAAATACCAGGCTAGAAACCTGTTTAAGCAGGCTGTACAGTGATGGTCAGGGGAGTTTCTTAAGTCTGCTTGTCAGAGGAGCTGGCGAGGAGTAGACAGTATGTATGAAACCATCCATGCGGGCAGTTTGTTGTGGAGCATCGTGCTCACCATCAACCTGAGCCCTTGGTGAATTTAACCTTTCCTGTCTGTCAGCAAAGTGATGACAGTGTTTACAAATGCTGCTGCCTGAAATGATGGTGTGCATAACTTTGGCACAGCCAGTGGTCAACAGAATATCTGAAAGGTGAAGCAAACCATCAAGTCTGCAGCTAGGCCAAAGGGCTCGCACCTTCATGAACTCCTTCAGGCCAATGTGGATTCAGGGTAGATGGATGTGTAGGTTCCCCACACAGCTAAATGTCAATCTTGACACTTGACACATTCATTTCAGTGAATGTTTGCCATAGCCAAACCCCACCTTAAAAGTAGTGGCCAGCCTAAATCAGTAATGGTTCTTACCAAAGAAAACAGGTTCCCCACCACTCTCCCCACACTCTCTGGTCCAAAACCCTTGTGAGAAACCAGCCATTTGCAACAGGGAGAAAGCTGAGTTTGCTGGAGGTTGAACAGACAGCCTGCTTTTATCTTTATTCCTGCTCTTTGTGGTTATTTGTACCTGAAAACATCTAGACACCGATCAGGAATGTTTATTTACATCCCTGCCTCTGCTGTTTCCCCTTTAAGCACAAAGGGCTTGCTAAAATGGTAGGTAAAAGACCTGCCCTCGATTTCAAAGAACAGTAATTAACAGTACCATATCCCGGGGCTTTAATGAAAAGCTCTAGGACAATTTTGGAGCAGACAATAAATACACATTAAGACCTTTGAAATAAACTAATCACGATGTGCCATCAGCTTTACGAGTGGTCACATTATACAGATTCGACTAGAAGGAACAAATTAACCTCTGGGTCCTGTGTAATGCACTCTTTGGATCCAAAATTCCCAGGAAAGAAGAGGCCGCTTGAGGAAAGCATTGAATATTAACATTTGCTTTAAATAAATAAAACTCCAAACCCAAAACCCATGAAGAAACAACATAAAAGGAATTTATGATAGTCCCCAGCTGCTGACAGCTTTGCTTTATTCAGTGCTTTACTTGTACCAGTGAGACTTCTATGTGAACGGAGTTTGAAGGGTGAGAGTAAAGGATTCAGGTTTTCATTTAATATCCAGGGTGTCATTATAAACAGTCAGTCTTCAAAGAGGGAGGAAAAAAAAAAAGAATCAGCCTTCAACAATACCTCAAGTAAACCCACCAACACAAGGTCAATGATCTGGGGCATTTCCAAGTGTATATAGAGGAACACTGCACTTCAGAGACACAGGGCTGCAGAGACCATTCACACAGATAAACAAAAGGCTGGTAAGACAGCTAATGGCAGCCAAATTATATATATGGGCATTTCTTTTTTTTTCTCCTGCTTTTCCTATTCATTTAAAATTGTTTCCTTTTGTTCTGCAGGACAATAGGATGCTTGTGCCCTTTCTCACAGTCCCATTGGCATATTCTGGGCAGCTGATATTTATCTGCGATTGTGATTGCACAGAGCTTCATTGTCTCCTGGGTGTTTCAAAAATGCATTGAGATAAGTCAGCATATTGGGGGAAAGACTGTTCTGTGACAGATAAACCATGCTGTTTCACAGGGGTACATGGATTTGACCATATTGTCCACAAATGAACACTACAAATGAATTTATGACTTCAGAGAAAACATAAACATTGAACTAAGGATGTCTGCAACTGGCATCACTACAGAGGGGACATGACTTATACTGGAATTCCTCCAGAACTGAGATTATCTCTATACTTTCTGTTGTCTTTATGAAAATTGTCACCAGAATTCGTCAATATGTTTTGAGATCACAGATGCTATTATGGCAATAAAACAATTAGATTAATAAAAAGATCCCTGAGCTCCCAGTCAGCAGTGTGCAGAGAATTTCTGCTGTAGAAGTATTTGGGTGATGTTGACTCATTAGGGCAGCCTCCTCTACAGCAAATAATGAACACACAAGCTGCAGGAAATAACATGAACCTCTGAACCACGTGTGGTTCACAGCCTGAACACCTCAGTTTCTCGTGGAATTAGGAGCCAGCTCTGTTTATTGAAGCATGACCTATGCTGTCCTTGAATTATTGGCCAGAGAAGAAATCCCTCAAGACCAGACATCCACCAGCATCTGAAGTGATGCTGCTACCTGGCTTCTCCAAGGCACTGACTGCTTCTTTCCTTGAGCAGAAGGCTGGAACTATTATCTGTGTGCAATCCTAGGCACACACACACATTGGCTTTGGATGTAGTTACAGTGCACACCTGCCCAATGTATGCAGTCAGACCCAGCATGCTATCCTCTCAGGCTCCAGTGCTCCACTCTTCTGAACTGGCAAGCCGAGTCCCAGGGAGGTCGGACAGAGCAGAAAGAGTAATTAAAATGTAAGTGGGAGCTCAGGATTTGGGTGTTTACACAGACAGGTTGCTGAGAGGCTGACCGACAACCACAAGAGTTTGCCCTGCTTGCTCTGAAGTTTTGAATACCTTGGCTGTGATGGTAGTTGCACATGGCAAAGGGGCTCCAATGAGTCATCTCACAGAAGCTGGCCCAAACAGAGCCTGAACCTGCAGCTCCAAAGTAAGGCCTTCTTAGAACGATCTCCTTTCATACAAGAGATTTTATGAAAGCTGTTTCTCCTTCTAAAGTGGGCTTTATCAATGCTGCTTTCCAAGAATCCAGGTTTTCTGAAAAGGCTCTGCCGAGCTCTTCATGCAGAAGGCCACAGGTAAAAGCATACAGTATTCAGAATGAAGGCACACAAATTCAAATAAGGGTTTGTAGCAAAACTAAATGCCAGTGTCAGCATGTCTCTAGCATATGAGGGCTCTTCTTTTTTTGCTTACAATGCAGCCTCTAAGTTCAAAGTACAAGAGGCATTGCTTCCTGCAAGTGGTGTGATAAGGGTATAAATCTATTTAGCTTAAATGACACTGCATTTCTAAACCGCTTAGCTGCAGAAGCCATTTTGTGGGAAAAGGAAAATTTTAGGGAATTGTTACAGGGTGTCCTGGAAATATGCTCTAAATCCATACTCAGGGTCACACTTAGGGTGCTCTTGCTATCTCAGACCACATGCTCATGAAAGAAGCTGCTGTCGAAGCCTCCTCCTCACCTTTTTCCTCCTATACAAAATAGCACCAAAGCCCAGCCCTCCTGCCTGAAGGTGATTGTATAGCACACCTGATTTCTTCTATTCCCTGACAACTAAACTGGTGTGTGTATCTAGATAGAGCCCACGGCCCTTCCTCACAAATCATGACGGTCTTTTACATCAATAGATGTGTGCTGAGAGAGAGAGGTGAGGGAATACCCCACCAAGGGCTTCTGATGTCTTTTCACATCAGAAAGGTCTCCTGCTGCTGAGGCTGATGCTGCTCCTCTGAGTGCTGACAGGCATTGTTGGTGTGGGTGTGAGGGAGGTCCTGGGGACCCCTCCACGGATATGCTGTGGGCATTTGGGACTGCCAAGGTGCCTTGTCAGAGGACCCGTAACTGACCTGTAGCTGCCATGCCAAAAGCGTGTCTGAAGCACCCCACAGTTGACAGGTGCATAAGCAGAAGTTAAGTTGCTATCAGCTTGAGCTGTCAGCAGGACTACAAACTGCTTCCAGGGATGATGCAGTCTACCCTTCCTGCAGGTGTTGCTGACTTTGTCTGAAAAAGGTGATACCTGCCACGGCCAGAGGCAGGAGAAAAAGAGCTGCCAGCTCTTCCCTCATAACTTAAAGTGGAAGAATGAGGCTGAAACTTGAGATACAGGAAAGTATTTTAAACCCAGGCCTCCAGCTCTCTGCTAGGAATGACACAGTGTATGAATGGGATCTGAAACATCATTGTTCTCATACCACAGGGAAAACATCAATCCAGTGCTTTAAGATTATCCCTCCTTCTTCAGCCAGTTTCTATCAAAGGCTCGGCAACTGCAGGAACCAATAGCCTGGAAAATGGCAGATCATTAAACCTCTGCTTGGCTTCAAAACCTCACTGCAACCAGGGAACAGAGGGATTTTGTTTAAAATGCCTTTAAAATACACATTGCCATTGAAGGGGGCGGCTCAGTTTTGTGCAGATAATTACATGTGTCCTCCCCTGCTTTACTGATGAGGCTGGTACCCACCATGGTGCTGGCCAATGAAGCTAAGTGCCAAGTCAGGACAGCCACCTGCCAGCTATGGTGTGATCCTCCTGGCTGGAGACCTCCTCACATGTGAATATTCTACTTTCATATTCAGAGGCAACTCTGAGAGCCAGATACATACAGCCTTGGCTCTTCTATGAGGAGGCAACATGATTTAGCCCTGCTATCATGAGCTTTGTGCAGCTTACAGGGCACAGGAAAGCTAAAATTTCCAGTTATCTTACAAGGCTTCTCCCTGCATCAAGACTGATGGCTGTCTTGTGCCGGAGGAGGAGGTGACAGCAGCTTGTCACAAGACTCATGTATACCATGGCAGCAGTGGCAGAAACAAGGATTTTCTTTCAAATGTATGTCACAGAAAGTGTTGTTTCTCCTGCCAGCTTGCAGAGTGTGGAGCAAGGATGATGTGTGGATCCCAAGAAAGCCACCTAAGTAACCCCACATCTGCCATCTTCAATGGACTTAAATGAAGTGCCTTCTTTTCCCTTGAGTAAATAATAACAAACTATGCAAAAAACACCTTTCGGCTGCTGCTGAAAACCTGTTTTCTGGAGTGTAGTATCAATGTCTGTATTTACTTTTCCTCAAACTCAAAGAACTTAGAGGCTTTTTTGTCACATTTCTGTTAATTAATTGCCATCTGTCTGTTAGGAACTTGTCTTGTTCAGGTACCACATATCCTGCTTAGCCTAAAGTCTTTGTGCAACACATTGGAAAAGGATATTTATGTTGTCCAGTGCTTTGGCTAAGAGATAGACTGCTGTTTACCAATGCTCATAACTAATGAAGTTAGTAGATTCATCAACATGGCCAGAATTGAAAATAGTGCCTGACACATCCTGCCAGATCTACTGCATGTCGCCAGTTTGCCTGTGTGCATGCCGATGACCTCTTCATCACCTGTGCCGTGGGTCCAAGGTGTACAGAACACATTGAACTGACTCAGCTTATTCACCAGCTTCTCTCCCCACATTGTGCAACGCACATTTCCCAGGAAATGGGCATTGCACAACCCTGGCAGTGAGGCTCAGAACATGGTAACTCCTCACAACCCGAGCAGGAGGGCAATAAACACCCAAAGCGGTCCCTACCAGTAAAATTGGTAGAGTTGGTAGGACTGAGATGGAACTTTAGCTCAAATTGTGGCTCTTTAGTCTCCTGGTGGCAAGAATGAAGAACCATTTCTGTGACTCATCCAGGAGCTATGACCATCTACTGTGACTCAGCCAATGGAAACATTAGTGATGTCTGTTGCTTAGTATGGCCATGTACATAATTGTAAGATAACAGTTGTGTTTTGCAGCATTGAAGGGGACAGTCTGGATGTAGAGGCACTCACCATGAAGTGGATGGTCCACTGGGAAACCACATAGCTGATCTTCCTCTTCCTCATGTTTTCTTTTGCCTTCCAGACGTTCACGTCCCGTGTCCTCACCCAGGAGGGACACTGGGTTGGCAGTAGGTCTTCTGCAGTGAGTTGCCTGCACTCTCCTTGCTTTGGCCATGGGTGTAGCACATGTGGTGGCAAGAAGCATGTTGGCTGAAGGTAAGTCACAGTCAGACCGACTCTGGCTGCTGGAATCTGTGAAGGACACAGCACAGGACAGCTTTGAATAAAGTAGCCACTGTTCAGGGCACTTTCCAGTTTGTGTGAAAAACGTGGTCTGAATACTGTACCATTCAAACCTGATCATATTAAAGGTGGCCCTAACCCTTCTGTGCTGTACTTCAATGCCAAGATTACCTCATGTTGCAGACACAGGATCTCGGTGAATTTGACCCCCAAATCTTGCCTGTTCTCTGCTTCCTTCCACCTTAAAAGTTTCAATGGTCCTTATGAGATATTTTTTAAAAAAGACTGTAAAAATAAGGAGACATAACCAAAAAATTGAGAGATCTCAGCTTCCCTGTCCATATCCAAATTAGTGGCTGCCTTTTTTGAAGAACTTGGAAGCAAAGTGGATATTGAGCTGCACTGAAAATCTGTCAACAAGATTGCCATGGCATTTGCTGGATGCCAAATGCTTTTAAAAGCCTGGTCCTTTCTTAAATGTCCCTGTAGGTACATCTACCCTATAGGGAAATGGGCCAATGAATAGGCTAAAAAGTCAGTGTCTTCCCCAGTTCAGGTTCCTGTGTCTTTTCTTCTCCATCTGGGCTGCCTGCTGCTCTGATTTAGGCATTGGACAATTCTAAAGGCAGCCTTTGCCCAGGCTGTCAATGTTTCCCCTCTACCTTTGTGACAGGTGATGTTGGTGATATCTAGGAAGGTAGTGACAGCCAATTCATCTTTGTGAAATCACCTGCATGCTCTTGTTGACAGGACAAACAGGAGAAGCGTGTGTTGGCCTATTTTCATGAAGTGCACCCATAACATTAGCTTAGATTTGAGCATGGACATGATAAACAATCTCTAAGGTAACCTCAGCAGCAACCAGTGGTGACATGTGCTAGGACACCCAACCCCAAGTGCTGAGGAAATTGGCCCCAGAAGCCACAATCTTTCTTCAGCCACAGTGTTGCCTTATTACTAACACCATTACTTCAGTGTGTAGCACGGCACTACAAAGATCATCTAGATGACTTCTCCGCCCTCATGAATGTAGTGTGAGTTCTTACTCCTCATAAATGTAAGCAGACTTTGCAAAGCCATGCACTGAAATACACCATGCTGGGAAGCCTCGAGGTTTATGGCAGTGGGCTGTCTGTGGCTGTTAGCGCCCCAAGAGAATGATATCAAATACCCTACTCTCCACCTCCCTTTTCAATATTACAGCCTTGCCATAAACCCTGATGCTGAACGTTTAATGTGCTGCCTTTGGCAGTTGCAATCATGGCTCAGTTGACTCTTCAGAGACAAGACATCAGTATCTGTGTTGCTTTAATGGCAAACCTAGAATTAGCCCTAGTTCTCCTCCCTGCCTCGATTTTTTTGCTTGGAAAGCCAGAGTAAGAGGCAACACATAAACATAATGTACCCATTGGGGAATACCCATAGGTTTCATGGTTTGCATGGCCTGGGAGCAAATATGACACTACAGGTTTGTCTGCTATTATTGACAAAGAACATTGAAATCCTACTGTAATAATGGACTGCACTCCTGAGCAGTCTCCCACATCTAGGCTCTGGGGTTTGCTGCACCTGTGGGTGGTCCCCTCTCCCTTCTCATATCTAAAGGGCAGCAGGTGTGAGCCACTACAGGTTGTACTGGAAGAGGCTTCACTTGTTAATATACATTTGACGTATGTATGTGTGTATATATATTATATATATATATGTTGTCACGTCCGGCATTGGCAAAATGTCTAACTTTTTAGACTTGTTAAGAGATTTATTTTCTCAAACAAATTCTATTTGAAAGCAGGTTTGGAGCAATGATAATTATAACATCTGGAAAAAGTACCCAGTTGTGATTCTGCCCTCACTAAGAGCCCACACAGCAGGAATTTTATAGATGGTTGACACTTACATGAAGAAAACCAAGCTGTAAGTGCTCCAAAAATTAGCCAAAACCTAATTTCAATAAAGAATAATTGTTCAAATGTTATCTACTTAAAATATTGCCAATCTTTGAGTAACCTTCTGAACACAATTACATGTGCACACTCATGTGGACCTTAAAAACCTGGCCCACCATTGTGCAAAATGGGACTAATTTTATTCATTTAGTATCAACTAACTTTGAGTTTTGTGGTGAGAAAACAGGTGAGGTTCTGAATAACATTTGTGGGATAAAGGAGAAGGATAGACCTGGGAACAGTCACTAGCATGATGCAGGGGTTAAATAACAAATGATCTGAGGATATCAGTACTGGTATGGATTGTTAGCCTAGGATTTTTATCTCAATCTCCCATCCCTAAATTCAGGACTAGTTGCACTCCTTTGCTAGACGTGATGCTGTGAAAATTAATATGCTACAGAATTGATGATGCTTATATCCTACAGTAATGAAAAATGTAAGGGTACCTAAGGAAGGTGCTCTTAAGGGGAGTGATTAAAGCTTTGTAAGAATGACATTAGCATTTCTTAAATGATAGAAGACTTTTCATGTCTTTATTCTTTACATACAACTTTCCTCCACAAAATTTTTCCCTGAGATGCTCACATACCCCAGTGATGAGCACAAGTTGCATATAAGCACGGATAGAGCAATTACAGACTGAAGTAGAAAGAGCAGGGAGGAAATGGAAGACAGTCCTAGGCAGATGGGAAAATGCCAATGTCTCTGTGAACTGGTGAAAAGGAGTGGGAGGATCTGTTGTTTGAGATCAAATAAATATGGACCTCATAGACAGGCTGAATTAATCAAGGAGTTTTTCTGGAGGATAAGAGTGAAGATAGATGATACTGAGTTTACGACACATGGCTGACAGTTAGAAGCCCCAATCCTGCTTGCATTGCAGCCTTCTTTGGTGTTTGTTGTTTTGACCAAGTAAAGAGACTGCCTGAAGTGGTTGCTCTTTAGACCAGCTTGAATGTTTTGGTATAGATTCATGTGACTCCAGCAGGAAGCTCTGAAAAATAGCTATGAACTGGCATGGGGCAAAATTTCCTCCAGGGAATGTAGTTTGTAGTTTTTTTTTTTTCCCCAAGGAAGGCAATGACATTTCAGCTGAGTACAACAGGAGATACTTGTTACTGTCATGCACAGAAATTACTTTGACTTGTGGCTCAAAATGGTCTTTTTGTCTTGACTTTCAGTTGCATAGGAAAGGATGGACAATTTCAGCCAAGATAGTAGGGTTTTACTTTGAAAGCAGGAGGTTATTTCAGATGACCTAAGTTCCATTTAAGCCTTGTTGTGTAATCACTGGAGAGAGACAGACATGTGGAGGCACAAGGTTTTTGATTTTAGGGTCTTACTAAGGCTGTGAACAGGGAAGAGTCTGTCACTGAGAAACAAAAGCATCTTTGTATTGCGTTGTTTTTCTGTTTCTTCCACATATTTTTCTTTCTTTCCTATTTTTTGCTTTCCAGGTTTATTGGTTTTCCTTGTAATAGGTGGGGTGAACGGTCTTATTGGCCAGATGGTATCTGTTCAGTTAAATTCCTTCAGTTTGTTTCCTCTTCAGTGATAAAGCTGGGTGGAGTGTTGCTGAAGGTGAACAATCACCATATTGACATTCGTTTGTGAACTGGTGGTTGTATTCCTATTAATTTGCATATCCTTAACATGATGGAGCATAACACAGGCAGAGTGACGAAATTACCATATCTGTTACTGCTTTCACTATTAATTTCCCAGGTGTAACACTCATCCCAAGCTTCCTCTGACTTGATAAAGGATCTCCTGTTGGTGAAACCTCACTGGCAGAAACCAGGGGAGTAATGAACAATCACTTCAGATGCAATTTCAAGTACATTAAAATCAGGTTCCCAGGAATTTCAGAACTTTTTTTTTTCTGAAATAGGCCTGATATTCTTCTGTGTTTTAAATAAAAGAGTTGGCACAAGGGAGGAGATCAGCACTCACTGGCTGTTTAATTGTGTTCCTTGCAAAGGCCATAGTTAACCTTTCTAGGCATTGTGACAAAAGGTTGAGAGGAAAAGCACAGACTGCATATTAAAATGTCTTCTTGTCCATTATTTGTTTTTTAATTTGGTAAGAGGCTTTCGATGATTTCAACAGGCTTGAACAACTGCAGTTCCAGGTCCTCTAGCTGTTGTGTTTGTGCAGTGAACTCCCCTATGACTCACACTGCAACTGGGAAGCCAAATGCTTCAGAGAACACTGCACACTCCTTGTGCCAAGTCCCACTGGAATTACACTCACAAAAACATGTGAACTTAGGAGTCAGGCCCAGAGATCTTCCCATACGTGATCATGCCCCAGCTTTTTGTGAGACGCTTGCACTGGACATCGCAACATCCTTTTTGTCAGAGACTCAGAATAATTTGTTAGAAGCAACTTCTAGAAGTTATCTGGTCCAGCCCCTGAGGGTTTTCTTTAGAATCTTGGTTTGCACCCCTCATTTAGAATCATAGGTTGGAAAAGACCTTTCAAATCACTGAGTCCAAACATTAGACCACCAAGTCCAACCATTTCCGACATTCTGCATCTTCTGCTCCGCTGGTCCCATCCACCTCCTCAGCTCATAATGGCTAGATTTAGACTCCAGGACAAGTGTGATCTTGGTACTGAGACTGTCTACATCAGATGGTAATTTCTGGCCTCAGTATTTACCTTATAATAGCCTATGTGGTGCCATATGGATCTTCCTGTCTCTCATACGAACCGTGGCTCTGATCAGATAAATACCATATGAGATTGTGGGGAATGTTCTTAAAATCCATACTAAGATATAACTAAGCCCTGACCTGTAGTACTTCCCTCTTTGCTGCTGCTGAACTGTTACGAGAAAGTAGCTGGATTTGTATCCCAATTGCTGGAATTTCCAGCAAGTTCCCTAGCTCATTTCAGTTCCCTGACCTTGGCCGGCACTGAGCAATGCTAGATGTGGCTGATTATTTACACAACTTCTTTAATGATGGTGTTATATGGCATGAAGTTGAACAACTTAGATGGAATACAGCAATTATCCCAAGATGTACAGCACAGGGTATTGCACTTCTGAAATAAATATAACTTATCTGAATAAATCACAGTTCTGCTCAGAAAGCAAAGGGTAATAAACTCAGGTACCACATTCTTAGGTAAGAAACAAACACTGAAAAAGCTTTGTTTTCATTTTTTTTAAAACTTCCTTGGTCAATTGCAAAAACAAAGTACAACATCATTTTGGAAGATTTCTGTTTTCAGCTTTCCTGTTCTCCTACTTCCAGTAACCACTAAGTGAATCTTCACTTGTATATACTGTTTTCATTAGTTAATATTCTGAATTCCCTTAAGTTTATGAATGCTGCCTTACTTTCTAGAAGGGGAGAAAAGCATCACTATATTCTCTTGCTATAGCTACAATCTCTCTCTGGTTTGAAGGTGGTGAAGCAACACCAAAGGCAAAGCCTGGTGGTTCTGCCTGCATTGCTTTCAAGATGAAAAGCTGACTGTATGCTCAGGTGGAGCAACTTGGGGTGAGGCAGCACTGGCAGTGCAGTACTGCAGTCCCAAGAACCCACTGTGCCCTGCAGATTTGTCAGACCCTTGTGCTTGCAGTGGCCAAGACACACAGCTAAGACACACAGTGAAACTGGGCTTCAACATATGGATTGTGAAAAAGACAATATAAAGAAGTCCTGTCTCTGTTCCCAGAGAACACAGGTTGTTGAAATGCAGTTCTCTGGCCCATGCTGTGAACAAGCACTGACTGAATTTTTGGTGGTGTTATTTGCCTCACTTTAGATCCAGTGGCACAAAGTGGTTGCCATGGGTCCTCAGGAAAGGACACTCAGCTCACAAAACCACACTGCCAGAGCTCACAGCAGCATTTCTCCCCCTTCACAACCTGGCACCCGTGCTCCTTCGGCACATGGGCCCCACTGCACCAGCAGCAGCATCAGCCATGTCCGTGTCCACCCCTACAAGCTACCACATTCTTGCTTCTTTAGGACTGTTTGTACAGTTCCAGTTGGCAAAAGCAGCTTAAGGAAACCCCCAAATGCTCCAGTCCTCCAATAGTACCAGTGGTGACACAAGCAACCAACGTTTGCCAAAACCTTCAGCAACCTTGTTTTATCTTTGAAACAGCTTTTTCTTTGTGCTGGAAGCTGTACTTCCAGATGACCTGGAGAGGTCCCCCCAAACCCCAGTTATCCTATGGTTCTGGGAAAAACCAGCAGAACCCTATCGCTCTTCCCCATGCACAAGTTTCCATGGAAAGCTGCAGTTACTGGCACAAAGGCAGCAGTGGTATATTCAGCCCAAACGCTGTGAGGTGAGTGGTGGGCTGACTGCCACATGGTGAGGAGACGAGTTATCCTGTGTCACAGATGAACAAAAAGAAGTCCAAATCTTGTGCAAAGCATGACTGAGAGTCAGTGTTAGGGTGCTTCAGTCTAACTATGAGTAGTTTCCCTCACCATTAGATCTTGTTTGCTTTCCAGTCCCGGTCAGTATCCAGTTTGGACATAAAAAGAGATGAAACTATGTGAATAGGCAATGGTTTCTTGAACTGACAGGCTTTTGAAAAAAGACTCTGTACCCTAACTAATGGGTGGTTCAACCAGTGTCCTGGGAAATGGGGTCCTGATCCATGAAGGGATGTCTTTATATTACAAAAAAAATAAAGTGTAGCATTAAGCTTTGTTGAAAGCAGTTGAGTGAGAGGTGAGTGAAAATTTTGTGTCAAAACTACAGGTAATTTTTTGTTTAAGTGAATCTGCTTGTATACATAAAATATCTCTTTTTCATGGAAAATGAAGATTGAAAAATATGGAAAAATACTAAATCCAGAAAATGCTGGATGTTGTTCTTCGTTTAACGAAAGGAGACAATTACTGTGGGGGTAAAAGTTCACTCAAGGCCAGAGTAACTAAGCTGTGAAAACTGAAGTCAAAAAGTCTAATGCACTTGCTGGCTTGCTAAGATCAAAGTCATGCCAAGTTTTCTACTAGCTGTTTTTATTTAGTTCATGAAAGAATCAGTATCCATGATGACAAGAAGAAATTATTAAACATATATGCTTTCACTTTTCTTACTCCAGCAATTGGGTTCTAACACTCCTCTGTCTACCATTACCCTTACGGATAATTTCTCCTCCTTGACAGTGAGTGGTTAAATGTATCAGAAAAGGGTGCTGATATGAGATTTGGCTGTAATTCCACACAACAGTTTACTCTGGATATAAGTGAAACTCCAAAAATTTTGTTCAGTTGCAGCAGTCTTAGTCTCATTTCTTGAGTCTGAATACCTCTCCTTCTTATGACAGATACGTATTTGTCTTTTTCGCCCCCACTAGATAACAAGAGTATTTTTTTTAAAAAGGAAAGATGCTGTATTTTTTACAATAAGCGCTGCTTACTGAAGAGCGCTACCTGAAATAACTTTTCAGGTTGCATACTCACTTCTCCAACGACATTGGGGCTTTACAATGTACAAACCCCCAGTCCAATCTACTGCGAGGTTGAAATCAAATTATTTTTAAAATATCATTTCTGTATATATAATGAATGAATTGTACCTGATAAGGGAAATCCCAAATTGCTACAAAATGAAAGAACAAAAATTCTCCATAATTAAATCTGACAGCTTTAGGGATCAAAAAGCAAGGCGCATTTTCATTAAGAGTTGTAACTGGTACTTACCAAAGGCCACCGGTGACCCTGCTTTTAGGGACGGAGGTCTCTCTGCGTAGCTACTTCTGTTCCTGGTTTCACTGTTTAGGGCAGTGCTGGCAGAAGGTTTCTTCAAGATTTCCTCGATGGAAAAGGACAGGCTGGGCTTCCTCTGTCCAGCACACACGCGGGGATCCGTCATATTCCTGCCAAAGTGGCCGTGGGACACGGAGTGCTGTGGTGCTGCCCTGGGTCTCGGAGCACCCCGAGGAACACGCGGCTGGGATGGTGCGTGTCCCTCCCCACCCATGCCCGGGTGACCCGCGGCAGCGCTGGGAGGAAAAACAAAGGCGACCCGCAACTCAGCACACACGCCTGCTCCTCGCTGCTGATCACCCTGGGACCAGGACCTGCACTCCTGCGTCTGGGGAAGGCAGTGTTAGAAGTGGGGGTTTAAAGTCTTACCAACCCCACCCACTGCGGAGCATTCCCCCTGCCTCTCGGGTTTATGGAGCTCTGAACAATTGTGTGGCCATTCCAGGTGGAGGTGTGCTCCTGGCAGACCCAGGAGAAAAATGCCCTGGGAAGGGTTGTCCCTTGTTGGTAAATCCTGTTTGTGCAGCACTTATCTCCCTTTTCTGTTTTCAGGCTGAAACCTGCAAAAAGCCCACTGGATTTGTACCATTATGGAGTTAAGAAAATAACTGGCAGGACAAATACTTGTCCCTCAGGCCATTTACTAGGAAGAGAGACAACCTGTAAACTTCTCTTGCATGAAGGAGGTGTCACATATGAAAAGCTTCCTCACCAGCACTTCCCAAGGTTTTCCTTCAGCCGTCCCTTCTAGCCATCAGCTTTGGTTCAGATTCTCTTTTCTTCTGTTGTGAAAACCCTTTGAACTTTCCAAGCAGGTGCTTTTCAAGATCATCCCATCTTATCAGTCACAAGAGAAAAAGAGATGGTCCTTGCAACACAGGTAGGAATAGGAATTAGTGCCCTCTACCCCCCACCTATACTTCTAAAGAGGAAACATCATTTTCTTTCCATCCTGAGCTGTGAGGCAAGCTAGCTTGATAATCATCCCACCAGTTGCTTATGCGTCCCAATTAGGCATCCATCACAGCGGGAGATTTCCTGGTTAATGAGGGTGAATACCTGTGATTCCTCTCCTGAGCCACTTCTACGTTCTTGTTAATTTTTATTTCGGGAAGAATGTGGTTAGATACACTCCTGTTCCTTCCCTCTCCCTGCCCCCAGGGGCATTTCTTGCCTTCTTCTGGGATTGCCCTCACCTTTTAAATTGCTATGGTCGTTTCTCCCTTTCCTGCTGGTTCTTCTCTGTGCCTTCCTTATCAGGCTCTTATAATTGTATTGGCAGTCCCTGCCTTATTTGTCCAGCGAACTGACAATTCTTGAGCTGATATCCCATCATATGACCTTTTCATGGACTGGAGACCAAAATTACTGTGTAACCAGGGGGCAATAAACCACACCTGATAAGATGAAAGGCTTTCGGCTTTTTCCAGATTCTAGGTACTGGAAAAACGGTGGGGGTGATGAGGAAAAGAGCAGTGGAAGAGGTTCAAAATGATGCAGCCAGTCGTGATGAAGGATATTTAATTATCTGACTTTTTGAATCAAACTTCTCCCCAGGCGACAGGATAGACCAGTGGGAGTCTTTCACACTGATGACACAGGTGGGGCAGTGCAGGAAGTGTTTTCCTTTGTTCCCTTTGCATCCCCCTGCCGTTTCTATAAAGGAGGATCTTGTGCCTTCCTGGTTGTGTGGTAAGGTGGCAGCTGTTGTGTGGGTGCAAAAGTTCTTTTGGCCCTCTCCATTAAGCAGGGAACATCTTCCCCTTTCAATCCCTGCACTGGGGGAATGCCACTCTAGCCAAGCTTTGTCCTCTCCAGCTTTGCTGCCAGAGCCTGTAATCCCAGCCAGGCACACAAAGAGGGAAGTGTCCCCCTTCTTTGCTTAGGCAGAACGAGAGAGTGGGTAATTTTTGGGCTGAGAACAGGAGAGTGTGCTGTCTGTATGCAGAGAGAAGGGAAAGAAAGGTCCTCTAAATCCATACCCTGGATTAAAATTGGCTATTTAATAACAGGATTTCCCTTTTTCCCTTGTGATTCCTGATTCAAAACACATGAAAAAGCACAAGGAGAAACCTAGTACATTCTTTTACAGACATCCTACTTTCCCCACTCTATTTGCCTGAGGCACTAAAAAGGGAGCCCCTCTTCTTGCTTTCTGGCTTCCTACAGAGCAATGCCTTTAAATCATACTTCCCAGATGCCTCAAGTTGAGAGTCCTTGACCCAGGCTTCACTGTATTAATTTAGTATATATTGCAGTGTCTGAACTCTCTGATGTTTACTGTTCTACCTTTTACCTGTACGTTTCAGGCACCGGAAAAACAGATCTACGGACGTCTGTTTTTTAAGCCTGCCCTGCTGCCCATTTTTCCAAAGGATCTATATAGGTGCAGTAGTGAAGCCTATGGATTTCTCTGCTTCAATTATTAAGTGAAACAAGGCCACATTTTCCTTTGCAATGGAAAACTTTGGCTTTGGTTTGTTATTAAAACCTAGGTGTTCAAGGCAGTAATTTCTTGCTGCAGGGGCAAGAGGAGGAGAAAGAAAAAGATTTCACAGGAAGGTCTGATAGGTTCCAGTACTCCTCACGAGAGAACTCATATCTTTGGGTAAAATAGCTGAGTAAATTAGCCTAGAAGCTCTCAGGGCAAAAAAGATACCTCCTATCCATCTTCCTTGCCCCAGCTCCATTTTAGCTGAGTTAAACACACAGTTTTGAAAGGGAGAAACTTTTGGCAGAAGTACATGTGAGTTCACGTTAAAAAATTTCTGAAGTAAAGAGAGTTGAGACAGGCAGACTCCAAGTTTCCATCTCAGAATAGAATAAATACTTTTATTCTATGGTCACGAGTGAATTCAGCATTACCACACACTCAGAGTGTCTGCACTGCCTGTCTCCACTGACACCAGCCCGTTCTGTGCAGGCACCTGCTGGGATGATTCTGTAGTCCCATGTCACAAAATCAAATTGTGCATGTTTGTATAACAAGTCTGTCTCAGCCTGCAACTTTAAACCTCCCTGGTGCTTGCAGTGACAAGTTGATTTTCTGTGTGTGCTTAACTTAGATGCTCACATGCAAATTTATAACTTGAAAGCGTCCTTGTGAAGGGTTTTTTTTTGTTCTGTCTGATTGTATTGTACGTTTTTATTAAAACTGAAGGCAATGCCAACTGAGAAATATATTTTTGTTCTTCTATATAGGAAAACAAAACAAGCACTGAAGTAGGAAGCAGGATAAATAAGTGACAACTCTTGAAAGGAGATTAGAAAGCAGCAGTGTAATGATGCATAAATCCCATGTTTTGTGTACAAAAGTTTCTTTAGAAAAAAGAGAGGTTTGATATCAAAATGTTTAAGTAGTACCAAAAGACTTGAACATTTTACTATTTTTAGTACAGAAATGGAAAAATAATGATAAATACAATTTCATTAACTAAAAAAAAAGATTAAATATTGTCTTTGGAATGACTGCTCACTCAGAATTTCTTTGCTTTGTATTATGTTAAAATAAAGATGAGTGGCAAAAAATAGATCCTTGAAATGCAAATGAATATTTTGCAAATTAAAATAGTTCAGTTGACCCCCTTTCTCAAATGATTGAGTTGCTGAAATGTAACAAATTATTTAAGTTCAAAACAAGAAATTATTTACTTTTAATTTACCAGAGAATGAAGAAGTTATTTTTCTGCCAAGTTCTAATATGCTGGATTTTGCAGGGTAGTTTGGGGATATTTTTATATTTCTGCTTGACCTGGAAATGCAGATGAGTCTCATTTGTTACAATTATTGTGCTACCCATCTAATTTAGTCTATAAATTCCTTGAGGCAGGAAACACATCTTCCTCTGGGATTGCTGAGCTCTGAAGGCAACCCTTTACAGCAGAAGGCAGATGTCTAGAACAAAATCATGCTATGTTGATTTTCCCAACTCATCCTCTCTGTGCCAGGCAAATCTAGAGGTCCACACAACTGCTGAGATTTATGAATTAAAGAATTTCAGAAAGTGAAAAATTCTGGATGCATAGACTGAAAATCAACTTGGGACCTATACTTTGGAATTTTTTGTCCTATACTGTCTATCTCAGGGAGGAAAAATTGTCTTTACCCTGTCGGTCACGAAAGAGAATCGTTCCTGTCCCACTGGTCTCTTCCAATGGATAAAGGCAGTAATGGGATGATATTCCACCCAATGCCTCTGAAGCATCTCCTTCAAACTCCGTTCACAGATGTGACTCAGAGTCAGAGCTGTCCAGTGTTTATGCACAGCGTGGATGCTGCAGCTCACAGCAGCTCATCTCCAAGGGCCTGTGCTCAGCCAGCTGTTCAGAGCAAGTCAGCAAGCTCAGGCAGCCAGAGACACAGCGGTGCACCTGCAGCTGCAAATTACCCACCTCTGGAGCCTCATGTCCTTGTAGGTTGTCTTCCATCTTTTATGCCTTACTGGACTCTACCAATCTCCCTAGTGGCATTTGAGCTGCTCTGATCCCCTCAAACTTCAACAGCTGGCAGTGATCTAGCATAAAGCTCACGCAGTTTGCATCTGGAGTCCCTTTCACCTCAGATTTATTAGCCCCATTGTCTCTGTAGATTTCTCAAAATGCTCATAAATTAGAAATATTAGTAAAAGGGATGCTGTAGGTTTAAACAGATAACATTTATGACGTTTTTTATGGCACAGTTATTATCAATTGACATTTAAAATGGCATCATAATCCATCAAGGTGAAATGGATTCAGAAAAATATTTCTCCCAAGCCAAAACCCATAACAGCAGCAGCAGGATTGTAAGAGAGGAAGGACACAAACAGTTTGAGCCCAGGTCACTGATTACATAATTTAGATGTGTTTTTTAACAACTTCACCCTCTGTTTAATCCATTCTTGTATTTCATAATGCTTCTTCTCCACTGCCAGCCCCCCTGAGCCCTTTGTAGAGATTTTTCTATCAAAAATCTTTAGTTAATCCATGATAGGGAGCAATTAGCTTTGAATGGAGCAGGAGCTGTTATATGTGGGAAGGGCTGGAGAGATCAAAGTTTCTCCTTTTCATAAACAATTCAGGCCATGGAGCAGCAATTGCCATGGAGAACTGTCCAGCATGTCTATAAACAAGCTTTGATTTTTTTTTTTTTTGCTGTTTGCCTGATGGAAAGCTAAAAATAAAGAAGGAATATGCTTAATGAGGTCTGTCCTTGCAAACATGGGGATGAGCAACAATTCTCTCCCCACCTACTGAGGAAGGTTACAGAATCCATATGAGCAGAAATGAAACCAATTCTCCAGAGGGAAAAAAAGGGGGGGAAAATCCCAAGGAATCAATAACAGAGTAAAACAGAAAGTCCATGACCTGTTGCTCATTATTTCAAATTGGTTGTGGCTTGGTAGTGAATGTATGTCTGTGGTGATGCATGGAAACAAACTTCCTGTGACCTGGAATGGTTCTTCATCATCCAGATGATGAAGGGAAGGAGAAGGCACTGAATCCTACTAGGAATCACTGGCGCTATGCTGAGCTGCTGTTGTTCTGCAGTGGTACCTGCAGTTAAAGGATTAGGCTCTCACTGCATAATCCATTAAGGACATGCCAGCAGAAGGAGGTCTTTGAAACAGTGCCGAGGCAAACTGTCTCATTTGCCAATGAGGAGGAGACTGGCACTGCCAAATGGGCAATTAAAGGTATCCTTAGGCAAATGCCTGAGAGAAATGTACCTACCACCCAGCAGGATGCACTTGTCTCCGTATATTTTCAAGAAAAAAAGCCTCAAGAAGAAGTATAGATGCCTGGAGTACAGTACATACATCCCCCACTCCCAAACTGATCATGCAATGCTCAGATTGGGTGTGTGAAACTGAGTATTTTTTGTTATGTGTTCTTAAGCACATGTGCTTTTTTCAGTGTGTTTGTATGAAAAAAAGCACAGACAAGTGAGTACTTAGGCAAAAGTCAGCGAGGATTAGCTGACCATCAGTGTGTTGGCTGTGAGGGAAATATTCATGTTACAGTAACAGGGTGGAGCTGGCATCTGTTGTCTCGTTCCTGAGAAGCCTGGTCTAGAAGTAATTCACAGCCTGGGTACAGTTTCATGGGAAGCAGCTTTCTCCTGGTGGGAAGATTTTGAGATTTTAAGGAATGGTCCCACACCAAACCAGATCAAAAAGTCAATCTTTGATAGACTCAAAAAAGAAGGTGGTTTTTTGTTTTGAGTTTGTTTTTTTTCAGTACGTTAGCCTCAGTTCGATAAAAACATTTCATTTTGGTCATAATAAAATGTTTTGTCTTGCTTTTGAACTTTCAATTACTTTTGCACTGTAATCAATTCATTTTTAAATAAAGCAATAATCTTGAACATGGCAAAATGACCTTTCAAAGACTATTGGAACAGCATGTTTCAAGAACATGAAGAATTTTTAAAATTTATTTTATTTTAATGAACAGTGAATCCAAACAACCCCAGCCTGGCAGTGTAGAGCTGAGTGTGCACAGAGCAAATGCATGTTTTTGCAGCTGACCCAGTTTCCTGGTCTCATAGATGCAAAAAAAGCATTTAGGGAAAGTTGTAGTATGTATGTTTTTCCTAAGGCTGCTGTCTGTCCTGATTAACAGGATGCATAGTTAACTATCATATTATGTTGTTAAGCCCACGTTTTTCTGTAGATATTTTTTCTCGAATTCGGCAGTCTGGTCTGTGAGGTATCCTGGAAAACAGTTACTGCATAGATAATTTATGTGGGAATAAAGAAATTCTACACTGCATATGTAAGAGGGTTTTTATCTGTCTGGGATGGTCACAGATCTCAACGTGTATGGATTTGCCAACTTTACCTTTCTCTAAAATTGCTGTGATTTCCACAAGGAAAAAGCATTAGCATGTCATAAAGTTCCCAAGTTCCAACTGGCTCTGACACCCTACATGGGTTTTAATCACCTTTCACATGAAGGGCTTTGCAAACAGTGTTGTGAAACGGTGCTTTAGTTACCACTAATTAATTCAATGTTCAGGCTGACAAAGTCAGTATTAGAGGATCACTGCTTGAACAATTTCTGCCTCTCAAAGCCAAGCAGGAGAGGGCAGCATGTCCTGTGGGATAAGCACACAGGGCTGCGACAGCCCAGGTGGGGAAGTGCAAATTGTCTTACATCCTCATCTTCCACTTTAAGTCAAGACATTCCCGTGATGAAAAGATGTCACAGAATGAGAAGTGCTACTCTTATCCATCTGATTTGCATGCAAGGATTCTCCTGCAGTTACTTCATACAGTAAAGCCTGTGATTTATAAGCCAAGAACAATGCTGATTTTTTGCATAAAAGGGATTCTGCAGCTTTTCAGGGTGGGAAAGAATTATAGGAATAGAACAGAACAGAATAGAATAGAACAGACTGTTTTGGTTGGAAGGGACCTACAGTGATCATCCAGACCAACTGCCTGACCAGTGCAGGGCTGACCAAATTAAAGCATGTTACTTAAGGGAATTATCCAAATGCCTCTTAAACACTGGAGCATCAATCGCTTCTCTAGGAACTGTTCCAGTGTTTGACTACCCTCTCAGTGAATAAATGTTTCCTAATGTCCAGTCTAAGCCTTCCCTGGCTCAGCTTTGAATTATTCCTACACAGCCTAGCACTCGATACCAGGGTGTAGAGATTAGCACCTTCCTCACCACTTCCCCAATCCAATATCTATAAGGAAAGCCAGTAAAGTAAAATCTGTTAAAGGCTTGTTGCTAAAGCCTGTTTTTCAGGTGACTTTTTCTGGAAAGCACAAGAGAAGCTGACAGTTTTCCTGTCTTCTTTAAACTTCAGTCTTTGCAGCACCCATCCATGCAATTTTAAAGAATTTTATAGTAGGAAAAATTAAAATAATTTGTGATTTTGTCTGTCAAATACCCCAAACTGTACTTATCCCACAAAGTGAAGGGAGTGAACTGATCCTGAATCCTCTTGCCTAACAAGACCTTAAGAATTATTTCAGGATGAGCTGGGATGCTTTGTATTAATTTCTCTACAGGTCTTGAATAGGAATGGCAGGAGAGCATGAAGATATGCCCTCAGAGCCATAACAGAGGTAGTCCCAAGAGGAGAATAAACTCTTTGCTGACAGAGGAGTGAGACCAATAGATAAAAAAGTCTTGATAGCAGGAGAAGATTCAGGGCAGGAGCAAGACACATCTGCAGAGCAGACTGGAGATATTATCCTTGCAACCTATCCTGTCAACACATCATCTTCGTCAGTGCTGAAATTCAGGTCTAACTCCATGAAGAGAAAGTAAAAGAGATTGCACTGTAGGAATTCATTAGTACTAATTACAAAACTTGAGGAAAATGTCACTTCCAAATTTAGACAAAACGTCAAAATTTCAGCCTCTGCCAGGGACAGTCGTGTTAGGCTGGCCAGATGGCAAAATGGCAAAACAAGCAAATAGTCCACTGAGGCCCTGTGAAATCTTGGGAGAGCACAAGATATGCATGTACAGACTAGAGAAGGAAAAATATCACCTGCAGGCACATGAAGGAGACATTTTTCCACTTGCCACGGAGGTACAAGTCCCTCTTGCCTGGTGGAGCCCTCACACCTCTCAGGTTCCTTCCCTCCACTTAGACAGTTAGCATTGGAAACTTTCCCTGTCCTATCCATGGGGATCCTGAGAAAATGATGAAGTGCACAATATTCCTTTGGCTGTGCAGGCTCTCAGCATTTTGTTTTGTTTAATGGGCTCCTGTGGGAACTCCTATTACTCTACTCTGGAGGGAAGAGCTTCTTTGTTTTTGTACCTGCTGTTGTTGTTTGCCCCCTTTTGCCTGAGGCAGGTCATGAATTATGTGCCTGGTGCTCTTCCTCACTCCTGGACTTCCTCTGATGCCCCACGGGGACCCATTAAGAGCTTCCTTGCTGCATCCTTCCAGAGAAAGGCCAAGTGCTGAAGTGGGAGAAGCAGGGGTAGAAAGAGGCTTTTGTGACTCAAGGATCTTTGGAGGACAGCAGCAAGTCACTGTTAGGGTTTGGATGGGTCCATGGAAGTCCCCGGGGAAACTGAGTTGCATACCAAAGTAAACTGTCCAATTACAGGGCAAATGCATGGTTTGCATGTTTTTTCTCCTGAAGTTGCTCTTTGAATCATGGTATCTCCACTCATGTAGAGGCACCAGAACTCAGACTTCAGAGAAATGGGCACTTCTGACCTGCAGCTAACTGCAGATCCTTCTGTGGTCTCGCCCATGAACTGCACACACTTGAGCCAAAGTTTAGATCCAGCTGCCAAAGCTGTCTATGCCTTTGAGGCAGAAAAGCCCTAGTTTGATTCCTCTGGATGACATCTAACACAGCCTCTTTCATGCACTTCATATAAATTTCCTGAAAGAAGCCATCTCATATTTTTATAACCACAGACATTTCAAACATATTTCTGTATTTTCTGATATGCCATTGGCACAGACTATGAACATTTTTGGGCTATATATAGTCGGATGTTTTTCTTTTTCCCCTTGTCATTCGTTCAAGGAAAGCAACATTTCTGTAGCTTTGTGCCAACCTGGCCTCTCTTCAAGTGCACTGTCTGCTTTTTAGCCATAAAATCACGTACCAGAAAGTCCACCTAAAGAACATTATTAGCTGAGGCTGCAGAGTCAAGTGTTGGAAAGCTAAGGCAATGCCAGACTTGAGATTGCTTCTGCTCATACATTCAGGGGCAGATGCATTAGGACATACTAAAAGCTTTTATAGATGGCCAGACTCCTGCAGAAGCTGGGATGATGTCTCACAGGCAGGACTGAAGAATTGCCTGAAAAGTGATTCATTTGTATGAACTCTTTCTTCCTCAGCTGTGGCCCCTGACCCCCTTCCCTGTGTTTGGTCCATTGTCTGTATCCTCTGCAAGTCCCAGTAGGTGCTAAAACCACCGTGGCTGTGACACACACTATGGCACTGTCACAGATGGAGAAAGGGGAGGAAGAGGAGGAAGCAGGTGGGGATTGTCTGGTGCAGACAACTTCTGAGGGGGGTGAAAGGGCATTTTCTCAACCAAGAAAGCAAAAGACAAGAGCTCCTTGATAGATCACCCCTCCCTATGGTTTATTCCTGACTCTATTCAGCCTCCTTTTGTGATGAGATGTCAGTCACTGGTGAGACACTGAAAAGAACTACAAGAGTAGTGTTATTTTATGATCCAGTAAGTATTTCCACAGCCTGTTCTGAGGAAAAAGTGAAAATTTACCCCCACCACACATCACCATAGGACAGTGGAGCTGAACTCTGCAAGGCCAAAACAAGGCCCCCTGCACAGCCAAAGAGAAATCTGGTCACAGGCTGGTGTGGGTTGTTTGGGGCAGCTTGTGCAGGGTCTGTCTCTCTCCCACCACCCCTGCCTACAATAGTGGTAATGTAACAGGACAGTTCATTTCCTTTCTGGCTGAACACTGAAGCTTATTTGCAGTTTAGGTTGCCAAAAATAAAACCAATTGTCTGAAATATTCCATTTAGTTACCTTATTATGGGAGTTAGCTTTGAAAAATGAAGACATTTTCAGATTGTCAGTGCTCTTGTTATGGAATCCATGAGAATGGAATTTTAAAAATGGAAAATCTTCTCTCTTCTTTATTTATTTAGGGAAAAAAAGTCCCTGTGATTTCCTTTTAGCTTTAGGTACAGCCCCTCTCTCTGCTGGACACTGACAGCAGATTCAAGCAGATGTTGCTCTATCCATGACACACAGGTTGTCATTTCCAGCTTTCCATCATGACCAGGAGGGCTAAAAGCATTTCTTAATAAGGAAAACGCAAATGTTGTTGACATCAAAGCAGAGCTGGAGCCCCAGGCACACTCCTGTGCATTAATCTGTCCTGGGCATCATGTAGATTTGCTCCTCTGGATCCGCAAAGGCAGGTACAGCCTTGTGCTCTATCCACTGGATCTTCCCTGCAGACTACATGCTGATTGCCATCCCTGTACTGGAGACACAAGGCAGTCACTGCCAGCTTTGGTAGGGGGTTTTTTGGTAAATACTCTCTAAAATTTTTTTACATGATAGTACACTAATGGTAGGGGTGAGATGAGGTTAAGAATCAGCTTGTTGCTGATTAGCTATCACTTCTTATTTTAAAGAATAAGTTTCTATTATTTCTTTGATGAGGTATGAAGAAAACGGAAAGTCACATTATTTTTACATCTCCAAATCTGTCACATTTAGTTCAGTGCTCAGTTAACAACATGTGTAACATCACTTGACTAACAATAGTGACATGGGAAGTATCTCTAGATCCCACTTCATGTTCTGGCAATAGTTATTTAGAAATTGTGCTACATAAACCAAAGTCTAGTGCCAAGTAATTTGAATGCTGCATTCAAGCATCCTCCTGCTTATACATGAAGACCTCCAGTTTCACTTAAATATTTAAAAAAAGTTATGCCTCCACCTTGACTGCCATAAAACTAAAATAAAAAGTTCCTTTGATTGAAATGCTTGTTGCATCAAGCTTGCAGCATGTCTGTGTTTTTTTATTATTACAGAAGTGTTACAACTACCAAATACATCTGAAATTAATTTTATGAGAATATTCTGAGAAGAGTTCTGAAGATACACATTTTGGATTTGGGGCTTATAGCTCATAATAGAAATATCACATTTCAATAAAAATCCACCTCAGGCATAACAAGCTAAATCACTAAATGTTCAGTCAGCACCACCTTAATACAACACAGCTACACAGCAGTAAAATAATTACACACACACACATACACATGAACAGTCATACATAGCCAAGGACTTTTTTCTCTTGGTAATGCAAGGCAACAGTGATACAGAGGGCATAACACAATTCACAAAAAGGAGTAGGACAGCTGGCACTGAATGCATTTGAAATAGTGTGGACAACATGCAGGGAGGAAAAAAGGATGAAAAAAGGATGTGGTAAGGGACCTTGTCAGTGCAGACATGCTGAAGCTAATGTCCAGCAGAACCAAAGTCCCACTTGGGACCCTGCAGCACCACGCTGATGTTCTCTTTGGATGTGAAAAAAGAAGGGCTGCAGCAGAATTTTTTTATTACCTTCATCCTCAAAATGGGCAGTCTCTGCCTTCCACAAAAATCTTTTTATTAAGAATTTTTCACCATCTGCAACTGAGCTAATCAAATCCAGAATACTTCAATCCAAAGAGAGTGCAGGGGTCCTTAGTGTGTGGACCCTAACAGACTACCCCCTTTTTAATATAACAAAGATTAAACTAGCTTGCACATCTCTTCTATTTGCAGCTGCAGCAGGGAGAAAGATGAGGAAACAACACCTTAAACCTTAAGTACAAGCTGGTTGCTTAACCTGGCTCATGCCTACCCAATTTGCAGTTGCTTTTTAGTGCTAATGGTCAGCTTCTCCTCCCCCTACTGTCTCCAAAAGAAATTGTTGACATGTCTTCCTGGTGACATTTTAGAAGACCAAATACAGACAGAGTGTTTTAAAGACATCGAGAAATAGAATTTGCACAGGCTTGAGTCTGTCTTGAGGAAGCTGTGATAAATGCAGTTTGAGAGTATTTTTATTTCCTTTCTGAGAGATAAAGAGAATGATAACAAGTAATTTTTTGTAACAAGCCAGGCTGGATGGGGGTTTGAGCAACCTGGTCTAGTAGGTGTCCTTGCCCATGGCAGGGGGACTGGAATTAGATGATCTTTAAGGTCCCTTTGATCCTTAAGGTCCCTTTCAGTCCAAACCATTCCATGATTCCATGGCATGCTTAGCCACCCTCTGCATGACAAAACACAACTAACAAATGATCTGTGTACTTTTTATGATGCGTGCAGTCGGGTTTCCTGCCTGGGATGATGGCTGTGTATCCGTGGACCACACACAGCTCAAGTACTAGATTTCAAGGGCACTAAAGACGTTTACACATGGAGGAAATAAGATTAATGCCCTTCTGCGTTCCTCATACAGACTTAGTTCACAGCTGAAAAAATCACTTGGTTTTGGATCACACTGCTGAAGTGCAGTGGCAGCATTTGGAGGAACACAGACAAAAGGAGTTTACATTTATAAATTGTGCAATGTACATGATTCAGGTGTTGGCTGCCCTGGAATATTGATCAGGTGAGGGTTTTGCTTTTTGGCTTAGCCAAAGCTTTCCAAGTGAGGTTGATTTAATGCCTCATTTGGCACCTGAAGTTTCCCCCAGGCCAAATAGTACACGTGCTAGGTCAGAGGAAAAGGGAATGGCTCTGTGTCTTTCCAGTCCCTCCTGCACATCATGACTGCATTCAACCTTGCAGTGGATCCTTTCCATGCAGTCCAGCTGTGTGTCTTTCAGACCAATAGCCTGCAAACAGGAGTAAAGGTGGAAGCTGTTTGCTTGGAAACATGCTTCAATCTGATGGCTTTTTTTATTGTGGATACTGTAGTCACATTATTCAATGATTTTGTGTTCTGTGCTTGTTCAATGCTCCAAAATGCAGCTTCCAGCTGGGCTTCTCAAGCCACTAGACTGAGTCTGCAGCTTACTCTCTTTTTACACCTAAGAACCTCCTTGTGCTAGATGCTGGAAAAGCATAGAACAAGGAAACACTTCTCTGTGTAAGATGAGGAGTGTCCAATTAATGCAGTGGTCTTCTGGAAAAAAAAAAAAAGCTACCGAAATCTTGTTATGTCTTCACACTGCCCTTTGTGGCATTGGGCTGAACTGAGATGAACTAAACCATGGCTGTACTTTAAATATTTGTATCTGAACTTTTTTCTAGGTGCATAGGGCATGTTAGCACCATGCAGTTCAGAGATGAACAGAGTGGTTTCAAACATGCTGGTTTCTCCAGGTAGAATTGTGCTGAACTGTGCTGTACTATGATGCTGCTTCTGCTATGGAACTCTCTTTTAACACAGACTGCCAAACAAGTGATTTAGTCCTGTGGTGTGAACCTGAGAAGGTCGTTATTTTTTGCAGCACTGGCTTTTGTTTCGGCATGCAGTGCTGCCCAGAGTGAGGGAGATGAACCCCCTATTCTCAGTACCCTCTTTCTGTGCAAGTGAAGAGTAAACTAGAAAGCAACTTCTTTCTCAGTGTTTCTGACTCTGCACTCTACAGACACAGCTAGTCTGCCATGAGTTAGCAGCATGCTAACGAAAGCACTGAGCTCTGAGTTACAGTAGGTAAGTTCCCAGCTGAAATGTGCTACCCTGGCAGGGTCCTGGACTCCCTGTTCATCAGCTATACCTTTTCAAAGCCTTCAGCTAATTTTTCTTCATTCACCTCCCGTAGAAGATGATGTGAACAGAATAGTAAACAGGATTTTTGGGGCTTTTTCTCCCTGTAAAAGCATTCATCTCCCACTGTTGTTGGGACTTACATAATTTCTGGAGGGCTGTGACAGTGCCGTGGCTTGGGAAGCACTACGGCAGCGAGCGCCGCAGGTGATGGCGTTGGCAGGGATGCGGGGCCGTGCCGGCCGGTGGCCGCCAGATGGAGCCGCGGGCACGGCCGGCCCGGAGGGTCCCGGGGGGGCCGCGCTGACCGGGACGGCTCCGGGACGGCTCCGGGACGGCTCCGGGACGGCTCCGGGACGGCTCCGGGAGGAGCTTCTCGGATGAAACGCAGTAGGAAGAAAACTGTAACTATGGGCGTCACCTCCCCGCGCCTGGCTGGGACTAGGAGGCCTGGCTTTGGGAAAGGGAGTTTTAGTATTGGCCTAGGTACTGCTGAGGTGTTGGGTGGTTTGATACTCAGTTTGTAGACATTAGAAGGTAGGAGCAACTCCACAGAAAAGTAAGATTGTTGGTGTGGTCCCACAGGCACAGCATGCCTCTAAATAATCTCCTTGAAAAAGAGGTGAATATCTGTTGGCGTATTCAGCTGCTGACATCCCATTTTTTACCACAGTCAAAGATAAAACTGTTTGTGAAGGCTTAAAAAAGGAGTTCAAGAAACTGAATGATTGGGTAATAAAATGGCAGATGAAATTCAGTGTCAATAAATTCAAAGTAATGCACATGGAGGAAAACAACCTTAACTATGCATTCACAGTGATGGACTCTAAATGAGCTATTACCACTCAGAAAACAGATTTGGGAATCATTACACATAATTCTTCAGAAACAATCACCTCAAAGCTAGCAGTGGTCAAAAAGACAAATGGCGTATTGGAAATTATTAGGAAAGAAATAGATAACATGATAAAAACATACTTTTTTTTAACCATGCAAACCTCACATCTTAAATGCCAAGAGGGAGGGAACGATTTATTAGACACTTGGTTTACAAGAAACACTATACGTTTTCAAGAGATGACACTGTGCAACTCATTGCCACAGGAAATTTTGAAAGCTCAGATGAAATTAAATTAAAACAACAAATAAATGTCTTGGCATTAGGTCAAAATAGTTTGCATTGAGTGATGTAGACAGCCCTACAAGCTCAGGTAATAACATACTTTCTAGCTGCTGGAGAGGAATGGGGATAGTCACTTGATCCCAGCCTTGCTGGATCATGTCTCACTGTGCGAGATGTTGCATTGATTGAAGCAAGACTGCTGCCACAGCATGAGCAGCTTATAACAGGTATCTTTGAGCTACCCAGAAAGTTGCAGTGATTATGAGTGGGATTCATTTCAACTAACTTTAGCTGGTGGTGAGAACTAGGTGCTGGTTCTTTAGGCAATTGAGGTACTTCTTCCTGTCACAGTGTGTCCCTGGTATGAGTTTTGACAGAGGAAACAATGACAAAATACATAGCATGTTCCAGAAAAAAACAACTAAGGCATCAGGAGCACAAGTCACCTTGCTTGTTCTTTAGCATCTGAAATAGGAAATTAAGGTGGTGTTTGGACACCTTGGGGTAAAGACATGAGATGAGAATTTCCCTGAGGAAAATAAATGTTCTACTGTTTGCTTTTGGTACATAACAGACCATCCATCCTTTTCAGGTATCTCAGTGACAGAATGAGTAAGCAAAACCCAAAAATGTTATTTACATTAGAAACAGAAATATTTCTCTTTGGTGCCTGATTATTGAATATGGAACCCACTTTAGGGCCATTAGTGAACTGTTGCAGAGCTGTAACTGCTTCCTCCCAGTAGGGTTTTGTCCCTGTCTATTGGAGAAAGACCTACTGCCAGTGAGGAAGCATTGCTTCTCAGAACTGGTTTGACTACTGGGGTAAGCATGTTTTAAACTAGTAGCAGGCAAACCCATAGCAGAATATTGCAAAAGGCAATACCAATGAAAGAATCCTTTAAGCTTTATGTTTTAGGATGGCAGGAAAAAGAGGACTAGGTTTGGTGGAATCTTTTGCAGGAATATAGATTGTCTCTCCTTTTTTTTTTTTTTTAAATTTGCTTATGTAGCAGTTGATCTTCAGTTCTTCCCCTTACACTGAGTTTTCTTTCTTCTGTTTTCAATAGAAAAGCATAATGAATCAAAGACTTGTGCAGTAATGAAAGCCTAGTATGTTTGTTCCAGAAATAATTTTAAAAATGAAAGACACCATTTCAAAATCCTGAAAATTTCATGGCTTAGGAACATCCCTCTCATTCTTTCCAGATCTCAAGCCTTATATACCTTATTTTTAAGATGGTCAATCACTGCAATTTTTCCACAGAGAAGAAATATGTATATACAGTTATGTATGTATTTAAAAGCAAAGGGAATAATAAAGGGCTAATCATCTTTTCAGGAGTGGGTACATAGGATCTGCCAGTCAGCTGATTTCTTTGGTATATAGAATTAATTCATATTAATTACTGTGTACTGCAGTGGTGCTTAGCAGCTGCCACTGAAACTGAAGGTGCCCTGTGCTGTATCTATACAAACACTGGAAGAATCCCTGCCTTGAAGCCATCAGTGCTTAACGGAATGAGAGAAGCTGTGGAAAGAAAGAGGAGATGTCTCCTCTGTTTAATTTCATTTAACAATCCTTGTAGCTTCTAAAGGAACATTTACTCAAAGGAGTGCTTGGTCAGAGATGGCTGACCATGTTAGTGCCTCAAAACACCCCAGGGCACTGCAGTGCAGAGACCCTAGAACAAGGCCTGGGTCCAAAAAAGCCTCACTGGTGGGGTGCTGGGCCACCAGATTGGTGTGGGAGGGCTGACAGGCTGATGTGACTTCCACCTCTACATCTAAAGCAAGTCTGTGGAGCATTGGCAGAAGAGCCATCACCCATTTTGCCTTCAGTGACAAACACACCTCAAGTGGCATAGCTGAGGCATACAGATTGGCCCCACTAGAATAAATTGCAGACCTGCCTAAATCTAAATGAAGAGCTCCCAGTCCAGCAAACTTTATTCACCAGTGTGGTCACATCTAATTTCATGCCATTTACTGTGAATGACACCTTGTCTCTGGGAAGAAATCATAGGTTTTTGCAGTGTATGTTGGTTTTGACTACACCTACTGTTTCAGTACAGTTTCTGGATGCTGCCTTGTATTTGTGTTAAAAAAGAAAAGGACTTGCCATTGGTGCTTAGTGTTATTTCAATGTAATGGTAAAGTCTGCATTAAAAATGCATCGCTAGGTTAGATATTTAACATTCAGTTGGCGTTCTGGCACAGTCTGAGGGCATGAACTGTAGCCAGGAATATATGGGTTCTTAAAACTGTTTCCTGTGCTAAATCTCAGCATCAGCCTGTCCATAAGTAATGAGGAGAAGGATGGTGTAAAATAATGGTATTGTTAAAATACTGTCACCTCTCCCTCCCCCACATAATTCAAAGAAATATATTGCAAAAAATTCATAATGCACCTGACCATCTTTCTCATGTCTTTCTTCCTCATCCTGATAGAACCAGTTCTCTATATTACTCCTTAGATTCAAGAGATTGTGGCAATCTTCTCTGTTTTTTCATTAGCTGAACTGATTCCATGCAAAAGCTGTTTAAGATTCATGAGTGATTTTGCCTCTGCAAAGAATAGGAATGCAGCTGAAGGGAAAAAAACCCCCAAAAACGTTTCCAATAGTCTAGACTGATGATGGGATACTGATGAGAAATATGCACACAATTAACTTGAAATAAAATGCAACAATTTCTTCTTTAAGTCTGTCCCCACAAATTGAGGTGTGCCTAGATTACTGCATCTGAACCCTCACATCCTCCTTTTTCTACACAGGCACGTTGCTACTTTATTGGGTCTCTGCAGAGCCACAAGCTCCTGACAATTATCACAGAATTTTCTCAGTCTAGGAGCCTTGCAGTCTGTGGTTTCTGTGGCCAGGACCCATTCCTTAAGGCCAAAGTTTCTTATTTTCTCACACTAGAAGACTTGCAGACAGGGCAAATCAGATTCTGCTGGCTGTTGATCCTGAGAAACTGGAGGGAGACGGATCCCGTCTCTGCCCACAGATGTCATCGTGCCTGGGGTTGCTGCATGGGTGCCTGAACAGCCTGCCAGGCTCTGGCCGAGGGTGAACTTGGGCTTAGAAAATTCCTGTGCTCCACACCGGTCTGTAATTCCCACTTCCCACCTCTCAGTGGATGCAGGGATTACTTTAACTGTGTAATTTTAGACTGATTGTCACAGACCTCACAGGAAGAAAAAGCAGAAGTAACGGGATCCCTGCTTCTATGGGCTCATTGTGCTCAGAGGTGCCAGTTACAGCAGCAATCCAATGAAGTGCAGTTCAGTACAATGTCTTTGTCCAGCAAGGTAAGGAAACATGTAAATGATTCACATCCCATGGGTTTGCTAGGAGACCACCACTCCAAGTGCTGTGTAATGTCAGCTGTTCCATACTGGGAATTGTTTGTCAAAACTGTTTGCAAGTAACAGCCTTCCCTTCTGGCTTTCCCATACTGTTTCTGCAATGTACTTGGAGCAGGATTATGCCATTGTACACAAGACAGTCTGAAAAATTACCTTCAGGCTTCTGTTTAGGTCCACGTGCTTCGTTACGTTCTTGGACCAGGGCCTCAGCATCCTGCAGTCATCAAGTGAACAACCCTAAGGTGAAGCCAGGGCCAACTTTGAGTGCCTAAGCAACAGAACTGGCACATTGCATTGATCTTCTCTTCTTCATTAAGAAAGATGATTAAAATATTATTTCTTGAAAAGCATCCAGTCTGTGAAAAGATTCAGACACTGTTGATGAAGTTACCATGGATTTCTTTTGAGACATTTAAGCTATTAAGAGCAGGAATGTGTTGTCTGAAATTCTATACAGAAACCTAGTAATAGAAGTAATCACTTGCTAGCTGTTATCTTTCATCTTTTGTACAGGAGTAGAAGTTTACCATGTTCCTAATAGCAGTGATTTAGATGAATTAGTCCTAACAAATCAAGCCATTCAGAGAGTGAATATTGTCTGGAAAGGGAAGAGCAAATAAGACTTCAAACAGCGAGTCCAGGATAAATGGTTGCGAAGATGGGTGGACATGAGTCATAAAGGAGGAATACTGTAGGTGTCCTTCATACCACTGTTTAATGCTTTTTCTTGTTGTACAAAGGAAATTAGTAACTTTGTACACAGACAGCAGAACATCTTTATTTGAGGACATAATTTATTGAGGCTTCTTGAAGAACTAGTCACTATTTCATATAATGAGGACAAGAACCTTTGAGGCACCCTGGAGCATGCGGGTTCTATTGACCACAAGGTAATTTCTGCTTTCTCATTCCTCTCTAGAAAGTTTCCAAAATGAACTCTGGAACACAATTAGAACCACAGAAATAATTTTGTTCACTGCCCGTTGCAAAACAAAACAAATGAGAGACTGATCTAAGAAAATATGTACAGCCCTTTGTTCTCATTTGCAGAAAGGTCTTTAAACACATTTTAGTGGTGTAGAGTTGAGTGGAATGTGACCACAATCTAAGAAAGTGGGGAAAAAGGAGCAGCCACTCCCAAACCTGTGGCTAAGAGACTATATGGCAGTCAGTATATGCTGTAATCAGACCTATAGCCCCATCAACCCTTCTCCCTGTAGGTTTGTCCCTGTTGTAACAGCAAGGAAAAATTATGCAAAAATTGTATTTGCTTTCACCTTCATGTTCCATGCCATTGTAAAGGTAGGGGAAATTAGAATCAGCATTTCTATCTATAAAAGGGCTGCTTGTTACTGTAAGCCTTTGCCCTGTCTTCTTCATGGGTTATGAGGCGTAACTGCACAATCACTCTCTGAACTTGTCTGAGGTTTCAGATTGTTTAAATCTTTCCTCAGGTTATGAGATAACACAAATACCGCCTCTTTAATTTAATCTAGAGAATGCTAAAACTGAGAGAAAGCCAGATTTCACTCACCTCTACGAATGGAGCAAGCTCTGGGGCGGAATACTGTCACTTTCTAACAGCCTCTATTACAACTGCATGATTGACTGGGGCAGAACTGGAGGCAACTGGAAACGTAGGAACAGCTCCTTGGTGGATGCTCCCTGCGCCTCTATGTACTGGAGGAGAATCTGAAAGTTCACTGCCATTCCTTGGGGATCAGTCAGCTGCAGAGGACGAGTTGAGGAGATATAGAGGTGTCACATTACTGTGCCTGACAAAGGAGACTTCGGGATTCATTATTTAAGCTCTCATGTTCCCAGAGGGACTCAGGGAAGATTATGACCTGTCCTCACTGAGAGCAAGGTGACTTTAGTTAATACTTTCTTGATTTGTTTTCTTACTGACTGCACTTCCTCTCCAGCTGGTTTGGATGGGGATCCCTAACTTCTCTGCAGTTCAGAATCACTTGATGAGAAAGTTGCTGGGATGCCTCATGCATCACTGGACACAGCTCCCCAAAGGCAGGGATACGGAGACTGGGCTGTCTTTTGCACGGGTGCTACTTTTTTGTCTTGCCACCGTTTTGACACATTAATATTGTTAGCAAACACTGCCTGGCAGCTTCTTCAAACAGCTAGAGTTGGGCAAAGGGGAGAGATGATAAAACCCTAGATCACTTCCTATATGAGAAAGGCTGCAAGATTTGCTCTTTAGAGGCACTGACCAAAAAAGAATATATGTTGTAGGTGCAAATGCTGCTTCTCCAAATACAGTACAGCCAGTGGTTTTGGGCTCAGCACAGCCTTTTGAGTTATGTGTTTCATCCAGGTATTCCTGTCACATTTTGGACTGGGGTTTCTTGGATGGGAACACACCAGGTATTGGGAGCTAGACATTCTTTGTTTATATCACAGCTGCCAAGGGTGTATCTTGGAGGCAGAAAATTCATGTTTTTCTGGACTGATTATGCTAAACAATGATACTTGACAAGAAATATTTGTCTGAATCCCTAAAAAATACCAAACCCCAAGGACTTTGAAGGTCATTGGTACTTCAGCATGTACAGGCAGAGGAGCAAAGAATATGACCCAAGTACTGTGGATGGATAGCAGCCATACTTGAACAGTGTATTTCCATTAATTGCAGATGAGACTTCCCAGAACAGGGGAGAAGCTGGAAAATCAAATATACAGATAGCATAAGACCTGTTGGTCCAGTACCTCCAGCCTATGGGAGTGACCCAGTGCAGATAATTCCGTGGGACATTTTCTTTCCCATCATGAAAAAAAATGGTTAATTAGATCTGAACTGCTACTTGACCTTTGTTCTGCACCTGAGCTTCTTCGTTGTCTTCATCAGCTTCCAGGTGGCTGCTGCACGACCATTTATCCTTGCCTTGCCAAAGTTTGTGCCTCAGGGCTACAATCACTACTGCCATCTCCTATTGAAGGCACTTGAACTGAGCCGAATGAATTTGCTTGGCACAAACTAAGGAATGCTGACACAAACTGCTGCGTGGGCTGGTTCAAAAGGGTGCTTAACGCTAGAGGAGGGAAGGGGTGGGACGAGGATGGAGAACACCACAGCTGAGCAGCTGCAGAGGTAGCACCCAGCAGCACAGCTGGATCTGAAGGAGGATGTTTGTCCACAGCCTCTGAAAGCAATTAGAGTGGAGCCTTGGGGGGTCTGGCACATCTGAGAACAAGTGCTACTTATTTTGTTAACTAAATGGGGATTTGGATATCTGTCCTTATTTCCAGATTGCAACATTCATGAGCTTCTGTGTGCTGTGTAAGCATTGAAGATCTAGATGCTTTAATTACTGGTAGCAGCTCCTTCATTAAATGCTGTTTCTCACTTGAGAAGACAATGATACTAATCTCTTAGGTGAAGTGGGGGGAAGGATAGTTCTGCTGCTGTTCTTCTTCATAATCAGACTGTCTAAAATCAAAATGACACAAAAATTCAGAAGAATTCAGCTTTGGAACGAGGTTTTTATTTTTTTTTTCCTGATTTCTGCATTTTCCTTGCTTCCTGAGGTGCCCTGTGACTGCTGTATTCAAGAAACCTGTCCTCCCATTGCCTCCAATCCCTGTGACCAGTTCTGTCTTACCCCCAGCAAAAGGCAAAAGGGACAATGCTATATATCTTTGGGCAATGTTATCTACATTTATAACATTCTAGGCCATCTTCATTTTTTCTAATGCAGCTGTAGTAAGTTATTTAATTGTGTGGCACCTCTGCTCCTCACAGCAAGCACAAAATGCTTACCAGCTTCCATCAGAGTTATGTGCACATAATGATGCAAGAAATGAATATAACCCTTTGAGTACATTAAGGTTATAAGCAGCAGGAGTCCATTATGATTAGAAGTAAAATTAAGAGTTTTTCATAAACCATGAATGTTACTGTATAAATTCCATTCCTCTTTATCCTTTTTCTTTGTGTGCACCTACAAAATTATATTTTGTCCTAATTCAGTCACTTTTTGTGCAATTGTCCCAAAAGCTGTTACTCATTATTATCCAAAAGAGTAAGAACAATGAATGTATTAAAATCACTTGATAATATTTGCCTGAATTGACTGTCTGCTTTTTTGCCCTAGGGTGAGATCTGACTTGATTGTCACTTGCATCCTTGCAAAGTCTGCCACATCCTGAAGCACTCATATGCTCAAATGGCAACAGAGGCACGATTAGTATCAACTTAGCAACTCCAGAGCAGTACACAGAGAAGCAGGAAGGAAGAAAATGCTAGTGGCAGCTGTACTGCTACTGCTGCTACCACAGTGTCTGCCTGAGGTGGTACAGTGTGACAGCTTTTCATTTGGCTGTGAGCTTCTGCTCTCAAAAGGCATTTTCCCTGCCATTCCGTCACCTAGTGGTGATTCTGAGAGACCACGGTTTTCGTAACAAAGCCGAGGGGTGCAGTGCTTGTACAGGCAGGGCCTGGGATCCCCAGGAAGTTTTGGGGCATTCTTGGAAGAAAGCTGTGAGGGTTCTGAGGTGAGGGTGGAGCTGGGACTGTCTCTTTGGCTGTAACTGCATCCACGGCTGTCAGAGGTAGGACAGTGGACTAGGCAGAACTGCATCTCTTCTGCATCAGCTCCTGCATTTCACACATATCTGCATGAACCTGAAATTCAGGCTAGTGTATGTGCTGTGCAAATGGCCAAGAGTTACATCCTTTTTGATATTAAAGAACACATTTATTCAGAAGATCAGGGAATCAAAAAACAAAAGAAAATCTTTGGCAGTTCAGGTGGAGTTATATATCTCAACAAAGAAGGAAGCATTTCTCTCCTGACGTATGAACCAAATGGCAAGCTGTGTTTCTCGGGAGCAGATTTAGAATTGCATGCTCTGGTACTGTGTGCTGACTGATTATCAGAAAGGCCTGTTAAGCTTGTTGACATTTCTGTTGTTTTTCCATAGCTGCTTTGGTCTTGGCAGAAGCCAGAGTTTATGTGTGATTTTGGAAAGTGCCCATCCTGTGTTTCAAGGACCAACCCTTCCTGTGGAGCAGATCTGCTGCCACAAGGAATCATACTGCATCTTCCATTAAAAATTAAAAAAGAATTCCTACTAAATGCTGTGTGGGTCTCTTTTTTAGTGTAGGAAAAGCCATGAGAAAAATCCTTTTCAATGATCATGTAAAAATCCTTACAAGATTAGAGCAGAATGATCTCACTGTGAAACCAGATAAGTCAATGCTTTATTGCAATACCTGCAAACACTAGTACTTTCATGCTTCTTGTGCTTCAAAAGTTAATAGAAAAGAAAACCTGAATTTTTTTTCAAGTTCTTTCATATTTTTCACTTTTATTTGGCCATTTTTTTTCATCCTAGAAGTCTTAAAAGCCTACATTCAAGGTACTAGATGAAAATAATATGTTATTTCTATATTTAGAAAGACAGTACCAGATATTAAAGTCAGAGAAAACTATTTCTATATTTAAGAAGGAAAACTGTTATTTATTAAAAACCCGTACTTTTCAATAGTTGTAGCTTGTGAAGTATCTACCTTCTAGACTGAAATGTGTCATGCCTGGTGAATAGTTTTGTAAAGTCTACATATAAAGCATTCAGACTATTTTTAAGTGAGAATGAAAACCAGAATGCATTTCTCCCATTATATCTTGTGATCCTTCTCAGCCACTCTTACGAGCAAAATGGCTGGAAGCTGAAAACTGTGATTACAGCTATGTAAATTGCTGTTCTTTTGCACAGTCCCCAGTTTTCTTTAACTGAGATTTAAAGATTTGAAAATCATATACCAACTATGCACTCTAAAGGCTTTTCCCCCCTAATTTTGCCTTACAACCCCAACTTTGGAAGACCTACAGAAATACTTAACTTGGCATTCCTTGAGCGGTTCCACCAGAATGACCACAGTGTGTACAGCCTGTGTGGGTAGCAGATTTTTATAAAAGAGGTTTACATGCCTCTACTTTTTATAACTGAGATACCCTGTAACTAATCTCAATGCATAATGACCTGCCTACATTTCAAATGCTTCAACAACTTAAAACATGTTGGAAGGACCCAGTATCCCAGCAAAAGAAGGGCTCTTGTCAGGGTGTACACATTTCCCTCCTACTGCTATACTGATCTATAGGGAGCATACACAGGACAGAGTACAAAAATACTCCTGAATTTTATTCTGATCTTTCTTCTGTGATTGGACTTTGCAGCTTACTGTAATTTATGGTCTCTCTTTGCTGCACTCTAAACAGGATGCAATCTAAATTGTGGGAGCTAGAAATCTCTAGTTCAGGATGCAAGCTGGCACCAATAAGCAGCCTTCCCTCTCCTTCTTCCTGAAGAAGTATTTGGCAATTGATCAAGAGATGAACGTTTGCAATTCCTACACTGAAACTGACAGAGAGCCTTTGGCAAACAAAAAGGAGTCCGATCCCAGAGTGATTAAAGGTGATAGGGAAGTTGCCTGCTGAAGGAAAATGTTGGGGGCACTACTGGGCATTGCTTTCCAGTCTCTGAGCAACTCTCGCAGGCATCTCCCGAAGGTTGTGAAGACAAGAGACAATATGTTGGCAACAGACGTTGAAAGGTAGGTAGTAAACAAGGATTTGCTTAGCAGAGCACAGCTGAAGATCTTACAAGTAACATCCGTGCTCATTTTTTGTA
Source organism: Nicator chloris (assembly GCA_013400495.1). Taxonomy (NCBI): domain Eukaryota; kingdom Metazoa; phylum Chordata; class Aves; order Passeriformes; family Pycnonotidae; genus Nicator; species Nicator chloris. The sequence continues at coordinate 37,667 of WAAE01018517.1, read as the reverse complement.
AGAGCTCAAGAGGCGTGTATGGGATGGTCTAGCAGAGCACTGCCACTCACTTGGGATTTCCACACATGCTCTGTTCTCTGCTCTTCTGTGGCACTTCCTGTAATGATGGACTTGCCTAGAGGGATCAGAGCCAGCTCTTTGCCATCTGGGTATCTCCTCAGTGCAGCAACGCATTGCAAGGCGAGCTCCAGTTTGAAAGAAGTCAAATCATATTCATGTGACCAAGCTAATAAGGTCAGCCTTGGGAAATTGTTACCTTACATTACAACAACTGTTTAAGGTAAAATGCCAAACCCAGACGTTCTGCCTGCAAAGGCAAATGCTCCAATCAATGGAGTAGAGAGCAACAGAGCAACAGTACTTCCTTTTGTCTGACCCATGGATAAGGGTTGGGAAAGCCTAAAAGATGGGCAGGTTGTTAAACAACTCAAATTAATGTTAAAAAAGATATATGAGTCTGTCTTTACTGGTCAAAGAAGCAAACTTGGTTTCCCACTAGGAAGAGAATGCCCCAAACCCATCACCAGATAGGGACAAAACTTCTACTCTCCATCCTTGGAAAGTAGGAATGGGAACATCTTCCTTTAATGCTGGGAGAACCCTCTTACTCTCCCGAAAGACAGGACACATCAAGTGCTGAAGCTGGCACATCCACATGCTCACTAAATTGCTTAGTGTCCTATTCAGGCTGCTCTGAACATTCAGCCCCCTCTTTCCATGCACCGTCGTGTTTGTGGGCCCTTAGCACAGATTTTGGATGCCAGTCTGAGTACACAAGCCCAAAAGTTCTGTGCTGCAACTGCTGTGATCTCTCTGGGTTCTGGCCTGTAGAGCCATATGGCAGAGCTGGGAATGGAGAGCCTCGTGTGAGCTGTCACATTCCTGACTCACACAGCATCTTCTAGGAAGGGAGGAGGGGAGGGAAATGGGTGGGGTTCTGTGGAGATGGAGTAAATGCATGATAGGACTGTGCTGGGCACAAATAAGGCTCATTTTTCATGATTTGCAAAGGGCCATTTGTGATCGATCTCTTAGTGTGTAAGTGGAAGGAAAGAGTGGGTGCATTACAGCCCATTGGCTCTCATCTGGCAGTGGGGGCAGGTATCAAACCGATTTTGCCTTATTACAGGCAGTCAGAGGGCTCACTGTTAACAACACCTGCTTATCTGAGCAAACAGGCAATTGTGTACTGCACACACATACTATTTTATCCAGGGGCTATGATAACTCAAGCTTCCTTTCTTGCAGCTGATGGATCATTAAAAAGTTTCTGCTCTGGATTAGAACAGAAAGCCTGGAAGGAATAATAACCTCATGATTCACAGCCTCAGATTATTTATTTACTGTACAAAACATTCAATCTCACCGTATAAAGATGAGGGTTTGGCTGCATAAACTGGCAGGGGCTGAGGCATGCAGGACATGCAGGACAGCCTCTTTGGAGCAAATTTTAAGCAGGACAGCTGCTTTCTTTAGTGCTGGAGAACTTACTACCCTCACCTCTTACCGGTGAACATTTTCCACCAACTTTGAAGAATGGGGAGATGAGCTGGCCTCGCTCCAGTTGAATTTAATCACTCATAGCCCCTCCAATATTTCCAAGGCTCAGTGAGTTGTAGAAAACTGTCATTAAACATGCAAAAGCAACACGGAGGTTTACTCTGCAAGGAGGGAGAGAACATATGGAGTGAGCCCACGCTTCGTGCACTGCTGCACTTCAGAAACTGGATTAGCGTCTCTTTTTTCAGTTCTAGTTTGGCCTGGAAGGTTTGTTAATTGACTAGTGTTGTTAGCATGGCAAACACATCACCGTGTTATCCTGAATGCTTCTGCAAGCATGATCCTAATGTAATTTTATATCTTCTGATGCTTGATTTCTAGTAACTTCCAGTAGATTATCACCAATATTTGGCTGCTTTTATCACCAGTGATGTTACACCTGTTACAAAATGGTTCTTTTTGGGTATCTCTCAGTTTTTCATCACCACAGCCTCCCCTTGCTATACATCAACATGCAGCAATTATGTGATAAAATGTTTGGGTTGTGGCCTTACTCCATACCATGCAGCTGTGGAGACATCACCTAAAGAGGCTCCAGAAGTACTAGACTTTGTTTCTACTGAAAATTCAGTGGAAAATACGCAATTCAGTTTTTACATGACAATATACATTCCAGGTATGCCATTCTGGTAAAAATGGGGATACTTTTTTTTAACCCCAGATCTTCTCTGTTTGCAGTTTGATATTTTCTATTTGAGGTGAGAATACAAGCAGTAAATAGTGATTCTCTTCTAGAGGGAATTACTGCAATGATTACTTTGGAATTGGAGCTGAAGGTCTATTTTGCACTATAAATTAAAAAGATGGAAGGAGGGAAGTCAATTGTAATTGGCTCATGGATTTGCAGTTTCTTAACTCTCTCTTTTTCTTTCTCTCTCTTTATAAATATATATACACATGCATGTATATTTAATGTACTGAATTATTGCTCCTTCATGACTTCCCCTGGCCCTTCCAACTCTAGAGGGGAAAAAAAAGTGTAAGCTCAGGAGTCTTGATGATAGGAAAGCCACAGGAGAATCCCAGGCTTCCACCTAAACTCTTCATTTGCAACATCTTACACAGCTTTTCCTGGGGCAATGGTAATGATGCAGGTCTAGTGACAGTGCTTTTGGAGAGAGCTCTGGAACAGCATTTGAGGTTAGAATTAAGTTGAAGTTGTGTGGGTTAGACTTTATCTTCTTCTACAAGCTGCAGCCCTCATCTGTGCAATTCCCTTATTCAGCACTCATTTCCAGAGTGCAAGAAATTAGGTTTATTGCTTTGACAGCTGACCTAGAAACTCTGGGTCAAGTCCTCCTGCTTATATGTAGAGTTTTATATTGCATCCATTACTGCAGCCTCCAAGCAATTTTCATGTGAAGAAAAGTCATTAATTCCCACACAGGGTTCAGGAGTCCTCCTGCAGTTTCTGTTTTGGGGCCAGCACTCTTCATGAAAGGTTATTGTCTTTGGAGGGAATGAGGACATGAGTGGAGAATAAAGGTTTTTCTATTGTTAGTGTCAATGGTGGCAATAAAGTTGCCTCCAAGGAAAGCTGAGTGACATCCCTTAGAGACCCCCAGGCTTGGGAGTGCATTTGATCCCCAGTTAATCAATTTCCACATAGATTTACTTCCCTTCCATTAGAGCTCTTTTGTTGTCCATTCTCAGAGGCATTGGCTCAGAGGAGCTGTCCACCAGGGGCACGGATTGAAATTTGGTCCTTCTTGGAGAATGGATTCAATCTTTCAGCTTCTTTGAGAAATGAGACTTTGAATTGATGCCAAACGCTAATGAAGAGCTAGAGAATGGACTAAGACATGTCTTCTGAGGATTCAGCCAAACAGAAGGCAGCTTTTTGTCCTGGCCAAAATTGAGTGGCAACCTTAAACTGAGGCCCAGATTTGGGCCTATTATTCTTCTAATAATCCATCCCAATGCTGACAAATGCAGAGATTGCATTAGCCATGTCCACTCCTGGAAGTGAGAGATAAAGTTGCCTTGCAAGATGAAACAAAAGAGTAGTTTAGTGAGGATTCTGGTGGGACTGGAGCTTTGCATCATTCTTGACAAATAAGCTTTACCAATGGAGCCTCCCTCAAAAGCCTGTTTGGCCTAGAAATGCCAGCAGGTAGGCCACTTCATCACAAAACTGTATCAAGTCAATGAAACCTGCTGTCTGCAGAGTGGCAGGGACTAGCCAGGTTACAAACACTCCAGCTGTGGCAGGGAATATAATGCCAGGGAAGCAGTGGGTGTGGGTTGGTGGTGAGCCTGACTCCCATACCTTGGGCCCATCTGCTGGGGTAAGAAAGGGGAGGCAGAGCAGACACTTTCCAAAGGCCAGAGGCTGCTAAGTGTGTGGTAGCACAAGGAGAACTCTGCCTGAGAAGTCTTTTCTGAATCTGCATGTCCCTCAGAGTGTAGATGTCACTGCAGGGAGGACATTCTGAGGTGGCAAGTGAGAGCAGAGAGTGACAGATTTTATCTTGGGGCACCTTGCCCTGGTTCCTTCAGCTGTTTGGTAACACAGACAGCTTTTGTAGGGATGCATGCAAAGCAACAGAGCAGGCTGTGAGGAGAAAAGTGGAGACATGTCACAGTATGGTGTGGGGAAAATACGGCAGATGTCCAGGCCGAGGAGAGCATGGTTATCAGGAGAAACAAAACACTGGGTATCCAAGAATTATTCCCAGAACTGGCCATGGCATAAGCAGCAGAAAAAGTGGCAAAGTTAAAATGAGAAAGTACCATTATTGGTGTGGAATTGAAGGCCTTTGTGCAGAAGAGATCCTGAGGTAAAGTCGATGTGAGGTGAAAGAAGTGTTGGTCTGGTGCAAAACGGGCCACAGGTTTCCATTAGGAGTGTCCTTAGGGAGACTGGCATCTCATGCTGAAAGCAGGTCTTACACACCAGCATTCAACCTGACCACTGAGATGGAGAACCCACTGTTTCCCTGGGTATTTTGTTCCAGTGATTAATCATCTCTGCTCCTAAGAAGCTCTGCCCCATTACTGTGTTAGATTTGCTGGGCTTCACCTTCTCGTAATTAGTTTCTTTTTATGTCTCTCTCTGCTAGATTAAAGATCCCTTTTGTAGCCAGTATTTTCTCCCCATGTGGGTAATTATACCCTGTAGCCACACCGCTTCTCAATCTTATTTTTGATTAACTGAAACAGATTGAGCTCCTTAAGTCTTTCCCTGAAAGGCAGCAGCCTCTTTCATTCTTTCTCCATTCCTAGTCGTTGGATTGCATCTTGTGACTCTCCTTTTGTGGTACCTTTCTAACACACAGGAAGTAGAACAAGATTCACTGTTCAGCAGTGTTCGTAGTGGGTTACCAACTGTGCCAGAACTTCTGATTTTAGTATTTTTATAGTAAACAGTATGTTATCATGTTTTGTTCTGTTTAAAAAAAAACAAACAACCCAAACAAAAGCCAACACACCAAGCAACTTTCTGGACTCTGAACTCTTGCAGATACTCCGATATCACCTGTTAGCTGCTGCAGGCTGGGCTCTGGTTTCTTCTGAGCTGTTGTTGATTTGGGGCAGAGCTGACTCAGGAGCTGCTGCCCTGCCAGCAGTCAAGAAATTGCTGCAGCACAGGGCATCCTTCTCCTTGGTGCCTCAAAGATTCAGTAAGGAGCATGGGGCTGCCTGCTGTACCTGGAGTGGGCTTGAGCTCTGTGTTTCTTCCCAGGGAGAGGCAGGGGCTTCCACATTCAACTATAGTTCTGCTTCAAGCCTCCTGGCTTGCTACACATGCAGTCTGTTCCTGAAGAACTGACTCCATAGAAGGGACCTGCGCTGGAGGAGTTTAAGAGCTGTAGTCCATGGGAAGAACCCATGTTGGAGGAGTTCATGGAGGACTGTCTCCAGTGGGAGGAGCTGCTGGAGCAGGGGAAGCGTGTGAGGAGTCTTCCCCCCTAGGAGGAAGGAACCACAGAGGCTGTGTGTGATGAACTGACAACAGATGCCATGCCCTAACTCCCTGTGTGGCTGAGGAGGAGGGAGTAGAGAAAATGGGGAGGGAAGTTGAGACCAAGAAGAAGTTGGGATGAGGGAGAAGGGTTTTAAGAGTTGGTTTTATTTCTCATTACCCTACTCTGATTTTGACTGGTAATAAATCAGTTTTCCCAAGTTCAGTCTGCTTTGCCTGTGATGGTGACTGGTGAGTGATCTCTCCCTGTCCTTATCTCAAACTACAAACCTTTCACTGTATTTTCTCTCACCTGGCCGGGTGAGGAGGTGAATGACAGAACAGCCTTGGTGGGCACCTCGTGTCCAGCCAGGGTTAACTGGCCACAGCTTCACTGTCAACCGGGGCTAGTTCTTTCTGTTTGTGTCGATAATCAAATCAGGCTGTGATATGGAATTTCTTAAACATCAGACAAAAAACAAATTCAAAATTTTAACCACAGTAGTTTGCACATTAACTGTTTTCTATTCCAGATTCATTTGTTACACATAAGGTGTCATCTTAAGGCTTTTGTTAATTCATTACCTTCAAATATAGAGGGTGTCTAGTGCAGATAAGTTGCTGTTGCAGACATATTATTTTTCAGGGTATTTTGCCTTTGGAACATTGGATTTCAAAACTCTACTGTTTTTCTAAGCCAAAAGGCTTATGCTAAGGTATGAAAATGCAGTAATCACTGTGCATATTCTTCAGGTAAACATAATCCACAGCAGCAATCACCTAATTCTGATATAATTTAAAAATAGGCAGACAGGATGATAGAGAGAGGAAAAATATTCTGACTAACTTCTTTTTTTGAAGTATCAAAATAAACAGATATAAGCATGGTTAGGAGCTTAGATCATATACTATTTTTTTTCTGTTTATAACACAAAATGAAGGGCTCTTTCTGCCAAGCTTGTCTGATTGCTTGTGACAAGATTTGGAGGGATGCCTTTAGAACAAATGGAGGTTTTTCTCTTCAGTGATCCCAGCCTGGGTGCCTCAACTGGGCATCAGTGAAATGTGACACAAAGCTCCCTTGATCACAGAGTAGGCTTCTGAAGGAGGGCAAGAGGAACAGTTTGGATACAGGGCAGGGGAGAGACCTCCACATTAAGGAAAAGGAAAAGCTGTGCTGTGCTGTACAACACCTCTGTGATATGTGCCATAAAGCCCCTCAGGGGCTGGGGTTGTTTGTGTCAGTGTGATGACCAGTCACTCAGGGCACATCCCCACAGAGGGGGCACAGTAAGATGGGAGCCTGCTGGAAGGTGTGGAGGGTGATCTGTTTCTGGGCTTAGCCTGGTGAGCCCAGCTCAGAGCTGGAGGTAGGGCCCTGTCCTAGGAATCACACACAGGAACACAGAGCAAGAAGAGTTACTCCTTCTCTCTACAGACGGCAAGCTGACACACTGGTGGCAGTGGCAAAAAACCCCCAAACAATGGTATACAAAAATTTATGGTCAAGCAGGGCCTTGAATGCAGATCATCCAAGTCCCACACAGGGGCTGCTGGAGGGGTGGGAGCAGGGAGAGGGGATTCAGGAGAGAGCACTGTCAGGAGCAGGTGAATATCTTCAAGTGACTCCAGGAGACACAGCAAAGTCTGCAATTTGGAAAGGGAAACACAGACCAAAGCTATTCTGTACTTAATCATTTTACATGCTCTCTTTACTGTGAGCCAGCACCAAGGCATGTGAGACTTACATGTATATATGTCACATATTATCTATCTGATACTTATATATGCTCCTACCCTGCAGTCTCATGGACACTTTCAGGACCATAATCAATTACCCCAGGCCATCAGACACAGTTGTCTAGAATAATCAGACAATAGAGGAAACAGGAAAAGAAAGAGAAACAAAGAAAACAAAGAAAGAAAATGAGAAAGATCTTTGATCAAAGTCTTGTTTGAATAGGATTCATTACTATTTTTCTAATGCCTTTTACCACAATGGTGGGCCTTTCTTAAGCAGGAGATGCTAGGGACAAAACAGGTGCAAAGCTGATTCACTTTACAATGTGGATTCTTGCCTAATAGACACTGAACCCCAGCCATCAAATGCATTTCACTTGGAGTCTCAGGTTTGTCTCTGAACTATCAGACAACTCTGTCATTCAGCCAGATATGCCCATCTTGCAGGTGGAGCCTTTTAGTCTGTTTGTGGGTCTAAGAGGGCTGCGCCAGGACCCATTCCCTTCCCGTGAGGAATTCAGTGCTCCCGTAGGAAGCAGATTTGGGTGGGAAATGCAAACACACAAGGTCTTTGCAGAATGGCTTTGGAAGGGGAGCACACCCACACCTACCTCCCTAACCACCTCCCTCTAAACACGGGGAGCATTTCCACGCTTTACTCTAGCAACATGAGAAGCAAGGTTGAGTTTACAAAGACTATCAGCAGCTGAGCATCACCAGCTTTCTTGGGGTCTACAGGAGCTCATTGCTGAGATGGCTTCTTGGAAACTAAGTCATATTTGGCCAGCCTGGGTTATCTTATAGCAGGGGGAAAATTTTCGTTCATATCGCTACTCCTGAGCATGGTGGCAGGAGGGAGACCATTGTCTTAGTCCTTTTCCAAGAGGCAAGAAAGTAACTGTCAGCTATACCAACATTACAAATGAAGCAGCAGAGACCAAGATGTAGGAAAACAGCAGCTGGGTTTCATGCGGGCTAAGAGAGAGGAGGAATTTTTTCAGCAAGATTTAAATGACCCCACAGAGCAAAGGGTAAGACCTTCAAACAACAAGCTGTTGGGTTGGAGCAGCAATATGAGCAAAATAAATTCTCATAATCTGACCTTACCTTCCTATCTACATTTTCTTTCCTAGCTGAATGATGCCTTCCCATTAAATGAGGGCAGGAGAAGGAAGAGGGCAGAAGCAGCCAGGTCTGCAAGCTGCACCTAACTCAGACCTTCCAGGCTAAGAAGTTGCTTCTCCTTATGGATAGAAAAGAGTATTATCATTTTACAAATGATAGTTTTAAATAGTTTTCCTTTAGTCACAGAGCAAACTCTGGCTGCAGCTGAAATAAGCAGTAGCTTCCACTTGGCTTTAACGGAACACTTGAGCCATTATTTTTAAATAATACTATTAAAGGAAAAACCTAGATGCCCTGGCCTTGACAGGAGATATGTTATGTTATGTTGTCTGGTAAGGTTATGACAAGACCTGTAATCATTTAAAGGCTAAGTGGATGAGAAAGAAAAAAGGAAAAGGACATGTTCTTATTAGGAGCTAGCTAAGAACTGTCCTGCCTAAAAACAGTTTTTGCATAACTGAAATTTTGCCATGAGAAATTTCAGGTTTGACAACAAATTCCAGTTTTCCACTGAGCAAATGCAAATGACAGTGTTAGTGCTGCCTGCCTGGCAGGCGTTTGTCAACTTAGTTTTCTGTCTTCAGGGACACAGTGGAGTCAACAAGAGCCATTTTGACAGGCAAAAAGTCAGCAAGCCAAGTAACAGAATAAATTCTGCTTTAAATTTTCTGAAGACTCTATGTGTGTGTGATTCCTACCTAGAATTTCACTTCTATGGAAAGCATTTGTATATAATTCCTTCCTCCCAAGTACCTGGGGAACACAACAGCACTGAGCTTTGTGTATGGTGCAACAAGAGAGGAACTGAGGCAAAGAAGAGATTGCAAGCCACAATTTCCCAAGTGACACTGTTTGCTGTGCCTGACCCACACTTTCAAAAGGGTTTTGGAGCTTTTATCTGAACACCAAAACAGCCAGCCACATCTTAAGCTGAAAAATCAGAAAATAATAGAACAATTTATGTCAGAAGATTTGCTTCTGGAATTCCAACTACCAAACTGGATGAGGTTGCTCAGGATCTTATGTACCTGAGCACTGAAAATCTCCCAGAGGACGCAGATCCTCCGGGCCACTCTAATGTTGCTTTCACTACACCTATGGTAAAAAAAAATCTTTCCTTATCTTAAATTAAAATTTCCATTGTTGCAAATGGTTACCTTTATAATGCAGGTATGTAAATGCAGACTCTTTAGTATCATAGAACCATAAATCATTTAAATTGGAAAAAACCTGTAAGATCAGCAAATCAAACTGTTAGCCCAGCACTGCCAAGTCCACCACTAAAAACGTCTTCCTAAGTGCCACAACTACATTTCTTTTAAATACCTCCAGGGATGGTGACTCCACACTTCCCGGGGACGTCTTGACAATCCTTTTCCTGAAGAAATTTCTCCTAATATCCAATCTAACTTACTGATGAAGGTATTAAACCAGACTGACCCCAATACTGAGCACTGGAGAATACCACTAGTGACTGGCTGTCAACTGGATTCAACTCCACTCACCTCCATTCTTTGGGCTTGGCTATCCAGCCAGTTTGGTAGCCAGTGGACAGTATCCCTGCAGTAGTAGGAGTAGTGGAGGTGAGTTAGATCCTCTCAGTCTTGCCTCTAGTGGCTGAAAAGTCCAGCTCCTTCAGCCTCTTCTCATAGAAATTAAGTGAACCCCCCCACTTTGGCTCAGAAAGATATTTTAGTGCAGGACACTGCCTAGCTGAACATGTTTTACAATGACTGCTCCTTTCTGGTGAGCCTTAACCTGATTTAAAGGTGTGCTATATAACAGGGAGTGGAAAAGTAGCATCACTTATCAAATCTATAATTCCCTGTCAGGTTAGCAGAAACTAATCACTATGACTTTTATGTTCTATGCTCCTAAGTTTAAAGTGTGCTCTTTGCACTGTGGTGTAACTCTATGAACTGTTAACCTCTTCATGGTGTGTATTTTTGGCCAAATCTGCACAAAACCATCAAGGTGGTTTACTGGGGACTGAGCACATCAGCCTTTTCTAAGTAGCCAGCCATTGGTTCACTAGTGACTCCAGCTATGACATACAGGGAAGTGGAGCTAAAAGATGAAAGGCACAGGATTTTCAGGACTGTTGCAGGTGGATGTGGAGCTGATCAGAGTCAAGAAATGTTTCAGTTAGGGGAAAGGTTTGTGGTGTGAGATTGATGACTAGCACAGGAGCAGTGAAGGGGATTGTCCCAAAAAAAGGGTGGTCAGGGCGATATATGCAACATACCGTGCTCTCATATTTGCTCTTTTCCCTTTTCCTCTGCCTCTCTGCCTCCCCAAAGACAAATCCAACCTGGTGTTTGCACAGGAGCACTGTCCATATAGACCCCTGAAAGGACAAGCCAAACTAGCACATCTCTATAGAGTATTCTAAATATTCTCACATAGCTTTTTTTCTAGGCTGAATGAGAGATGAATCCATTATTAATCTTGCTGCCATTCCAAGATTGTTCCCTGCAGTATATTTTACAGTGCTTTGTCCAGGATGATTTTAAAACATCCAAGTGATGCGACTTCCACCAGTTTACTTGGGGGAGCTGTTTTACAGGCTAACAGACATCACCATTAGCACTATTTCTTGTCACATGCATCAGCAGCTCTCCCATAAATAATTGCTAACATTACAGTTATTCCATCGGCCTAGGGAAGGTGATGAAATAGAATCAGGGAGTCAGTATTCAGGTAAATAAAGGAACAAAAAGATAATGGAAATATCTAGCTCCTCTGGGAAGATATGTTGTTTAGCTGGGTTATGGACATTTGACTGAGTGACAGAGAGGTAACCAGTAACCTCTGCACTCATCCCTGAATAAATGCAAGGTAATCTGAGGGAGCTCAGGCACAGAGGGAAACTGGGATCCTCAGGCTGCAGAGTTCAGCTGTGCTGGGATCCAGTAGAGTTGGCTACAGTGCCTCCACTCCCCTGTAAGGCCACCCCTAAGTAAATCACCTCACATCTATCATGGAGTAAAAGTATAACTAGGAGAGTTACTGCAGAGCAGCTTAGAGAGTTTGCTGTTACTGCTACTGCATCTAAAGAAATGGACATATGACCCAATGAGTAATGTCTTATTTAATGTATCCTAGATTCTTTTATTGAAAAGCTATTTTCTGCTCTTCAAGTTCTTCTCCTGCAGAGATCAACATCTGACACAATGGGTGAAACCTTGCAATCCTGTTTGTAGCCAGATCTGAAGTGTTCTGTATAAATGAAAAAATAGCCCATCCTTCTTGGCAAATCAACATTTTTAGTAGGCAGCAGCTTACTGTACATGACTACTAATCCAGCGCTGATTAATGGCTGTGAGCCAGCAGATACTTTTCAAACAGCCTTGCTGCAATATTTCAATCAAGGTCTCCTTTTGGCAAGCAATTAAATAGTTTTACTGTAATATACTGGGCAATGCCACCTCCATTTCCTTTGTTCTTTATTACATGTTCATGTATCTCAACTCCTAATAAAGAAATCCACTGAATACATCTCACAGGTGGCCTTTCTCTTAGAAGACAGCACCCTGCTGAAGCAGTGAGCAGGCTGGCAGTACATACAGCACCAGTGATATTCTCACTGAACATGTGCCATGGCAGCTTCAAAGACAAGAGGATGCCTCGCTCACAAAAATGATCAGCTAGCCATTTAGGTCTCTGGCCTTAGGAAGAGGCCATCTGACTTCAGGACAGTGTTCTCTCTTATGATCCATGTGGAATGGCTGCTGAACTCTCCTCTTGTACTGGGACCAGTATAGTCAAAGCACTTCTGGAGAAATGTTTCTCCAGGGATCTTCCACATCTTATTAGAAAGGAAGAAGTTTTTCTTACCATTCAAACTTCACAACCTTTTCTTCTCTGAAGTTCATCCTATTATGCAATGCCCCATTGTACTTAGCCTGCACAAAGTCTCTTCCTCTTGGGATTTTCCTTGAATTTATTTGGAGACGATTATTATATCTCCTCTTAGTTGTTGCTTTGCCAAGATGTACATAGTTTGATCTTTTAATCTTTCCATATCAATCAAGCCTTTCCACTACCTAATAATAATTGTGCCTCTTCTCTGAAGCTCCTCCAGCTTTTCAGTATCTTTCCAGTGATGTGGTGCTCAGAACAGCGCAGGAGATGCCAGCTGCATTTGCAGCCATGTAGAGAAGATTTTTTGTTCATCTGCTCTGCTGCAGAGTGTCTTAAACAAGATTGCCCACCATACCCCCATGGCTTGAGAGCTGCTCAGCAGAAAGGATGTGCTGGTTGACAGTGGCTGAACATGAGCCAGGTGTGCCCAGGTGGCCAAGAAGGCCAGTGACATCCTGGCCTGGATCAGCAACAGTGTGGCCAGCAGGAGCAGGGCAGTGAGTATTCCCTGGTACTCAGCACTGGTGAGGCTGCATCTTGAATCAGTTTTGGGGCCCTCACAACAAGGAAGTGCTGAAGAGCGTCCAGAGAAGGGCAATGAAGCTGCAGAAGGATCTGGAGCATTTGGATGTGGCACCTGAGGGTATGGTTTAGAGGTGATTATGGTAGTGCTGGGTTTGTGGTTGAACTAGATCATCTTGAAGGTCTCTTCCAACCTTGATGATTCTGTGATTCTACCACCTTTCAATGCAAAACTTCCAGGGGCCAAGGAAGAGGAGGTTTCAGTGCTGGAGGGCTGTCAAACTGATGGAAAGTTTCTCTGGATGTGTTATACTGTGATTCCCCCTAAAAACCAGTACTCTACCCTTCAAGAAGAACATGCTGCCTATTTCTGGGAAGGTACTGATGACATAATGCTGAATATAGGTTGTTCCTTCTCTTCTTCTCTGGTCAACCTTTTGATGGCAACACGATTGCAATCCTGAACAGCCAATGATGCAAAGTGTCTGTGCAGGAAATTAAAACCATTTTGACTTTTTTAAAGCAGTACATCACATTGAGAAATATTTTCTGATTTACATTTATGACTTAATCTAGTAAGAAATAAATGTGAGAATCATACTTAAGTGAAAACATTCAATTACCAAGGCACAGTCCTGAAAACCCAAGCACATGCTAAGTTTAGCATCAAAATCTGTTTGATATTATACTAAGAAAAATCAAAAGGGAAATACAAAAATGCCTTGTTATACTTCTACCACTATTTTGCAAGAAGTTTTCTTTTAGGGCTCGTGAGCGACAGATACATTTGGTTTCTGGAAGCATTGCAATCTGTCAAGTAATTGGTCTGTCCAAGAAGGTAATTCTTGATTAATTGCAGATCATATCAGGAAAAGAGAATCAAAAATAGGCAAAAGACAAAGACAACAAAATGAGAGAAAAATAAAGGAAAAATATAAAAAGAGCCTTCAGGTTTGCTAAGGTTTGAATACACATAAAGAAGAGAGAGAAGAAAAAGCACCAGAACAAGACAGTTGCCACAATGTTGGTAATAAAATACTTTGCCTAATGACTGATCACTCAGTAGTGTAGTTAGTCAATAAACCAATTCTCCTGGGTCAATGTGTGTGGGCCTGATATTTCTGGGTCTGAGAGATTTTAGCCTGCTGGCCTGCTAACTTTCTCCCAAGGGAGAAATTTCTCTTAAGAAAGCTTCTTCTCAAAACAAATCCTGGAAAACAACTATCCTTTCTCAAAACAATCTTTCTCCAGGTCGTGTTTTGCTGTTCTAGTTCTCAAAACATTTTAGCTGTTTCTCTAGTTTAACAAATGGGATTAGAGAGGTGTCATTCCTATTCACCAATCATGTTAAGTCTGTATCAGAACACTTTATAAAAAGGTAGCAAGAATTAGGCAGTAAAGCTTTTCCTATGCTCTTTGCCTTCTGAAATATTTGGAATCTCTCATCTTTTTTCATGTCCTACAACAGGGGTCCTCAAACTTTTTAAACAGGGGGCCAGCTCACTCTCCCTCAGACACTGTCAGGGGCCGGACTATAGTTTGGAAAAAAAATGAACGAATTCCTATGCACACTGCACGTATTTTATTTGTAGTAGTGCACAAAAAACAGGAAAAAGAATGCAATATTTAAAATGAAGAACAATTGTAATCAACAAAAACAAATAATATTCAATGTGAACTATGGGCCTGCTTNGAAATGCTTTCACATGTGAATACATATCACAGATGAGCTTCCCCTTTCCTTGAAGTTGGACATTGAAATTGTTGAGTAGCTCTGTCACATCTGTCAGAAATGCAAGGTGCCATTTCCATTCTGCATCTTTGAGCTCTGGTACTTAGTTTTTAGAAAGCATAAAATCATAAACCTGTGGAAGTAAGTCATAAAATCGTTTCAAAACTCTCCCTTGACTCAGCCAATGGACTTCTGTGTGGTACAGAATAACTTCATAGGCAACATTTAGACAGAAATTCCTGAAACTGTCTGTGGTTTAGTGCATGAGCTCTAATGAAGTTAACACAAGAAACCACAATTTTCATGACAGAGTCCAGCTTCAGTGATTTACAACACAGTGCTTGTTGGTGGATGATGCAGGGAGGGAGAGACGGGCTAGCCGCAGAGGAGGAGGAGGAGGAGGAGGAGGAGGAGGAGGAGGGGGCGGAGGAGGGGGAAGGGCAGCGGTGTCGCGGTTTGTAGCCGAGAGGCGCCCCCTGGGCGGGGCAGGTCGAGGACGAGGTGCTGGTTCCAGCCCAGTCCCGGCGGGTGCTTGGGGGCTGCGCGGGTTAAGTGGCAGGAACTCATCTGTGGCTGCTTGGTTCCCCCCAGCCCTTGGCGGAGGGGGCGGGGGGGTTCTGTAAATACCGGCGGGCCGGATTGAGGGCCCTGAGGGGCCGTATCCAGCCCGCGGGCCATAGTTTGAGGACCCTTGTCCTACAACGACAAATGTGGGGGTTTTTTAAGTTTGGTTGTGTTTTTTTTTTTTTTTTTTTTTTTTTTTCCCCCCCAGATCTTTAACATACAATTAGAATTCATCACCAGAAATCTGTAATTAAGAATGGATGCATTTCCAGGGGACATGTTCTTGCACATTTAAAAATACCTGGCTTCTTAAAAGAATCAGTTTTTTGTCAATGTTTTTTCCCCAAATATCCCAAGCAAGACCTAGCACTTGTATTACTTCCTTAAAGGGAAAAAAAAAATTCTCTGTCCTTGCACCTCACTTTTTTTCTGAATGTTTTTGATTTTGCTTTTTATGCATTCCTACAAGGATTTAACACTCCCTCTCAGTTCAGCATTGAATGTGAATTTCATTAATGTGCTGTTTGTTTTTCTTCCAGACCAATTAATGAGGGTGATAAATGAGGTAGGACATAACACCAATCCCTGTGGCACCCCAGTAGCTGCCTCCCCCAAATTCAAACACTGCCATTTATCATTACAATTTGTTAATGTTCTTTCCACCAGTTTGTAGACCCCATGGCAGTACTCCTACTGAAGCCAATCTCAATTAATTATTCAAGTACATTCATGGGAGATGCAATATCAAATACTTTATGGAAAACCAAAATGCAGTGTAGCAACTGAATTTCCAGTAGGCACTACTACTTTAATTATTTTAAACCCTTTTATATCTGTTTGTGAAGATTTATTCTTTTATTATTTGTATTTTAATGGCGCCTAGAGGATCCAGCTGGGCTGAGGACCCATTGTCATGTTACTGAAATTACATTACTAAAATTTAATCTCCAGCTGTTTAGTGATTCTCTTTCCTCCTCCTGCTCTCATATTTGCTTCATTTTCACCCCAAGGATAGAATTTAAATTAATGGAACTTTAATTGCCAGGATCCCTGACAATTCCTTTCTCAGGATATCAGGTACATTTTCTATATTTTGCATATTTGCTGCTTCCGCTTTTTCTCTTCCCAAACCCACTTCATTATGACTTCACGTTTGCATGAAAACAGGCTTCTCTCTCTCTCTGCTTCTACCGTGCACCTGCTCCTGCTGTGCATTCCCCACTGGAGTCTGTATCATTGGTAATCATGTGCCTGGGAAGTCTCAGTGAATTTCATGGAGATGACTGATGTCACACTTGGAGGATTAAGTAGGGAATAAACAGCAGGAGCACATAATTTCTCAAGAAACTGAGACCCCATTTTATTTGTGCTAGAAAATGCCAAAGACAGATTTTTAAAAGATGTCATGGTGCTTCTTGATACAAAAAGAAGAGAAAGTTTCTATACACACAACTGTAGCAGACTGATTCAAAAGGAGCAGGGGGATGGTTATGTGAACAAGTCCCACCATATCCTGAGCCCAAGGACAGATGAGCTGTGAGAAAAGACTTCATATGCCAACTTTGTTCTGTGAAAGACTCACAGGGGGCCACTTTACCCGCAAATTTACAATTTACTTACTTTTTAAATTTTCTTTCCTTTTAAATAAAGATGATTAGTTTCTTCACACTCTTCTTCATGTTACCTCTCCTGGGACAACCTGATGGCAGTGTCTGACAGACACCTTATCTTCTCTCTCACCCAAGAGAGTGCACCCTGAGCTGGAAAATATTTCAAGGAAACACTACAGAATCTTCTCCTTAGATCAGAGCTTGGAGGAAGTATTTCTCCCTACGTCCTGGAAGGTTTGGTTTTGAGTTTTGTGAGCAGAGTGACATTACAAGAAACTGTTGCATATGGGAGACTGAAGTGGGCACCTCTCTGTGTCGTGGATACTGCTTATTAAACATATCCATGTTTGGGCTTGTGGTTCCACCAAAGGTTGTTTCCTGGTTTGCCTGTAAGTTGAGAAGCATCAGATCTCACAATGCTTATTGCTAGAGTTCTGGGAAATATTTGGAAGGAGCTGGTGGCCACCATCCCCGGTGATATATAGAGAGATAAAAGAGCAGGAACTCCTTGGCAGCTTTTCCCAACACAGTTCTTGTATTCTGCTCTGGGCCAGGCAGGTGTGAACAGGTAATGCTGTTTGGAAAACTATATATATAAGAGATATCAAAACCATCAAGACTAGGGAGACGTCTGGAAGGGAGAGAGTGTGCCTAGGGCAGTTCCAGCTGCTGATGGTGAGCAGGAGCGTGCTCACAGGAGGGTGCTGAGGAGCACAGGGTTTGGAGAACATTCTGACATTACAAGAACTCTTCATCCTCTGGTGAAACAAAGTACAAAACCTAGAAATTGCCAAGTTACAAACAAATGCACAATGGCACAGATAGAAGAAAGTGAAAAGTAATTTTATGCAGACATCTACTGTAATAGTAGCCGTTAAGGGAGATAGGAATATTTCAATTTAAATGAATATAAATACATCAAAGATATATTGGAGATTTGGTGGAAGGAGAAGCAGATGGACAATGCAATACTAATCTGAAAAATTATACCAAAAAGACAAAATGTTCTCTATAGATGAATGGATCATAGTATAGCCTGCAAGACACTTCGAGTCAAACCAAAGTAATAATCAAGCAAATCTTGTCAGCAAGTGACAGAAACCCTATGAATCAAAATCCAGTTCCATATAGGCAAAACACAGCACCAAGGCTGTATTACAGACTGCCTGATGAAGATGGTGATAGAGATTGACACACTGAAGGAGATCTAGGAAGGCAGGAATGAACAATAAAAGAAGATTACAATTGCCCTCATTTACTGAGTAAACTTCATTGTGGGGAGTGATGTGTGGGCTGAACTTTCAGACAATGACAATTTCTTTTTTTATGGAAGTACAATACAAGAAAAGGAATGAGAAGTCATCACCAATGTGCAGGACTTGGTTACTGTCACAGAGCTGCTGGGAATGGTGGCACTACTGTATTTATGTCCATTATCCTCATTCTTCCTGCAAGAGCCAAGAGATCTGCTATTATACTGATGAATTTAAAAAAAATTCTAACTACACAAAAAAGGGGTCTTGTTATAAAGAAGCTAAAATAAGTGGTTATAATATAAAATATTTTTTTTTTTTGACAGCACTGAAGTTTTTTAAAGATGTGATTGTGGGTGGTCACAGCAAACACTTACTACCTTTCCATAAATATTTGGGAAAGACCAAAAGATAATAGGCCAAGCTTAGCAGAAGCATAAAGAAGCTTTATTAGGAATAAGAAGAAATTATTAAAAAACCACAAAGCCATGTCCTACTAAAACCAAAAACCATCCAAACAAAAAAGCAAGAGGGACCAAAAAATGAGCTGCAAGAAAGCAGAGATGCTAGTTGTTATGCAAGACCAAGGAGCACAAGGCTTCAAGGACAACAAAATTACAGTCAGAAAACTCAAAATTTCTGACTGCACTAAAAATGAAATGCTTGGGGAAGTATATACTTGGACTCTTCAACCTAGAGAAGAGACGCAGGTGAAAAAGCAAAATGTAGATTTGTTAAACACAGTCATTTAATGACAATGTGATTATGTAGCATAGAAAGCAAACAAGCACTACACCTTATGAGGCAATCTTTCCAACCTTGGTGTGTACCAAGTGTTCTCTGAAATTATGGGAAAGGTCACTAAATCAACTGTAACAATAGATTTAACATTTGCTATTGCGGAGGTGCTTGAGATGACAGCATTGTATATGCCTAGCTGCCATGATGTTATATCATAAAAGCAGAAAAATTAAATTATTTAATAAGTTCCAAAACATGTCTATATATGCAGCAAACTGGACTGCTTACCTATTTTACCTTGTGAAGTGAAATAACATTGAAGTAACATTGTAGAAGGAGCTGAGATATTGCACTGGTTTAGTTCATAGGCTGCATTCCTGGAAGTCCAGCCAAGCTGAGCTGTAAGCATTCCAGGTTGCCAGTTAAAGGTTGAGGCCCACTTTACACCAGTTAGTTTAATATCACTTTGCATTACAGAGCTTCCCATTGCAGTATAAATCGAGGCAAGATAGCAGATGTCTGTATGGTTCATTGCCTGATTTTGCAGGTGCACAGCTTGAAATTGACTTTTCTAATACTAAATGTTCAGTAGCTGAGTTTTGTAAACAAATCCATTGGCCGTACTTCTTTTCAGGGAACTGAGAGTTCAATTAAAGTTTCCACAGAGAAATGTGCCCCTGCACACGCACACACGCGAAAGTGCACCTACACACACACACACACACACACAGAGGAGGTTTGGGAGTTTTTCTGATCCCTGGAATGAATTTGTTGCATGCCTCTTGTGCTCAAATAACAGGTAAGTTATACAGGGCGTACACACAAAGGAGAGGTGTACTTCTAGCTGAACTAAACCTTTTAAAGTACTTGGAAATATGAGTGATATCTTCAAGAGCATTTGCAATGGCTTAAGGCAAGGGAGATGGAATGGTGAGCTTATAAAGAGATGAGGAGGTCGTGGTCTGCATGTCCTAAAGCAGTGACTCTCACAAGGGAACTCAGACTGAAGTCCGTGTTTTAAACCCATTGTTTCGCAGATAGAGAAATGCATGTCAGGGAAAGGCATTCTCCTGCCACTGGTTACAACTACAGCAACTAAAGTCAGTGAGATTGCCTTGGTATCCTGCAGCAGGAGACATGGACTCCAGGTGGTGTGTGGACATTCTGCCAGTGCTGGAAGGACTTGCCTATAAGCTTGTCAACCTTCCCCAAAACATGAGTCATGGCTGTTCCACATTCTCCCACCTGTAATTGCTTGTTCAGCCCTCTGGCAATATAAGTCCAGCACAGGCACTGCTATTAACACATCTTATGCCTCTTCCATCAATGTACTTTGTTTTTCTGTATGAAATATGCAGCCTGATACAGAAATTGTTCCTTCTCCAAGTCCTCCTCAATTAATCAGGACCAGCTAGACTGAATGTTTCTTCAACCCCAACCGCTGCAGAGACAATCCTTTTATGTGTGAGGATATATAAAGAGGCTTCCAATCCTTACACAGAATGTGTTAAATAAATATGATTTTCAGGCAACTAACCTATTGACTGTTAAGGTTCCATCTACCTCAAGACATGGGTGCACAGTGGAACCCAAACTCCTCAATTAACAATGTTTTCTTATAGGCTGGAATGTGGCAACTTGCTCTGTAGGTAAGAAAAATAAAGCAAAGCTCAAGAGTGGTCCGGCGCTCCAGCCTTGTATCTTCACACACAGTACTGACTTGGGTGCCCTGAGACATTCAGCTTCACACTGCTCTCAAACATTATAACAGACACTCTGTACTTTCCCTCAGATAGATGCTCAAAAGCCAAAGACTTACACTAGTAGTCACAAGTGGGCAACCAAAGCAAACAAATCTGTCTTGGAGGATCCTGAAGAGCCGTCTCAGAACAAGAACAGTCTGTGAATTTCATTTCACATGGCAGTGCCCAGTGGTCCTAGGAGAGTCTGTGTACTTGGCCCCTTGGGTTTATCTGTACAAAAGGCTTTACAGGTAATTGAGAAAAGTAGGATTGTAAGCTTCATCTTTACAGGATAAAATTTTTAATGAGATGATTGTGGAGAGAAAACTTGAATAAAACCCCTAAGGTGACATGTCCACAGGTATCCGAGCCAGAACCACAAGGGCTACAAGTAAGAACTGTGTGTTTAAAATACTGTAATTACAACTACAAATTGTACTTCAGCCCAAGGCTTTACAGCAAGGCTGTAAAAAGTAATATCAATTTTAATCTTTAAGGGCACTTTTCTATATTTTTCATCTTCAAGGCTAAACCCAACTAAGTCAGTCCAGGTAGGAGTTGAAAAAAATATGAGCCCTTTCTCCTTGAGCAATAAATATTATCTTCAATATCAAAAGCTGGAATGCTACCCAGAACACTGCATAGCTCCTTGGGGAAGCTCAGTCCTGGGTCTGAGAATCTATCAGAGCTGAACAAAAGCATCCAGGGTTGGGGAAAGTACACTAGATCAATAGACAAGAAAATCTCTCACCCACGACCTTTGGTGATTATCAAGCAGCAGGAACAGTTACTGCTTTCTTGGTCTTAATGTGGGATCCGTGACTCTCACGGTGGAAGGACCCTTGGGTGAAAGGGTTGCTTATTTGACACTTCTGTCTTGTAGTTCTCCCTCTTCATATCCCAACTGAGGAAAGCTCTCTTTATTTGAATTGGTGCTAACTCTGCAATTACACACTGCAAACGCTCTAGCCTATGGTACAACACCCTCTTTCAGGATCACTTCTACAGAGCTCAGTGCTTTCTCTCTGGAGTTTCTCTCTCTAGTTTGACACTGGAGATGAGGAAACAGGAACCTGGGCATAATTACACTTCTGTCCTCCTGTACTACTTTGTGTGTGGTAGCTTTCATCCCACCTGAAGATGGGCATGTTACTATGGTTTCAGGAAAAAGAGGGACATCTTTATTCCCTTCTGCTACTGCTTGGTCTTCTGCTAGTCTACTAAAAATGAAAATTAGTTCCTGATTTAGAAAGATCATATTTAATCACAATAGGTATTTTGTAAGCAAAAAGTCTTCCCAGAATGCTCAGACATGATTATTTGGGCCTCCAGTGACCATTTAAGAATGCACTTGCTGGTAATGAACTATTATTTAGAGTTGGCTGAATAATATTAAATGGATAATTTATATAACAAATGTTACAATTTTTTAAAAACAAATTATTCATCTAGTTTAAAAATATTATTCACAAAGATAGGGGCAAAGTGAGTTATTAAATGTATTCATCAACTAAGTTGTTCAAGTTTTGCAATATATTTGACTAAATTATTCAGCTTATTCATTATTCATTCAATTCTAATTATTATTATTATTTTAAACATTTATGTAGCAATATTAGTGCACTGACATAAGTGGTCAGTGACAAAAATGACAGGTCTTCTGATAGGTCCACTAAGGTGGACAAAGGCATGATAAAAATGGGCTTCACCTATACTGAAAGGGAGTTAATGACCTTTACATCAGAGGTTACAGATTTGTGCCTATGCTCCTAGTTCCAGGAATCAAAGAACTGCAGAGGGCCTTTTTCCCTGTATGACTGGGATAAACACGTTGTTGGCAGCAGTGTGAAGTACGAGGTCCTGCAGCTGGGTCACAATGACCCCATGCAGTAACACAGGCTGAGCTCCACAGAAGCCTGTCTGGAAAGGTGCGTGGAGGAAAAGGACCTAGGGGTGCTTGTCAACAGCAGCTGAATGTGAGCAGGCCTGTGCCCGGGTGGCCAAGAAGGCCAACGGCATCCTGGCTTGTGTCAAAAATAATGTGACCAGCTGGATCAGGGCACGGACTGTCCCTCTGTAGTCAGCACTGGTGCCTTAAACGCCATGTTTAGTTCTGGGGCCCTTCACAATGAGAAGGACACCGAGGTGCTGGAGCATAACCAGAGAAGGGCAATAGAGCTGGTGAAAGATCTGGAGCACAAATCCCATCAGGAGTAGCTGAGGGAGCTGGGGTGGTTTAGCCGGGAGAAAAGAAGGCTCAGGGGGAACCTTGTCACTCTCTACAACTGCCTGAAAGGCTGTAGTGAGGTGGGGGTTGGTCTTTTCTCCCAGGTAATGAGTGCTAGGACAGGAGGAAATGGCCTGAAGTTGTACCAGGGGAGGTTTAGATTGGATACTAGGAAATTTCTTTACCGGAAGGGTTGTCAAGCATTGGAACAGGCTGCCTAGGAAGTGATTGAATCACTATCCCTGGAGGTATTTAAAAGTTGTTCAGATGTGGCACTTGAGGACATGGTTTAGTGGCAGACTTGGTGGTGTTATTGTTGGATTCAATAATCTTAAAGTTCATCAACCTAAAAGTTTCTGTAATTCTATGGTTCTACTAAAATTATAACTGGCATAGTAATGTCAACCTAAATATGACAGCAGCCTAAACCAGCAGCTTGGAGGACTCTGATCATAGGTTTGGAGTTTAATTCCGAGCCTATGGCTTCAGGAGCAGATGATGAGAACTTTATTAATCCTAACATCCTGGGAGCATACTGCAAGTTAGCTCCCTTTGGCTTCAGGGGATGTGCTGCAGCAAGTAAGAGAGTTCTGCCACAAACTCTATAGTCAGGATCATCACAGAGCTGTGAGCTGACCCCCAACGTGTCTGCTTCTTGCCCTGCTGTCTGACCATCTCACTCCACAGAAAGCTGTGGCAAGAGTGGCTGGTAATACAGCACATCTGCTTATCAATAAAACCAAGCTTTTAAAAATTTATTTTTTTAAATAAAAAGCTCTTCTTTCAAAGAACTGATGAGATACACCTTGCTTTGGACTTCTTAAGTTCTATTCTATTACTTTATCAGAGAGGCAAACCAGTTTGATAGAGAAGAAGGAAGCAGAAATTGTCATGTCGTACCCCCTAAATGAGGCTTAATGACAGGGAGACTAAAATTCTTTCCAAGGCTCATTTTTGAAACCAACACCAGATTATCTCGGGTTTTTGTTTCCCAAGATATGACAGATGAGAGTCTTTTTTCCCTGAATGCTCCGTGGTGAAGCAAAAGAAGAGTTGAAGGCTGCCATTCCAGGTTTTTCTTGGTTGTTTATTATTTCTTATCTATAAATTCTTTCTGTGCCTTGCGAAGGTCTCACAGCAAAGGCATGAAACAACTCCCCCTGCCCACGGCAGGCGGGCAGAACTTTTATACTACTTTCTACGTATCTTTTATTTACCATTAATCACCAATACCTACTGCTAATGTTAAACATGTCACCTACCTCTATCCTACACCAATCCCTGTGAACCACTACAGCAGAAAAATGGATACCAAGAAGAAGAACAAAAAGAACAAGAACCACACCCAAGTCCACCATATTTTTCTTTTGACCCCTTTCTAAAAATCCTAATATTCTACATTTGCACCCTGTGATTACTTAACTACTACTATTACTAATATTTTCCTTACATTCTCGTGACTTGTAATTCATTTCACAAGCTGAAAGCTCTTCCATGGACTGAGATCCAGGACAGTGTCTCTCTGGGGTTCTGTGCAGGGGGGTCCCTGACCCCCTGCTGTCTCTCAGGGCTCTGTGCAGGGGGGTCCCTGACCCCCTGCTGTCTCTCAGGGGTCTGTGCATGGGGGTCTCTGACCCCCTGCCAGGATCTCAAACCCTCCAGGGCAGTCAGAGGAATGCCCTGAACTCCGACAAGATTAGACCCTTCCTAGTTCTCCTGAACATTCAGAAAAGAGGGTCAGTTCTTCTGAAAGAACAACGTAGCTCAAAAACTAGAGGATTTGAGTGGAATGTACAAAAATTACTGTTGCAAATATACGTTCCTTTTCTTCAAGGAAATGGTTCTCTTTCTTGTTGTTTTGTGATATAATCTATCAGCATTCCTTTTCTCTAATTTTCTGTCACAGACTAGCACATGTACATGTATGTGGATATATGTCCTCTTTTCAGTGTTTCCTATCTTTCAATTTTGCTACTAATTGAAAATTAGAACTCGTGAAATAGCATCTGATGTTTCTGAAGTAAGGAGTTATGGCACAAAACAGGCTTAAAAAACTGCTTTCCAGTGGCGTGCTGCATATCTGAAAAGCCCAAATTGTAATTTTTGGAAAATGCCTTGTGAAATAGTTGGCACTGAGTGGAGCTGTTTCATGGTCCAGCACATCTCTCTTCTGTCCCAGTTGGGGTAGGTCTTATTATAACCCTGACTGCAGAAGGCAGTTTACTTCAGATGAGACTAGAAATTTAGAAATGCATCAGAGATATGAGTTACATTGACAAAATGCAAGTTCTATACCATCAGGAGGGGGGAGTCACCCCTCCCTATACATACATATATATATATATAATTATTTTCCGGTCTGGAAGCTTCATGCTAAACATGAACGCAATCTTTGAGCACTGAACTGTAACCCTTCTGGGCTGCTTTCTCGTTGATAAAACTTGAAAAAGCAATTTACTCTCTTGGGCCTGTTTAAGAATTTATAGTGCAGAAAGGGGAGGGGTAGAAAGACAAGCCACATCCTTTTATCTCTCTCCAATTCCTGCCTGTTTTGTAAGAAGTGAGATGGAAGGGGAGGGGCAGGGAAGACACACACACACACCCACACACATCCACACCCACACCTGTGCATGCACAGCCCAAGGGAATGGCAGTTTTCCTTTCCCCTGCATTGTATTCCTGCCCCTTATTTTAGAGAAACACTTCCAAGCATCCCTTTGCTCTCCAAGAGGAGAAGCAGGGCAAACATCAGAGCCATTCCTGAACTGTCTGGAAATCTGTGAACTCTGAGCTGACAGAGAACAGACACCCCTGGCTTGCTTCCCTCCTGGCAGGCTCCATTCTGAAGAGTGCAAGGAACTGTTTTGTGAATTGAAAGCATTGCCAATATGTTTTGTGAAAAGGGGCTCTGTCTGGAGTCAGTGTAAATGCCTGGTCCTTTGGGATGAGAAGTGGCAGTTAAGTAATGGCAGATGAGTTATGGCAATTAAAAATAAAGGATGATCTAGAGGAAGAGATGGACTGAGGAGAAGCTTGATGTTTGATGAGTTCTCCACCTTCCCTTTTCCACCTTCCTGAGCATGACAGACTGTTTGATTCACAGGGCCAGTGTTCCAATTCATATGAGATCCTTCTGCTGCAGCATCTTCAAGCACCCTGGCACCTGGTTACTGCTTTGGTGGGCTGAGCTCCACTCATAGCCTTCCTTCCTGCTGCAAATTGCTCTTTGTAAAACCAAGCTTGGAAAGAGTCTGTGACCTTCAATACCCCTCCAGCCTCAAACTAATTATCATGGAGGTTCTGAAAGCTCTCCTCCCACTGATATTTCATCATAGCTGATATGCTGCCCAGTCACTTCTCTTTCCTTCTGCTGGTGTTATCTGTGCCTCATCTAGGATAAGGCTCACTCCTGTATGGATCTGTGTGACTTAAAATTACTTCTTTGTGCATCATGTCAGCAATTCAAAAGTCATCGTGTGTTTATTTTGGCCTGATGAACCTCAAATATGCTTGTGTCTTAAAGGACTCATTTATTCATTTTAAAGACTGACTGAAAACATCCCTATAAAACCAACAACATTCAAAACTAGATGATCCAAAGCAAAATGGACCAACAGAAAGGATATGAGATTACTGCTGAGTGTTCACATTAAAATCATGCATACTAAGAACTGCAATGCTTAGGCTGAAACAATGTTTTCCAGCAGCAGCCAGACCTGGGGAGAGCAGAGGGATATGCCAGCTCATGATTGACTTCTATGGAGATGTAAAAGGCACAGAGATGACAGCTGCTCATATCTAAACACAAATTAGCTGCAGCAGTGCTGAAAATAGTAGCATGGAAAAAAGTGCTCCTAACTTTCCCTCTCCTCTCCACCTTTCCCTCGACTTCTTCCCTCTCAGTTGAATATCTTTCCATGCTCATACCCAGATGCTGTGCAGGATGCAAAGAATGTGCCACATTCCATGCCCCACTCCACTTCCAAACATGCATGTTTGTGCACATCATGTCTAAATGTTACTTTTCCCTACATCATCTTGGGCCACAGCATTTGTGAATTTTCCTGTGGTTTGGCTTATTTGTTGGACCAGACTTAACTAACTCAAGGCATACTCTTGAATCAGAAGAAAGATCCAGAGTCCACACTGACTGGCAGAGATGCCATTACTAGGAAGACCATAATTTCATGCTGCCCAGAATTTTGGGTGTTTTCTTGAAAGTCTCATTTTTCCAGAAATACTTCATTACAAGTTCCAGCTTTTTTTTTATAACTACTAGGAGACAACCTGTATTTCAAACACTCCATTACTTTGTGCTTACACTAAGACATCTGAAGGTCCTGTTGCATTTCTAGGATGTCTAGTTCTACTGTACAGATACATTCTTTTAACGCTTATGGCTCATGTGGATAAATGGTTCAGCTGAAAAATGAATTTATGAACTTCAGGTTTTTGAGAAAATTAGTCCTTATTCTGGAGCTGTGCTTGTTATTCAGTAACAGTAGATAAACAACACCAACATATTTGAGTCCAAATTGTTCATCACCTTTACTCAGAAGGTGGTGAGGCACTGAAAGGAGTTTCCCAGAGAAGTTGTAGATTCCCCATCGCTGGAAGTGTTCAAGGCTAGGCTGGATGGGGGTCTGAACAATCTGTTGCAGAGGAAGGTGTCCCTGCTTTTGTCATCAGGAGTTGGAACAAGGTGATCTTTAATGTCTGTTCCAACCCAAACATTCTGTGATGCTGTGATCACAAAGCAGTGTGTGGAATGTTGGCTGACCATGCTCAGCTGTACTGAGCAAGAAACACACTGGGGGCAGCGTGATGTTTCAGTCTCCCTGTCAAACCATTTGGAGCAACACCCAGCTCCATTTTACATGTTTAAGGCTGGGACTCATAGTATGTGCAGATTTGTGGCCATGACAGCGGATTCAGGGTATTTACTGAATATGCTGAACTTTTTGGATCAGAGTCTCTCGCTGTTTTTCTAAGAACTTAGCAAAAAGATAATGAACTCGAGGTTCTATACCTACTGTTTCCAATAGAGAAAAATACTGTATGAAGCTGAGTGGTCTTCTGACTCCCCCTGCACCTGCTCATTGAGTGAGAAACAGGCTTTTAAATGGCCTGAAGGAGAAGAGAAATAATTTCATCCTTTGGATTTTAAGGTAAGTAATCTTTAGGGAGTGATAGAGAATTTTTACCCTCTGTGTATACTTTTTTTTTTTTTTTTTTTTTTTTTTTTTTTTTTTTAATGTGAGTTAGGAACAAGAGGGTAAGTGAAGGAAGAGGGATTTACATCCTGGATTATCTAAAGCCTCCATTTCTTGTAGAGGAGTTCAGGTCCCTGTCCATTGTGGTTCACCAGAATTTTGTAGCTGTGTTACATCCTAAATTAATGATTAACTAATGGGGTTATTGAGTTGGGCTGCATTTGGATGGTCTCACCCACTGATGAATATAGCTTTAATCCTGGATGTAAATCTGTCAAAAAGGAAGTTTTGTCAAAAGTAATGCATTTCCTCATAACTCCCACAAGTCAGTATTTACAAGGAAGAAGCAACAAAATATTTTGCAGTGTGACTGTGGTGGTCAAAAGGTAATCATCCATGCTAACATTCAGAAAACATTTGGTATTTTTGTGAATAAAGTAGTAAAAATAATAAGCACTTGAACAGGAGGGTCCTATGAATAAGAGCAGAGAGAATTTGCATTTTTTGGGGGGGATTATCTTTGCAACCCCTTCTGGTGTAACTAAATCTGCTCAAATCACCTTTCTAAAGAATGCTTTGTCTGTCAACTGCATCAGAGAAGCAGTTAGGCAATTTTGCATGGTTGTGCTATTGAACTGAGCCTCACATTGGCTTTAGAAAGCAAAAAAAAAAAAAGAAAGGAAAAATAAAAAAGTACAAAGAAAAAAACCCAGGATGTAGGCTTGTCAAAAGCATCTGCATATGGGATAAAGAAGAATGCAAGGCAGGGCTGTGAACTGTACAGAGACTCTGGTACTGTGGCATGCTGTGGGTTAAAACTCATAAATAAGAAAGGGCACATGGCAAAAGGCACTACAGGCAGAAATGAAATTCAGTTCTTTTCTGCATGTCTGCAGGATATAAGTCAGGGGTGCACATGGGGTACACATGCTGAACTCTGAGATTATGCACAGCAGTCCAGCAGCATATTTGCTCTGCTGCTTGCTGGCCTGGATCATAACCTGATGATGTGAGTTCCCAGCCCTAACATCGTCCATGCATTTGCCATGGCTTATATGCCTGATATTTCTTTCCAATAATAACTTTCCTTTAGGCACGGTTATTAAGGCCTCCGTCACTGTGAAATAGCTTGTGTTCAGTGAGGCAGGCTTTTAATGGGATGTGATGCTGTACAGCAGAGTTTCATCTACTACATTCAAGAAGGTCAATGATGGACTGTTTACTCCTCTAATCCATCTAATTATGGCAGCTTACAGAAAACTGGAGAAAAAGAATTTGTGC
This sequence comes from Nicator chloris, assembly GCA_013400495.1. Taxonomy (NCBI): domain Eukaryota; kingdom Metazoa; phylum Chordata; class Aves; order Passeriformes; family Pycnonotidae; genus Nicator; species Nicator chloris. The sequence goes on along the minus strand of WAAE01018517.1, from coordinate 8,589 downwards.
CATAGGTGATGCTGAGAGAGATCTGAGAGCATGTTGATTTAAAAGGCCATAAATTATTGTCTAAAGTATATACAGAATAGCTTGTTGATCTCACTGTAAGAAATAGCACTGACAATTCAATCCCCCCTGGGTGATGGCCTGTTACCAGATGCCATAAAAATTTCTAGTTTCTTTTGTCTTGCTTTGAAGGGTAGGAAGCTCAAAACAAAAGCTGCAGAGCTGTCCTTATAAAGCTACATCCAAGTATGGAAGGGAGAAGATGTAGAAGGAGAGTTGCTGCATTAACAGTAGTCACAGAGCTGGGGGCTGTCTGGGGAGACACACAGAGTGTGTGCCTCCTGTCTGCTGCCACATGAGCCTTCTGCCATGCCCCCTGCCCTGGCAGCAGCACTACAGCACCCACAGGGGTGAACGTGGCCTTTGATGACCCACCAACCTGGTCACACCGCACGTCACAGAGCAAAGGGAGGAGGGAACTCTGGTGCAAGTCGAGCATCATGTCTGTAAGGATATCTTTCTTGGTCACTCACTTTGGAGTTTAAGGACGTACAAAGTCTGTCTGAAACTTTTTGCTAGTTGTCCAATGAAGACTCATCTCCATATGGATTGCCTGGGTTTTCATTCACAGAAGGGTCTCTGCCTCAGACTTCAAGGAAGATCCACTTGTGTATGAGCAAACTATTTCAGTGAAACTTGATGTCTCCTCTGTCAGACTGAGCGGGTTAAAATTCAGCACTCTGTTTGTTGGACAGTAGAAGAGGAAATGATACTCACAAAGCACAAGGATGTAAACTTCTGGTAGGAAACCAGACCAAAATGCAGCCTCTTTTACTTCTCTACATAAACAGCTGAAGTTTCAACTATTGCATCACTTTCTAGAATGCTGCCTCTTCTGCAGCCTTATTACTTTCTACTATTGACATTAGCAAATCTTCTAATTTGTGGGTTTATTTTCTTACAGTTGTTGTTTTTGCATATCTCAACATTTTAAAAAGGGTTCTTTCTTCTCCCCACACCCTCCCACTGGCCCCTCTTGCCTTTATTGAGATAATGTGTTTTTATGACTAATTGCATCTAATTATCTATAAAATAATTAGTATTTCTTATATAAGCTGCCTCTTGGTTTTCATTGAGGTGCAGGAGGGCAACAAGGTAAAGAGTTTGACAATTAAAGCTTCATTATTATGTTCTCCCCTTTACATTCTGTTTAATAAATCCTTCACAGCAGAAATGAATACACTAGAGCTCATTTGAGACCAACATCATGAAGAGCTCAAGATTAGTTTTTCATCAAGGTGAAGTAGGGAAAAAAATTTCTAATTTGAGGAATTAAGAAGTAGTTATATAGAAAAGATTCTTCTTGCAACCTGTTCACCAGATGGCCTGCCAGACACAGATACTAGGCTGAGAGAATTATTATATCTTGTAAATCAGAACTCAAAAATGTGGAGTCTGTTGAGTGTGTGTGTGTAAGGGATGCCATTATGGTGACCAGGGACTGAAATAAGGGCCTCCAGAAATATAAGCAGGAAGGGCTCCTGCATGTGTTGCCATGATGTGTTACTCTCAAATCCTGAGAAGAAGAGTCCTGCTAAGTCTATAGCAAGTGAAAGGTGCAGATATTGTCTTTCCTATTCTAAGGCAAGACACCAACATGTCATTGTACAGCTTGCATGGTGGATGCAGTGGTTTCCCTGTGCTTTTGAACAGGGATGAAGTGCATGAAAATTTTGCTTTTAGGCAGAGCTCTTGACTGGGTTAGGAACCTGTGTAGGTGAGTGAAGCTGTAGCTTTTAAGTATACACCTTTAGTTTATTATTTATTATTTATTCAGTCTGAACTGAATTGCACTTGCAGAATGTGATGGTCTTTCTTCTGCCAGTCAGTAAAATGTGCCCAAGTGCTCTGCAAAGCCACAGTTCGTCCCTCACTCATCCTGCAGGCAGTGAAACCTGTCCTCCCTTCTTGATGACATTGTATCATCCTACCCCCTTGGACCTGAAGGCTTTGCCCATTCAGCCATAAACTGTTAAGCTGGCAATGGCATGAGGAAGTAGGGACAGGGAGGCAACAAAAAAACTCAGTGAAGTTCAGCTTTACCAAGGGATTTAGATTCTTAATGGCATTGGTAGGCTATGTGGTTATGGCCTTGGTAATCCCAGTTTCCACATAAACCTCCATGCTTGGTCTTCAGAAAGGGCAGGCCATACTGAAGAGAAGTTTAGGAGGCTAAAATGGAAGTGATGAGCAGGAATTAATCTAGAGGCAACCTAGAGAAGGCATCAGGCAAAGGTGTTGCATGAAATTCACTCTGTCTGTCTCTAAGTGTTTTAGTGAGTTGTGATCTAACTTTCCTCTTAGGATAGTAAACACAGGGAGTAGGAAAATGAACACTCATGAGAAAAAGAGCATTTTATTTCCCTGCTGCCTATATTTAAAACAACATGAGGGGAAGCAAAGCTGATAGCTCACTGGGAGGTTAACAGGAAGGCAAAAAAAGAGTAAATGTGTTGATGGAAGAGCCCATTGTCCCCTACAAATCCCAGCTGCTCACTGTATTCTTTCCCTCTAGTTCCTGAGCAGTAGAAGTAAACACAGCAAAAACCAGCAGCTGGGACTTTTTTGCAAGGCAACAGCACCAAGCAGAATTCCTGCCTCCATATTTTATAATTTGTCTGAGGGCTACAGACATCTGTTCAGACGGCCAAGGGGAAAAAAAGCATGAGGGATTCAGGCTAAATTCGGCACCACTTAGGAAAGATGCACCTGGCCTGCCATTTGTTATGGTCTCTCCTCTCTGCTTTGTGATTTATATTTTATAAATCCTTTCCATTGTGGCTCCCCCCACTTTCCTCCTTCTGTTCCAGTTTGATCAGATTGCAAAGGTTCAAAGTATACTCCTGTTACTCTAATTAAAGTAATTTCCCTCTGCCCTCCCACTTAAAACAGATGTATTGGAAATCCCCAGGCACCTCCTCTCTGAGCAAAATTGAACACTAAAGTGTAAAACTGCATTAAGACAAATTCCTTGTGCTAACTGCTTTTCTCTATGCAGCAAGAATGTGCAGCAGTGAAGGCATTTCTCCATGCCAGCAGGTCTGGTTTATCCTCTGCAGAGAGTTCATGGTGGCTACCTGAATCCCTTCCTGCAACAGCTTGTCACTTTCCAAAAAGGCTTGTAATAATAGAAGCTACCAGATATATCTGGCATGATTTGGTACTTTTACTGCCTCTCCCAGCAATATACTGGTGATTCCATGCCCGTGGCTGGTTTCTGAATTTAGCATTTCATTTCCAGTGGAGGATTGTGCCTGGCACACAGAGATTATTTAGGCACCCTTATCCCTCAACTAGGTCTAAAGCTGAGAGCAGGAGAATATAGCCTGAGGTAAAACCAGACTTGCAGTATTAAGTCATGATATAATGAAAATAGGGTCAGTAAAATACATTTCTATGATTATGCTTTACAGAAAAGTGCCAGCTCTTGCATTTTAGCCAGCTCATGAGGTAGCTAATTAGTCTATGTGAGCTTGTCCAGGAGAGCATTTAAAGTTAGATCTCTTCTGCTATTTGTCTTAACTGTCCCTTTAGTTCCCCCTCCTCCTCAATCTTGTTTAATGGAGATTTATTCTCCATATGTTGTTTATAACCAGGCTTGATGCTAATTTCCCTCTCTTGCAGCTTCTTTAAAACACTGCAGATATAATGCTGTATGTGCCTTTCCCATCTGCTCTGAAAGGATAGCCCATACAGCAGAAAAAATCCATATCTCTGCAGAGAGTCATTCCATCCTGGCCAGATCTTGTCAAAAGGCCTCAGCACAAACACTGACCAACCCAAGCAGCAAAACAGCCATTTGGCCAGCAAAGGTTACTTTAGCCAGTCAAAGCATCATTGGCAGGCTGTGGGGGACGGCAAAGACTGTATGGTGCAGCCAATAATGCTTGTTGGTTTTGAAGGAGTAAGCCCTAGTTACATGCAGAGTTTTAAAGGGAAGTAGAAGATTGAGGCTTTTGTCCTTGCATGAAGATATATCATGTACGCTGTGCCTACACTGGCCTGTCCTGGAGCTCTGGCTGTTCTGTCCAGGCAATATTCCCAACCTGTGCACGGTCACATACATACAACTCTCTATGTCAGCAAAACCTCAAAAATACCCAACCCTAGCAGCAGTCTTCAGCAAGCCCCGTGCTTTATGTGTGAGTAGAGCTGCTCTGATTCACCAAGTCAGTACCAGTGGTTTGGGTACAAAAACAGCATTCCTGGATCCCAGAGTCAAACTGCTCCTTCACCCTTCATCTCATCAGAAATGCAGAGCTGTGTGACTCCTTGTCCTCCCCAGAAGCCTACACAGGTTTACAGTAAAAAGGACGACAAGATCACTAATAAAGACCTTTCTCCCTTCTCTGCACATTCTCTTCTAGAGACAGTTTTCCTCTCTAATTTTGCATGGCACACTGGGATTTACCATCTGTTTCAGAAAGTCCACAGATGAGCAAAAAAACATTCTGTGTCTTATAGGAGAAGAAGAAATCTTTGAGCACCACACAGGCTTCTGACAGAGCAAGGTTTTGGAGAACATTTCAATTTAATGTTGTAAACAGTTCTGTCCCTCCCTAAGAGCTTCCCACAGAACAGACAAATTTTGCACTGTCAATTCTCAGTCGAGCTCTTGCTCCCAAGTCTGTCATTCTTAGGAAAACTCCCATTTCTCTCTCCTTATGGGTTTTTGGGTTTTTTTATTTATTTTTTTTTTTTTCTGGTGGAAATATTCATTACACATCAATTCTACCCACCTCTGTGCTGCATTCAACCATTGACACCCAGCCTTCCCATGGCACCTTTAGTCAATGTACTATTCCTCAAAGGTCCTAAAAATTTTGAGATTGTGTCTAAATCAATTTAAAGTCTTTCCATTCTTCTATTAAATCAGACTGGACTGATTTATGCTCTCTAAGACAAAGCCAGCCTGCCAAACACTCAGTCTGCATATTTGAAAATTTAAGAAAATTCAAAGTTATATATTTCACATTTCAAATATTTCAAATATCTAGGATTGTAAGCAAGCATCCAGGACAGCACACAAAGCATCCATTTTTAATTAAAACTTATAAATAATTAATATTATTCAAATGTTGAAATCCAATAGCCTGAAGATTACTGCTGCACTAATGCATAAACACAGGGAAAAAATCCAGTCATGCATGCTGCAAGAGCATGAACTCGATGGGAAAAGGTAGTGAACAGGCAAGGGTAGTGACCATCTGATGGATAGATATTATATGGGATCCCAGAAACCAGCACAAAATGTGCCCTCTAAAAAAATGCAAAGACAAAATCTGAAGGAATGCACTTAGGCATGATTTTTTCATTAGAAATCCCTTATACTAAAACTGATTAACATTTAACTACTGCCAAAAATTCCACAATTATCCCATGCCTCACCAGCAACTCCAGGTCAATAACAGGCCACAAAACCTCATTGCTGGACATGGATAGGTTCCTGTATACTATTTTTAAGCCTGGCAAATATCTGCAAGTAGATTTGGATTTTCTGTTCAGGCCAATTGTCGTTCGAGAATAAGGCGAGCACTTTAAAAAATGTGTGTTTAACAGAGAAGGGGATACCGATGTGAACATGTTCTAGAGCAAGCACCAGTGGCAGATTTACAGGATAAATGATGAGGCTTTGAAAAGCAGGTTGCACAGGATACAAAGGACACCTTGTACCTGTGAGGGTTGACATATGCATATGCTGACAAGGTTTGCACAGCTTGCTTGTGTGTATATTTGTTTTGCACACTATACTGGAAAGTGAGAAGAGCTTGAACAGGCATGAAGACATGCACCTTAAATATGACACAAATGAGAGTTAGTGATCATATATTTGCTGGAGGATGCTACAATTTTGGGCATTTCTGGGGCTTTACAAGCTAATTTATTTGCTGTTTCTTATGAATTTGTTTCGTGCAATTTTTTAAAATAAAAGCCAAACATAATAAATTGAAGCTAAGTAATGAAGGTGTCTGGGGCCTGCCCAGACATTGGATGAAAAGGAAGGTCCTAGTGGGAACAGGAATAAAAGATCAACTTACACACATGTGTGGATATGCAGGGCAGTCACAATTTTGATTCTTTTCTCCTCTCCTCTCCTCTCCTCTCTTCTTCTCCTTCTTCTTCTCCTTCTTCTTCTCCTTCTTCTTCTCCTTCTTCTTCTCCTTCTTCTTCTCCTTCTTCTTCTCCTTCTTCTTCTCCTTCTTCTTCTCCTTCTTCTTCTCCTTCTTCTTCTCCTTCTTCTTCTCCTTCTTCTTCTCCTTCTTCTTCTCCTTCTTCTTCTCCTTCTTCTTCTCCTTCTTCTTCTCCTTCTTCTTCTCCTTCTTCTTCTCCTTCTTCTTCTCCTTCTTCTTCTCCTTCTTCTTCTCCTTCTTCTTCCGCTTCTGCTTCTTCTTCTTCTTCTTCACAAAAGGGTCATGTGCCAGGCTTAATAACAGATTTCTGAATATTTCACATTTCTTCCTGGAGCTGGTAGCTTTGGTCCCAGCAATGGATAATCCATAGCTTTCCGGTAAGCCATTGCTCTTTTCTCTGCCCATTCGCACAAAATATAATGGAAGGGAACATGTCGGAAGATTCCTACTGCTTTCACAACTGATTGATATTTGACAAAAGCTCTTCTGCTGCTGATTTCTTCCAAAGATTCCCCAAGGGCAATGTTGGCCATTCTGGGGAGGGTCGACAATTGTGGGCAGAACCTTCTGCTCCAGCAAACTGAGCAGCAGTCACTGGTGCTGATGGCAGGAGGAATTGCAGATCTCCAGGGCTCTCTCCTCCTTAACAATGCTCCTTCCTGTCTTCCCTCTCTATGCTGAAGAATGTAGATCACAAGTCCTCAAGCACTGTAAAATTCAGTTTTTCTTACTCTGCTGAAAACCACTTAGGTAGCACTTTGTGCACTATGCAGAACACATCCCTTTACTACAGCAGAAGTGTTGTAATAATCTATCTGAGTTGACATCACAGAAACTAGTCTTCCCAATCACAGCACCTCACTCTGCTGCTATCAACCTGAAATAATCCCTCTAAAAGATGGTTTCCTTCTCAGCATTCTTACAATGGCAGGGCACTCAAAACCCTTCTCTTTTTAGAAGTACCCAGACATGAAGCCTAGCTTCATTCCCTAATGTGGAAAAGAGCAGTTAGAACTAAGAAGTGTAATCCAGCAAGTCCATGTTTAGACAGAGTGACAAGGGAGACTTCAGCAAAGGAGACCCACTTAGTCCCTTGTTCCTTTAAGGATAACAATTCACAGTTATACTTTTTCTTCCCCTGAGTGTCCACTTCAGCTGGACTGTAATACAAGAGGGCAGGACACTCACAGGTTTTGGGACTCTAAAGATTTTGGAAATGTTTTGGGATAAGATTATATGGTGCTTCTTAAGTCCACAGGCCATTTTTAGGAAACATAATGTTTATCCTTTCATGATTACTGTGCATGCAAAGCTCTCCTTCTAGAATTCTGATGGTCCATACTTATTTTTGACAAATGAATAGGGAAAAGAGAATGTTAACTGTGCCTCAAAAGTGAAAATCCTGTTCTTTCTTATCATACTTTGACAGCATATCCTTTGAGGCAAGGGACCATGCTCTTCTGGCATGTCCATGCAACATGATCACCTCATTACTCTTGTATGTCAAATGCTCCTGGTTATACAAGCCACAAGCATAGGAATGGAAATCAAAGTCCTGATGGAAAGCAGTCCATTAGGAAACCATTTCTATTCTAGATAGAGAAACTGGTTTCTCAAGGTTGGCTCTCAGTGAAGACAGAAATTTGGTTGTGATTTTCCAGGTGCAATGATAGAGTGTTAGTTCACAGAGTTTCACCAGAGGCAAATATCAATGAACTAGTGAAAATAGGCTACTTTTTCATCCATTCATCAAGATGTCAGATCACCCCATCCAGAGGCAGGAAACCCCATAAATATTGCAGGTAGATGCAGTATGCTTTTAGAAATTTTATATGTTGTTTTTTTGTCCAAGTCAGGAGTCACATTAAAAACAGCAGCAGACTCAGATTTACATGGATGAGAGATAAAGAGGAGAAAACAGCCTAAAAGTTACTAAAAAGATGTCTGCATTTTGGCTAAATAATTGATCAAGTATCTATTCCTTATTGTATTAAGAAGGACGAAGTATAATAAATTTCCTCTTAAATGGTTTAAATTAAGGTTAAATTAAATCTTGGAATTGATAGTTAAAAATTTTAAAGTGTATTAAATTGGGACGGCTGCATTCCTTTAATATGTTTTCTTGTGGCCTATGAAATACCTATGCTGAATTGCATTCTTCATGTTCACAAATATCTTCAGTTTTGGAAGATACTGAAGTACATAGGAACATATGCATGAGTTGGCTCTGCAAATCATGCTACATTGGCTTTACATGGTACTCTTATTCACTGTCAATTTTTTAAAGTTGGTGCACACACAGCTCTGCTACACACTTGAAACAAAGAACACTGATCCGAAGGGAATTGTATTAGACCCATGGGACCTCATTTGATCTCTGACTCTTCTTCAGCTCTCCAGG
>WAAE01018516.1:0-41094 GCA_013400495.1 Nicator chloris | reverse complement strand
GTGTGTGTGTGTGTGTATGGATCAAATAGATTTTGAAGAACAAAAGATCTAACCATAACAAAATCCTTCAAGTTCAGTGCTGCAATAAGCCCTTCCCTATTTTAACCTTGGGTTAGGTATCCCTCACTTTTGCATTCACAGACTTCTAGAGAACTCAAAAACTGGAGACGTTCAGAGAGAAGAAAAATAATTTTGAATGAACACTGGATCTACTGTAAGATGTTTTATAAGGTCTGATGCTTGTGTAGTACCACGGAAGCTCAGAGCAGACATGGGATTGTCTATTCTGGTGATTAATATTGATTGTATTTATGTGAACTTGGAATAAGGTCAAAAGCTAGAAGGAATGAAAATGTAATTGTTAAGAACTTCTTTTTCATTTATCCTGTGCCCTAACCCTAGACATGGGGAGCAGTCTGAGCTCCATCTAGACCTTTGGTACAGGGTCTAGTACAGGCTGAATGAGTCCTTTGATATTAGGGATTACTCAGCTGCAGGTTTGGGATGTGACCAGTCCTTTAAGTTGCAATTCAGATAAGTGTGGCATCTCTTTTCTCCTTGAGGAAGTTCTCTAGAATGGTTAGTCTCATGAAGTGCCTGTTTATGATTTGAGGTTATCTGTGTAATAGAATTAAAATTCTGCCGTGCATTGAGACTCTTTATTGGGCTTTCTGGTTAAAGAGTTAGTGTATGAAATATAAACTTTAATATTGAGCTATAACAATTTTTAAATGTCCTTTTCTCTCCTTGAGTTCATTAAGCCTCCAGAGAAACTTTCAAAGCCCATTAGTTAGTTTCAGCTTGGGTTTCTCGTCTCAATCTTAAACAGCAAGAAATAAGATTTAATGACTTCAGAGGTCATGACTTCCTTGTCTTATAGTGTCTTGGTTTGGCGAACTGCTTCATTATAATCAGAACTGTACTACTTGTTTAATCCCCAAGCACTGAAATTTAAAATATTCTCTTTCTCACTTTCAACTTTTTAAACACGGCATTTTTTATTAATCATTATGAAATGAAGATGTAAGCTATTTAAGTACTTTGTTGAAGTTCAGAGTACCAAAGGTGTGTTATTCTGTGTGATCCAGTTTATAGTTTAGAACTACAATCAAAAATGTACTCACTTTGCTCACAGTAGTTTCTGTTGGAAATGTGTATCAAGGTAGTATATAATCTAACAGTCAGGTATCTGCACTAGAAAGGAAGGAAAATGTAACAAAGTGTCTATTTGTTGAAGTAGTTAAACAGAAAATCCATCTAGAAACAACTTAGTCTATTAAACGGTAACCTTTTGTCAGAATTTAGTGCAGATACCTTATGTAATTCCCCCTGCCTTATCTAGTCATTAGTAAAGTGCACCTCAGCAAAAGATTGGTGTTCAAAAGTGATTGTTATTACTTGTTACAGTAATAACAAGAAAAAGGTAGTTTACCAGATTCTGGGTGTTTTGGAGAGAACTGCAGTTGACAATATCCCATGACCCACAGGGGCTCCACTTGAGCCTCCTAGGAAGTATGAGTAAGTTCAAATCTGTTTCATTGATTACCCAGACTTATAGGTGCATTAGATTTCTCAGTGTACCCTTGCCCCATCTCTGGATGCATCCTACCTACACTGATCAGCTGTCTTTGATCCTGATCATCAGGAGAAAATCATTGCTCACCCTTCATAGCTAGAGTACTAGTTTGTATTACCATTGATTCAACAGGACCACAGAAAAAAATTAGGTTGAAAGAGGCCTCTGGAACTCAGTTAATTCAAAAACAAGTTTAATGTGACAGTTACATCAAGTTGCTCAGGGCTGTGTCATATCAAGTTTAAAAGGTCTCCATGGATTGAGATGCTTTAGCCTCTCTGCACAACCTTAACTACTTTCATTGTCCAAAGGTTTCGTTAAAACCAGCCAGAACATTCCCTGCTGTAAACCATTTGTGATGCCTCTGATCCCTTAGCTTTGTATCTCTGAGTACAGTCTGGCTCTATCTTAACACAGCTTTGTGGAGAGGAAGGCTGTAATTAGCTGGCTTCTGGGCCAAACAAACCTGCTTTCCTTGTCCTCTCCTCAGATGTCACTCACCTCTCCCACACTCCTAATCAACCCTATGGTCGTTTGCTGGTCTCACCCCAATTTCTCTGCACCATGAAGTGTAAAATTGGACACAAATATTTCAGAGGTAACCTCATTAATGTCAAAGAGAGGGAAATAATTACTTCCCCAACCTGTCCCAACTCATCCAGGGTTTGCTCCATCCTAGATCCATAATTTCACCATGGTTACAAAATTTGCATGGCTCCTGTTAGGCCATTTCTCCAATTTATTGCAGATAAGTTGTTTTTATGTCCTGTGTTAGTTTTTATGTGAGTTCTTCCTCAAAATCTGGCCTTCAACTTGATAATATTTCTACAAAGGTCATTGAATAAGATATTTACACTTTGAAACCTTGAGCAATATCACAAAAAACTACCAATTATGCTACTCTATAGACTCAAAAACTCACTTCTCTTGTTCACTTTGAACAGTGTATCTCTTTGAAATAACTAAATTATTACTGTATTGCTAACATCAATGTAAAAAACCATTCTTTGTTCTCCATATTTTTTCATAAAACTGTAGCCAATTTGTCTCTAATCTAGGTAGACCAAACATTATAGATCCAGTTATTGGATCTATTTTTGGTATTGGAAAATCCAGTTCCGTTGTTCCTATTTGCTTCCTTGTCCTTTTGTGTTTGGAGATGGCTTCTTGTGAGGATCTATTTCTTGATGTTCCTCGGGACAGAGGTTAAGCTGAAGCTGCCAAGCCTGTGTTTTCCAAGATCTTTCTCTTACATTTTCCTTTCTCCATTCATATGGGTTTTTGCTGATGAAATTACTCTTCAAAATTCATCCAGAATTGCCTTTCACTGACTAGGGGAGCTCTATCAACACCACTGGATGAACCCTGCAGGTGCATATACTCATTTAAAAAGCAAGAAAATGGATGTTCTCTTTACTGTCATCCAAAAGGCAAAAAGATGAGCATGATTTATGTCAAAGTTTACTGAATGTAGCTATGGACATAGAAGAGACCATCTGCCCGTAGATGTTTCCATCTATGGAGGGCAAACAAGTTTCTTCACAGCCAGCCCTTGCTCTCTTTGCATAATTTTGTGTACATTCCAAGGGACAGATGTCAAAAAAACCCCCTCAGTCTAATCCTTTCCTTACTTTGTTACTTCAGTGATAATCTAAGTTTCAACTTGTTGTTATTTTTAACTTGGATTATTCTTGGTAAGGTACTAATTTCTCCTGTTTTTGTCAGTGAAACAACCCTCACGAGAGTGTGAAACTTGTCCATGCCCAATTATACGGGCTTGTACAGAAGCAGCAGTTAACACAACCACGTGTTTTTGGGATCCCAGATCCCCCAGGCTGAGCTACAGCTGGCTCTTTTGTCTAGTGAGAAGAGCTGTTTGGGCTTTACACATTTTTGTACAAGAAAATGAGAACAGTGTTTCAGACAGCTAGAAATAGTTCCTGAAGGAGAAAAAGTATAGCTGTCTGAGTTCATTACAATTGACGAGTCCCTTTATAACTGAGATATTTTTGATTTACTTGATCTGCAGTTGAAAGTCTCAAGAGAAAGCAAGGTCATAATAAGGGCTACATTTTATTTTAAAATCAGCTAATTAATGCAATAGCTTCCTGGACTTTCCAATAGCTGCAAAATGACATTTTAAAAACAATGTGATCTCTAAAATTATAAAATGCTTTTAAGAAAAACTTTTTGGTAATATAGTCTTCCAGAGACTTTATTACTATATGGATAAACCTCCATCTGGGTCTTTAGTCTTAGAAAGTTGATGGAAATATGATTTATTGAAATATACAGGGTATTGAAGGATGCTGTTTAAATAAAGTTCAAAAATTGGCAGAGTTTTGGAATCTTAAACTGAGCCTCAGGCAGAGACAAATATTATGATAAATATTATAATAAAGTGTTTTGTAAATGGTTTTATATTTCCATAATTAAGTCTGCTGTACTTTTATTTTTAAGCTGAACAGATTGAATTAATATATCCTTAAAAATTGTGTGCATTGTCTAGAGTTGGACGAGACATTGTTCTTTTGTCTGGATCATTATTAGTAGTAGTTTCTTCTGTATGTCTCAGTAGTACAAACTGAGAGCCCCAAATGTTTCACATAATGAACTATCTGGTCTGCTACCAGTTTCAAGTCCTTGCATTTCATCATGTTCAATATTTGAAAGCGGCTGTCAATTTGCTTGCAACCATGGATAAACAGTAAGGCTGTTGTAGTTTGGAATGATATTTTCTGATGTAGTGTGTCCACTGAAACCACTCCAAACCATGTGTTGTTCACTAATTCACCTCTCTCGCTGACCTCCTCTGGGACGGGCTGGAGGGAAGAATTAGAGGCACAAAAAGTAAAGCTCATGGGTTGGGATAAGAACAATTTACTGCAAAAACAAAGGAGGTGACAAAACAAACAGTAGCAGCAATGACACTAATGGCAGAGGGTACAAGAAAAACACAAATGATTTGCAGGCAATACCCCTGAAAATACCCAACTGCTCTCTGCTGCCATGCTGTTCCCACTTGGCAGAGAGCCTTTCCCCCATCCCCAGAAAATGTGGAGTGGTGTAGAACAACCTCAGGGTCCTGGACATACCACTTCCTGGCCACTGCAAAATATTCACCCTGTCCTGTCTGGACACACTATCTTTATTTTTCTAACACATAGTGAAAAACTTGCTGTTTCTGTTGACTCTATCATCAGACTTGACCACCCTCCAGCATCACTGAAGTGTTAAAATTTATGCTGGAAAACATGTACTGTTACCACAGTTTGATTTCACTTCCTTAAAAGGAACTTCCATACTTTTCTATCAAAACATAAAGCTAAATTTTTCAAGAAACAGCTACATCTACCTTAATGTTATTTCACAACAGGGCAGTGGTATTAGAATCCAAGATCAAGTCGACAGCAGTGACAGCTAAGCTGTATAGTTCCTTCTTTAAAAAGGAGACACAAAACAAAAAAATCCCCAAACAGGCCTCCCAAAAGCTGATTGGCTAAGCAAGGTCTAACCCACAGATGTTTCATCAGAAACCATTTCAATCAAAAAGATCCCAAAACCAAATACACTCCCAAAAATGATTGGGATTTGTAAAACAGCTAGTGTAATTCAGAATATTTGGTCATGTCAAATTTAGGAGAATAACTTGGAATAAAATCTACTATCTTCATAATTTGAAACTACTACCCAGATCAATGGCCTTATATCTAATGATAAGCTGTTATATTAACTCAGAAAATAAAATTGATGTGTCTGCAAGAAGGAAGTCCACATTCCTTTCCTTTTGAGTAATGAAGACTTTTCTCACTGCTTTTCCCAGAAGACCATACCAACTTCATTGGCTGAAAAAATGTACGTCTCAGTGAGATTTTCAAATTTATATTATAGGTAAGGTCATGCTTGTACATAATGTAAACAGTTTTCTGCATAGTAGCATTGCAAAGGCACGTCCGAGGCATTAAACATCCTATGCAATTAACACTGAGAAAAGTCACAAAGTATATATCGTCTCAGTGAGATCTCTCCACCTCTCCCTATACTTAGAACATATTTATGAAAAGCATCCACATAGACATATGTATTTCAGGAATGTGGAGTGTTTAAAGGAAGCTATCACAACTCCTCGTCCCCTCACTTTTCCGCCTTATATTTCCTTTGTTTCAACAGCCTAGTGGCCATCATGATTGTGTTTGGCTGACGAGTGATTTGCCCCATGACTGAGGTCAATACAATGCAGCCCCAGCAGGGAGTGTTCCCCTCTCAATGTGAAGCCCTTTCCTTACCTGCTCTCTCTTGCATGGTTACAACAATTCCTACAAAATCTTCTCTGTCATGCAGGGATTTGCAGTCTTTGCAGGAACTTTGCAGGGGTACCCAGAGGGATGTAGCCTTTTCTTCCACTAGATTAAGGTTTGTGGCAAAGTGAAAGTGGATCTGATGTCTGATGTTACCTTGTTTGACCTGGGACCAGCATCGCTCAGACTAAAGCTCCTCAAAGTCTGTTTGAGGCTTTATCACTTGGCCACTGCAACAGTTATTACCTTAAAATTTCAAATTTGAATTTATAGCTGACTTGCAAATCATCACAAACTGTCTTTCAACCCAAATGAAACTGCAAGGCTGTTATAATCCTTAGGTAAATAGTATTGATAAGACTATCAGCGTCTACTTTTCCCTTAACTGTGAGATTTCTTCACTAAGAGATGATGTGTCTTTATTTCAAAACAGCAAATGCCTTGAGCTGGTGGTTGCTTGACATATAAATTAGAGAGAACTCTAAAAAACTATCCTTCTTTTTCAGTGATCCTTTTATTGATAATAAAATACAAATGTTAAGTAATAGTGGAGAACCCAAAGTCTGGTTCATTCAGAAACTAAATGCTCTAAAAAGTGAGCAACTGTCAGGGTTCGCTAATGGGTGCGGGGCCCTGGTGGTTCATTTTCTGGGATCTCAGAGTACAAAAGACACAGCAAGGGACAAAATCAGTCTGGTTAAACAGAAGTTGCACTTGTATTGAGTGCCAACACCAGTGATGCGATAGAAGGGAAAGAAAAGACAATAAAAGGGAGAAGAAGGAAAGAGAGAGATAAAGTCTGGGATATAGCTACCAACAAGAATGGAGCCCTCATGGTCTGCAGGCCAATGGAACCTCCGTAGAAGGGGTGGGAGTCCTCGTGGTCCTGGTGGTCCGATGGGTCCTCCTTTCTGCTGGGGAAGATCTTTGAAAGAGCTTCACTTTGAGACTGAATATATAGGTCTTTTCTGAATCGAAGGCAGCTGGCCAGAGCAAAGGCGGGGGCGTGAGTTCTTGTGATCGTGGCCCATAGGCAATGGGGGAACAGGGCAAGCCTGATCTGTTCAGCACAGGTATACTGTAGCTTCCATTGTTTCAGTCAGGACAGCCAGTTCAGTTCTGCAGCCAGGCACAGGCTCCATTGTTCCTGCACTGCTTGTATTGGTCCAGTGAACACACCTGCAGACCGAAACTTGGCAGACATCCCACCTCAGCCAGGCCAGGGGCCCCCCGCCCCGCTGCTCCCAGAGTCTCAGTCTTTGCGGTCTCAGTCCTTGGGGTCTCAGTTCTCAGAGACAGTCGTGAGGCAAATGAGGGATCTTCGGACGATCTCTTACAGCAACCTTCAAAGCTTTTAATGTGGGAAAATTACTCTGATTTTGTGCACATATATCAAGAGAAAATGGGTTTCTTATCTGGACTTCCTAGCATAATCATCCACATCAAATACCTAGTTATGCTTTTTGGATGATGTCTCTTCTACTTCCATTACTGAATGGCCAAATAATGTGACAAGCATTGAAAGAGAGGAAGAAGGACTGTTTCCTCAAGGGCTGGAAACTGGTTTGGATCTAGTAAAATTAATGCACATGTACTCAAATACACGAATACAAATGGGCCACTAGTACCACGGGAAGGAGAGAATAGTATGACTTCACGGATCCATATATTGGGGTTAATTGTAGGACAGAAGTTACCTGAAATATTGGAGATGAATAGACATTTTGAGAAGGCAGAATTCACTTATTGGAATTTGGAACTAAGGTACACTGCATTATCCAGAAAACTGAAAAACAAATCAGCTGTGCCTTCTCTTGCCTAAAAAACATTCAAGTATATTTTCACTGGTTTTCTTTCATGTTGGAAATTTTTCAGGTGTGCAAATATTTCACTTTTAAAGAAAAAAATTATTTCCTGTCATGTTTGTGTGTTGTGCAAATGATGACCTGGTTAGCTAAGGCTTTACATGTATAGAAGCAGATTGCAAATGTTTCTGTGGTAGAATTAGAATTTAGTCAAGTGAGTGGATGTTAAAGTGTTATGCTGATGCAGCCACAGAAAACATAGATTAAGGGGAGTACCTACTGCACCTTTCTCTCTTTACCATGTCTCCTTTTCATGTGTGGTACAATTCTCTGCAAAGCCATAGTGAAAGAGAACATTGTCTCACTGTCCAGAGCATCCACATGCTTCTCACAAGTATGACAGGACAATAGCAACTCTGTAACCAAAGCACTGAGGAATTTCTTGTCCTCTATCTGTTTTTACACATCCTGATCATGTGTGGTTTTCATGAAAATGTCCATATGGTGATGACAGGCTTGGCTCTATAAAGCAAGATTTGCACCCTTTTTTACTGCTTGCTGAAAGGCCTCAGAGGGCCTTGAAGAGAAAGAATGGCTTTGAACCTTAACAGGTCAGTCAAGATTTACAAATTATATTTGCTTTGTGCGTAAATTTACTTCTTGGTGAAATCATGTTTTTGACATGCATAAAGTTCATGCATATCTTGATGTAAATATGAAAAATAAGTTTATAAATGAAATAATTTTATTGAATAGAACAAGTAATTATGAAGGAGTAATTATTTCCATTTATATTTTATCTATTTAGAATTTCTACTAAATTGTTGAAATTAGTCACTCATAAATCTGTTTTCTAAAAAATCAAAACCATAATACTGCAGACATCAATTGTAATAATTTCTGAGTCAAGTACCAGAGCTAAATATATACCTTAGTCTTAGACATGGGCTTATCATAACCCCACCTTAAGATGAAGTTAGTTATGATAACAATTATCCATGCAGAATCTTTACTTGAAAATCTGACAAACTTTTCTCCACATCCTCTGTGGTTACAGAAATGTTAAGCCTCCTCAGAAATCCCCCTTTGATTAATTTTATTACATGCACATGTGTCTTTATTGTTCTAGTTAAAAATGGAATAGAATATGATGAATGTGATAAATACCTAGCTACCAGTCTTGAGGAAGCTGGCAGAAAATCTTGCCAAACAATTTTCAATCAGCTTTCAAACCTGGTCCTGGTCGGTCCTGGTCAACCAGGGAGGACCCAAGTGACTGGAAGTTAGCAAATAATATGTACACTTACAAGAAGGACAGGAAGGAAGATCCAGAAAACTACAGGCTTTCCAGTCTGACCTTGGTGTCAGGCAGTGGAGCAGATGATCTTGAGTGTCGTCATGTAGCATGTACAATATGACCATGGGATCAGGCTCAGACAACATCATTTTATGAAAGGCAGGTCCTTCTTGACCAACCTGGTCTCCTTCTGTGACAAACTAACCTGCTTGTTGGAAGAGGGAAAGGCTGTAGATGTGCCTACCTGCCTTCATCAAAGCTTTTGACACTCTCTCACTCTCATTTTCCCTCAGAATTTGGCTGCGCGTGGTTTGGATGGGTGCATTGCTGGCTGTGTTAAGGCCCTGCCGATGGCCAGGCCCAGAGTGTGTGATGAATGGAGTGAAATCTAACTTGTGTCCAGTCGCAAGTGCTGCTCCCCAGGCTTCAGGGTTGGGGGCAGTTCTGAGTGTCAAGTGTTCAATATCTTTATCAATGACTTGGATGACAGGATTGAGTGTCCTCTCATTTGCAGAATTGGCCAAGAGTGTTGATCTGCTGGAGGGCCAGAAGGCTCTGCAGAGGGATCTGGACTGGCTGGATTTGTGGACCAAAGCCAGCTGGATGAGGTTCAACAAGATGAAATGCTGGGTCAGAAGTTTGCATCACAACAACTCCAAACAGTGCTAAGGGCTTGAGAAAGAGACTCTAAAGATGGAAAGGTGCTGGTCAACAGCAGCTTGGCATGAGCCAGCATGTGCCTGGGTCAGGTGGCCAGGAAAGCCAATGGCATCTTACCCTGTGTCAGCAACAGTCTGGCCAGGAGGACCAGGGTAGTGACACGTACTGGGCACAGCTGAGGCCATATCTTGGGTCCTGTGTCCAGTTCTTGTCCCTTCGTGAAAAGAAAGACACTTAGGTGTGGGAGAATGATCAGAGAAGGGCAGAAGAGCTGGTGAAGGGTCTGGACCACAAGTCCTGTGAGGAAGCTCAAGGAATTGAGGCTGTTTAGCCTGGAGAAAAGGAGGCTTAGGGAGACATTATCACTCTCATCAAACTACCTAAAAGGAGGATGTAGCCAGGTGGGAGTCAGCATCTTCTCCCAGTGGAGAAGTGGAAATGACCGCAAGTGGTACCAGGGGAGGTTTAGGTTAGATGTTAGTAAAAATTTTCTTCACTGAAAGAATTGTAAAGCATTGGAATAGGTTGCTTGGGAAGTAGTTGAATCACCATCCCTGGAAGAATTCATAAAGGCATGTAGTTGTGGAACCTGGGACATGTTTTAGTCATGAACACAGTGGTGCTAGCTTAATGATTGAACTTGATGTTCTTAGAGGTCTTTTCAAACCTTAATGATTCTAGGTTTCCATGACTCTATGAAACAGAAAATAAATTTTCCTTCAGGTTTCCAGAAAGCAAAAAGCAGAGGGAAAATAAAAATTTCATAAGCAGTACAAATTTAATTTAAACTAGTGAGGGAGCTAATAGAACACCAGCTCTTCAGTATTCCATAAAACCAAGGAAAACTGAATGTTTGGATGCCATGCAAAGCAAACAGTAATGGTTTTATACATACAAACTTCTTATTATAGAGTGAGAACCTATTGCATCTTGTTTGATCCATAGAAATTGCCCAAGTACCTGCTTTAAATTTTCAATAAACACTAAATAATTCAAATCAGATTAACCCCAGAAGAGAAACTAGTATTTTTTCTTAGTCAGTTTTACTCATGCTGATTTTCAGGATTCTGCAGATGAACTCTGGAAAATTCTTTACATTAAAATCTGAAAGCTGCCTTTTTCCAATAAAAGGATATCAAGGCAGAGACAACTTGGAAAATTGCTATATTTCAATGGAATAGAGGAACAATTGCTGTAACATCCAGTTTTGTTCCACAACATATTGTGTCCAAAACTCAAAAACACTGGAAGCTGAACAGGCTTGTTTGAGACATGACCCTTCAGTAAATTTTGCAGTGGGTGTGCTAAACTACATCAGGAGTAGATGAGAAAACATCTGAGATGTTCTTTAAATTCAGTAAATATTTTCAGCAGATAGAGACACCATTGTATTTCACTAAGGCACAGTAGGTAAGTGACATCAACTCCTATAACTCTCTTATTAATCATGAGGAGCTCTGATCAGATTAATGGGTTTTTGAATCATACTATCTGCAGGATGTTTCCGTATAATTTCAGATAACTTATCAGAACACAGATAACTTAGAGAGCTGTGTAGGTGAGGTGTAAATGATGGATTAGATTCAAGTTTTTTATGAAGCCGGTGTAAAGGTCTAGATTGACAAAAAGTCAGGGAAGAGTTTTCCTCTGTGTTTGATGCCCATTTGCAAAGCAGGCTGTGGATAGGCTGCTGAACAGATTGCTGACCTCTCTCCTGACTGCCAGAAACTGCACTGGTGGGGGCTAATTCCTAGCTGCAATACATCTGCAGCATACACTGTGAAGTAACTCTCATTTTTCACACCATTTATTCTTTTTTTTTTTCTACCTTTGGTTCCTGGACACTCATATTACTGTGTCTTCATTGTCTATTGCTCCATATTAACAAAAATTCTGTCTTGGCCAAATGACTAAAAATAGAATTTGAAAGCTACTGTGTTGATTACAAAAGCTGGGATGCAGATAGAAAACTATCAGAGGGGCTGTCATTTTTTCATTCTTTGGCTGCATTTGCACTTGGGTAAGTCTCATGAGTCCTTCTGGACTGTGTCCTCATTGGATATCATTTCAAAGCAGCCATGTGGTTTTGAAACAGAATTCCCAATATTTCAACCAACCACATGTAGCTTTAGCACACACAGAATAAACTCCTTCCACAGGAAAATTGTAGAGAGTTTAGCATCACTGTGATTTTCCTATCTAAACAGGGGTATTAAAGCACCTCTAAAAAATTAACAGCTATTACTTTCGGTCTTATGTTTATCAAGTAGTGACAAACAGAAGAAGGTCATGGTGGACACAGCAGCCTGTATTCATAACCTAAAGACGACTAACAAAATATTGGCAATAAACTCTGCAAGCAGTCAAAACATGCATGAGATAGATGTGCATAACAGAAGGCAACCATTATCTGTCATATTGTGTGATTTTGATACCTTTTACTTCAGCTGGGTTGGTTCTAAATCGTATCCACTGATGATCCACTATCAAATCTTATCCCACTTAAAGAGTGTCTGACTTTGACTTCTTAGACAAGGCAACTCAAGCTGTGACCATATAAAACATTGTTTTCTTTCCAAAGGGCAAATGAATAGGTCAACATAGTGGCTGTTTCGAAGGTAATCACTTACATATTTTTTCTTGTCATAACAACATTGTTTTGCCCCAGAAAGGATGTCTAGGATATATTTTATCAAGTCGAAAAGTGTTTTATGTACACTATGGTGACAGCACATACTAGCATTATAATTGCTCCAGGGCTTTTCAAAACTGCTGCAGAAAATAATACTTCACTTAATTAATATTTTGGTGAAAATATCCCTTCTGGTAGTGTAGGTCCACTGGCATAACACAAATACAGATAGAGGGAGGCATGAGGTACACAGGAACATAAGCAGAGGGGAACTTTCACTGGTTACTTCACTTGTTATCAGTATCTTGTCAGCTCCCTGGAATAACAAGACACCCTGCTACATGGTGATTTCTATTCCATTTCCAGCTTATAAAATCATAGACTATCATTTTTTCTAGATAACACATAAGCTGTACAAGAGAGATAAAAATTAACTGAAAAGAGCTTACAGGCCATATGTAAAAAGGTAACAACTGATTTCTACATCATTAGAAATGGACTGAATTTTCATCACAAAGCTATTTCAAAATATACCAATTTCCACATCTAGGATTTTTTTTTTCCATTGGGAATAAATGTCAAGAACTACAGTCAAAAACAAGGTAATTCCTTCGGTTTTGATGGGAACTCCACTGAAATGCATTTATTTTTTACTGTTCGTTATTGATTATAAAAAGAGGTTTTTAGGGGCAATGTGGAGACAAGAAAAGTACAGGCAGGCTAGTAGATTGCTTTTGCAGTAAATTGTTTGATGTACTCCTGGTTTTAAATGAGAAAATATCTTCTAATTCAAATATCGCTACTTACTCAGGTTTATCACTTTATATGTGTGCTTTTGAGGGCTTGCATATTTGTATAAATTACCCAAGGCAGCATTACCAATTTTACAGAGAAATATCAAATATTAATAGCACAGTTGATGAAATCCTGACGCTCCCTTAGGAGTCTCACAGTATCCAAGGAAGACTTTCAGGATCCAAAGAAGTTACCAACCATAAAGCTATTTAAGTAATTACATAATTTAACAAAAGCAAAACAGTTTTTATTTTTTTTCTCACAAATAATGGAAAACATTAAGGTCTGCAGGGTGTACAGGTCTGCTTAGATCTCAGACCATATTCTCACATTATGTTTGTGGTAATTAGAATATCTTATTAAAACTAATTCCCCTCCAGTTCTCTCACAGAAATTCTCCAAGCAATAACTACAGTCTTGCCAAAGCAAATTCCTAAATTATATCATTCTCTTTTGGGCAATCCCCTACAGATATTATTTTATCAGTACTGAAGAATCCTACAAATGAAAGGGAAATGTGTTAATATTTTAAAGCTCATCAGGTTTGGAAATCAGTCAAATCAGTTTCTCACTTGTTTCTCAAATACCCTCTTCAGATTTTGGCATGCTTTCCCAATGTTACTCATCTCCCATGGTATATTGAGTTTTACGGATATCCTTTTTTTTTTAATTCCCAGATTTTCAGTATTTATTTTATTGTTCTTTCTTATATCTAGACCTTCCATTTTGGCTCATTTCACTAGTCCGTAATGGATATTTTCCTGCTGCTCCATCTGTCATCTCCAGAGGTCATTAATGTAATAGTGCCTGTTATCCTACTTTCCAAGCCAAAATCTATTAACACGATGTAAATGAATGGTATAAATACAACCCACAGTTACAAGTGTCCCATACTACTTGGAAAACAGAATGAAGCAGCAGCGCTCACCTGATGACCATTCCATGGCCAGAGGGTATTTCCCAACCTTGGTTAAGTAGTCTTCATTCCCTGTTCTTCCTAGAAGTGGAGTCTTACAAGAGGAAGGAGACAAATGAGTTTTTAAGCTCCAAATGAACATTTTACATCCAGTCCACCCTTCTGTCTGGTTCTCTAACATATTTTTAACATACATTTAATTGTCTTCTACTTAGCTTCATGTTTTTACCACACCATAATGTCTTTCACTCTAGTACCAATAACTGTCAGCAGCAACACACTGATTTGTCTCCAGCTAAAAATCAATACACACCCTATTGCTTTTCAGGCTGTCTGTCTGATTTCCTTTGCTTGTAATCTTGTCCAGTGGTCCACAGAGAACTCATCTCACCTGCTACTGCCCATGCCCTCCCTGTCTGTGCTGTGTTAGCGTCAGCAAATGCTTGCAATTTGCCCTAATCCCTTAGAACACCTTTTTTTTTTTTTTCCCCTAGGGAGGTGAAAATTGTTTTAGATTGCTCTGCTCAGTATCTTTCTTTCCTATGTAAAATTCAACCTCAAACTCAATCTGTCTGCTTTCTGTTGTGAGTTGTCTTCTTGCAACATTTTGGTATGTCACTTTCATCAGTGTTTTCTTCCAGAAACTTCTGTTTGTGCTGAGTGACTTTCCACTGGGAAATTAATTTCTTGTTGAGGTTTAATTCTGAATCTTGCAGAAGTATTTCAAACTGTGTCACTTCATTATTAAGACCATCACAAAATCAGCTCAGGTTCAAGGAGCTGTATCTCTCCTGCCTTTTCCCACCCTGTGCACACTCAGGGATTCTTTTTCTTTAAGGAACCACCCTCAAGCTTTGTACTTGAGCTAGTGATTGAACACAATCGTGGTGTTGGATATTTCTACATGTCTGTGGAGTCACTGTGAGTGTTTTGGTCAGACATTTTGGGGAAGATGTGGTCCATGCACACACATGCACACACACAGAGCACATATGCCAGCTCCAAGGATGACTGAGGCAGTAAATTCTATTCACACTCAAAACAATAGAAGGTACATGTAATTTCAATTGATCACCAGAGTCTCCATGGTATAAACTGAAGAATCTTTGCAACACAACCTGTAACTCCTTGCAGTTTGCTTAAAAATAGTTGAATGATTAGCTTTTTTTTTTTTGGTGTGCTTTTATTTTGAGACCACAGGAGATCAATAACTATACTAGCAAATACTACTTTTCGTCTTGGGGTCATATCAATACAATTTTAGTGCATTCATTTGTTTCGCTTAGGTTTATTCATTGTTTACATAATGTTTTAAGACAGAGAATAGAAAATAGAAATTCATGGGACAGAATCCTGTTTTGCCTAGACACTCCGAATAATGAAAATATACCGTTACTCAAATCATATGAGCAAATAACTTGATACAGACAATGAGAAGCACTGCTCTCAGTTAGCAGCCAACTTTTATTTCAGTGCTAAAAGCACACATCAATTGAAGCAAACACTTTGAAACCCAGCAAAATGGGTTTGGAAACTTCATAGGATTAACTTTTTTCAATAGGTCTAGTTTTCTGGAGCTTGAAGTGGAATGCAAAGAACTTAAGCTCTCCTAACGTGCTTTAACATTTTCAGTTTTGTACTTTCAAAATTTAAAAAAAAAAGAAAAAAAGACAAAATAAAGCATTTACTGTCACTGGCTAGGATGATATATAGGGCTAAGATTCCCACTAGTAGGAGCAAGCTGGCTTCCTATTCTTATCATCTGGTGCAATATCTTACCGTCTTCTATAAACTCCCTCTATTGATCTTTTTCCCCACTTCTGATTCTGACTGCAGTCATGTTATTTGCCAGCTCCCTGTTCACAAATTTTACGTGAACAATCAGAAAAGATCAAGTCACAGTGGGGAAAGGGAAAACCAGCATCACCTGAGTACCTCTCACCTCTTGCCATTTTCAGTGATAAAATTGAAGTCATTGACTGCCCTATGTGCCTGCAGTATAACAGGATACAGTTCACAGTGAAGTCCCTTAATGGGTCAGACCATTAGAGTGCACAACTCAGTGCATTCAGGCATGTATCTCTCATACTAATTGCATCCAATCAAATAACAAGATCACTACGGACTCTAAATCATTTAGGCTGGTTAAAATGCCACTGCTAAGGCTCTTTGTGCCATTTTCAGGGTGGAGCTGCTTCATGCTGTGATATGCTCTAGAAACAGAACAAGAAGAAGGAGGATAAATATAAAAATTCCTTTGCATGTTTGCAAATAAATATAACCTGTTTTCTTAACAGTTGTTTTAGGTGTATCATATGTCTTTTTTGTTAAAGTGAATGGTGCCATTCTAGGGGCTTTTATGGTGGTTTTTTTCTATTTTTTGGTTTGTTTTAGGGGGCTGTTGTTTTGGTTTTGGTGGGGGGTCAGGGTTTTTTGGGGGTTTTTTTGCTTGTATTTTTTTTGTTGTTTTGTTTGTTTGATTGACTGACTGTTTCTTCTTTCTGTTGTGGCTCTGCTCAGAGAGCTGCAGCTCTGAGTAGCTGCCAAGGGAGATGGTTACATACATATGAAACACACAATACATTCTCTGCAGATGCAGGACTCTGACTTACTCTCTTCCTCTAAACCCCTCCAGCTATCTCTAAGGATCAGAGGGTTTACACTCCCAGTATCCCCAAAGCAGTTCAATTTCTTTAAATCTTTTCGTGATTAAATTAAAATGCATGCTCTTTCATTCACAACTTAGTTTTTCAGCAATAAGTACTCCCCCAGTCAATAAATCCATCATCTTGCTTTCTACAGACACGTGCCTGCACCTCTGAAAGACCAGGTCATGGCAGGTAGCACAAGTGCTGAGCAGTGACCTTGAGCAGAGAAAAACTCCATTACCTTCTCAGTGGTCTTCCTTCATTTACTGTAGGCAAGTGTTCAAGTGCATTAGCAGAGAGCAGAGGGAAGCTAACAGCTGAATGGCAAAATTCTTCCAGCACTTTTCCCCCTTTCTTCTGCTAATTCAGAGAGCTGAAGGGACAGACACAGTTACACCTCCATTAGACAACCTGAAGTTGATTAAAATGTTGCATATCTGCTTATTGCACAAAAGATTGCTTTAAAAAGTGATATCTACATAACCTTTTTTGAATAATAAATATCAAACAATAAGCTGTCATTAAAATATCCAAAAAGTAAAAATGCGAGTCTAAATTTTTCGAAATTGCAAAGGTAGTTTACCTCTCAGATTCTTTTTATTTAGCCAAAATGATAAAGTCACTCTGTATATAGTAAAAGATGCAACTCTAAATTTTGTAGATTTCCATTAATAATAATGCTCTGAAAAACATAAATCAAAGGGGAAAATAATATCCCTGATGTTTCCAATGTAGTGTTTATAATTTTTTTTTTTAATTACATGTTTGATTCCCAGTATTTCTGAAATAATAGGGGTAGAAAGAGTAACTATGATGCAATTCTGACTAAGGTCTTCTCTTAGGTAGTATGTAAGTCGAATTTTGCTGGTACAAGGGAATATATATCTAGCTCTATGTATAATAAGGACCTATGTACCTATTCATGTATTCATATTAAATATGAACAGGTATAAATACAAATAGGTACATAATATAAATATATTTTGTGGGCATATTTCAGCACATATAAAAGAAATTTAAATGCCACAGGCACAAAACGCTTCATACAATATGAAAGTATCCACCCACCAAGTGTGTAAAGTGAAAAATCAAAGGTTAGAAACAGATATTAGTTTCAAGCTTCTCAGGCACTCGATGAGGAAGGGCTGACTCTCTCAGCCAGGATGAATTTTATTTTTGTGCACAAGATGTAAAACAAGCAATGGTCTTCAATGCGACCATGTCCAGCTCTCTCCGAAGTTGTGAGAGCACCAGGCACTGTCCTGCCTGCTCAGTGCTGGTGTGAGGGCTATTTGCAACGAATAATGTTGGACTGTGTGAAACAAAGGTGTGGAGGTGCAACAGGAAGGTACCAGTATTCCAAAGAACAAAAATTACCTCTGTTCCAAACAGTCACAGTAGGAAGGAAATTAATGTATTTAAGAGAAGGAAAAAACAGCAATATATTAGCTACTGGGAGGGCACCTGAGGGTTCCTCCTGCATGTTGGACTCTGATTTAGTGAGGGCTGAACATGATTTTGTGTCCCTGTAACTGCTGCTTTTTCCCTGCACTCCTTACCTCTTTTATCACAGCCCATTTAATTTGTTAAATTGCAAGGAAGATCCTGTGAATTGGTAGAGGCCCCAGATTGTTCAACTAGTGCACATAATGTCCAATGTTGACAAATTGTCTTAGAGTTCTCAGATGAATATGCGTAATCTGTGAAGACTCCTTCTCCCGACAAGTTTTCTGTCCTTCTGACTGCAAGTTTCATGACCTTCTGACTGCAAGTTTTAGCTGCCAGACCCTGAAGCCGAGGGAGGTGGCAGGTTGCCCCCGGACCCCAGCAGTCCCGGCGCTGACACGGTGTGCATCCGCAGCTGTCAGGGATGGCTGCAGGCAGGCTGCCTCCTTGGGCCGTGCGGGGCTTCTGTCTCCTCCTTGCAGAGGTTTCGCCTCAGCCTGCCTTGAAAATGCTGCCACAGCAAAGGCGATTTTCAGGATGTGCAGGCAAAAACACCCTCCTCAAAAACCCAACACACTCCCGCTGTGACTCTGTGTTATCATCCAAGATTTTTTTTGACACAGACTGTTCACTTGTAATAAATAAGACGGTTATGGCTCGGACTTTATCTATGGTTCTGAGATGACTTAAAAATCATCAAATTAATCATATTGCTGTTATCAGGCATAACATACAGCTTGGTACCCTAAAGCACAGGTAAAATAGAATTTTTGCTTTTTTTCAAATTCAGTTTTAAGACCAGACAGGATCATTATACCATCTGTCTGTTTATCCATCATGTTTCATCTGTTTCTCACTCAGCAGAATCCATTACAGTTTTTTGTCCCTAACAAACATTTGTAACTATGTGAGCGTAGTTACAAATGTTTGAGTTACCTAGTTTGAAAAAGCTGTCACACCCCAGTCAACATACAGATCCTCATCCACTGCTGTGCCTTGGGTTTGCCACTTTGTTGCACAGTTGCAATAAATTGGTCTGAATTCAGGATTAGTTTCATGTCCTTACACTTTCCAGCCAAAAGCTCATAATTTCTCTAAATGTCCGATGTCTCACATCTGCAATCATATGCAAAAGCCCAGCAAAACTTTTTCCAGAAAGGAATAACTCCTCACTCAAATAGAGAGAATCCCTCACTTTTATTGGTAGATTATTTTACCAGATAATCAGCATAATTTAAAAATGTGCTGTATTAGTCATTTGAATGTGACTGGGTCTAACTTGCAGCAATTCGCTCTTGTTATGAGCTTCACAGGTGCATAAAAGGCTCTTTAGTTTCAGGTAGTTTGTCCCTCTAAAGCACTTGCACACCATAATCAAGCTGTCTCTTCACGATATGATGAAGGAAATTGATAAAGTTTTGTATATTTCTTACCAAAAATAAAACTTCTCTCACTCTAGTGTAATTATTTGCTTTCTCCGATTTTCCACTTATTTTTAAAGCTATGGGGAAAAAAAAATCCCCTACATAATATTTATGGACAGTGATGTCATATTTCACACCTAGAGGTTTATGTGCCTTCTTTTTTTCTCCCGACTATTTCCCTGCTTATACATGTAAATATCACCTCAGATTTTAAGTCATAGAAGTTCATACAAAATTATTTGTCTCCTATGACCTTTAATCCTTCCAGATTACTGTTTCAAGAATGTACATGACCATTCTGTATAACATAGTGGTATGTTTTTTTTTCCCCTAGATATTGTTTCTGCTTGGAGTTTGCTGAAGTTTTGTTCTAATAACCTAAGTGTCCCTGTGCTAATCTGGGTTGATTTTATTGATCTCTTTCTGGTGTTGGGGGTCATAAACTGTGTGCAGCATCTTTGTGTAGACCAGTGAGTGACAAATCAGTGGATAAAATCCTGTCCCTTAATTAACTGGCTAGTTCACCCAGTCCAGTTGGCCTTCACAGCTACCAGAGCACACTGCTGGTTTCTGCTCAGCTTCCTGCCCACTCAGATCCCAAGTCCTTCTGCCAGAGCTCCTTCCAAGCAAGCAGTCTGCTAGAGGGGTTATCCCTCTCAGGGGCAGAATTTCCATTTTCCCTTGTTGAACTCCTTGTTTTAAACTTCCCCTAATTCAGCATCAGCCTCAAGCTTGGCATGAGTACAGCACCTCTGCTCCTCCAGGTTACATGATCGTAATCAGGACACATCCCAGTACAGACCTCTGCAGTAGTCCCCTTGACACTGGTATTAACCAAAATCTCCTGAGTACAACATCCAGCCAGGGTTTCCTCCATCTGGTAGTGCACCCATGCAGACAATAAAATTCTTCCTTGGATTTGAGACTGCTGTATGAAAG
This sequence comes from Nicator chloris, assembly GCA_013400495.1. NCBI lineage: Eukaryota > Metazoa > Chordata > Aves > Passeriformes > Pycnonotidae > Nicator > Nicator chloris. The sequence continues at coordinate 20,658 of WAAE01018516.1, read as the reverse complement.
GCAGTCAAAAGCTTTGCTAAAACTGAGGAAAATGGTACCAACTGCTCTTGCCTTCTCCACAAATCATCCTGTCACATTATCACACAAGTAATTATGTTGGTGAGGCATGTTTGACCCTCAGCAGATTTATGCCAGTGATTCTCCAACAGTTCTCGTTATCTGTGTGGCTTAACTTCTGTTTGAACTAATATTAGGCTAATCATAACATCTTTCTAAAAGACTTTCTTATTTTAATATCTACTCTGAGGAAAAATGGAACCAACTATACCCTCAACACATTTTGAGAAAAAAAGCTTGGAATAAGTGGCTGAAACATGAGCAGGTTTTGTTGCCATTCAGATAGAACTGATGGCCCAGGAGACAGCTCAGCAGGGACCTGGGTGCTAGTGGACAACAAGCTGACCATGAGAAAGAAATGCTCCCTCTCTGTAAAGAAAGCCAGCAGCCTCCTGGGCCAAGGATATCTATCTTTTTCCTGTCCAGCACCTGGCATGCTGACTGCAGTTCTGGGCTGCCCGTGGTAAGAAAGACATGGACTTGCTGGAACACACATAGGGCCTCAAAGAAGTTTAAGAGAATGGGGCACCTTTTCCAGAACCAGAGAAGGCTGTTACTCTTTACCCTGCAGAAGAAAAGGCTCAAGGGAATCTTGTCCACATGTATAAATACTGGATAGGAAAGAGGAGGGAGCCAAACTCTTCCCCGGAGCACCCACTAACAGGACAGTTAAAACCCATTAAACTATATGTGAACATGAGAAGATATCTTTTTCACTGTGAAAAGTGAGTAAGCAAGCACTGGCACAGATTTTCTAGAGAGGTTGTGGAGCGTTTTTCTTGAAGATACTCAAAACCCATCTGGACATGCTCCTGCACTACCTACTCTGGTTGATTCTGCTTGAGCAGAGAGATTGGACTGGAAGTATTCAAGAAGTGCCTTTAATTATAAATCATTCTGTGATTCATCAATTTCAGCTTTAAGTTCCATCTTTTAACCTACATAAATAATGTATTCTTTGATTTATATCTATTTTTCTTATCAAGATGGTCATATGACATCTGCCTATATCTTTTTAATTGACATTACTTAAAGGTGGGATTTTGTTGCTAGTTTATTCATGTTGAGAAGCTCATGGTCAGAGCTGAGGTGCACAAAGGCTTAGGGTTAAGAACTTTCAGGTTATGAGGACTGGCTATGACATTTCCAGTCTTTCACAGGTTATGATCTTTGCAAAATAATTCTAATGTCTTAAGCATATCTAATCTTGTGGTTTTTTTCTCCAAAGTAATTTGTATTCATGTAAAATGCAATGAGCACTTATTAATGGCATGCCTTTGTGTGTGTCTGTGTTGGGAAGGTTTATTCTGATGTGGTTGAGACCCAGGATTAATTTTGCAGGAACAGACTTGTTGATTTGCAGTTTTTATTAAATATAGGCATGAGTACCTGAAGACATCTTTACTCCACGGGGGGCACAGTCAGACACAAGGCACTCTGCCAGAAACACACGTTCTCCCTATGGGACAGTTACACACATGGACGATCATGGCTGTACAGTTGTATTAATTTAGTTATTTAGAATTGTTCCAGCTCCCCACTGTATCCTGTAGGTCCATTCTTGAAAGATAAAAGGAAGACTATAAACACTAAGGCTGAATCTCTCAAAGCTGGTGAGCCAAGAGATATACTAGATTAGAAAAGAATCTGAGTAGAAAGGGGGGTTTGAGTATTTTCTGATTACTTTAAAAAAATCCAAACAGGCATATCTACTTTCAGAGTACCTCCAGGTACATTTGCTTGACTCATCTTCCTTCCAACCTCAACCTACTCTCTGTAAACATTAGGGTAACCGTTGACTTTACAATCCTGTCCCTACTTGCTCTCTCTAACAGACACTTCGTTTCTAGATCCGTTTGATAGCCCAAAGCAGAACACCATGTGAAACCCCAAGCAAACCCAACCGACTTTTTTTTTTTTCCTCTTCTTTTTTTCCTCTTCTTTCCTTTTCCTTGTAGGAACAAGGCAGTTCATGTGATTTACAACACAGCCTTCCCTGTTCTGGCTGCTGAGCTACCACACATTCTTTCCCTCCTCCTCCTCTATCCCCCATTCCCAGTGCCAACGGCCAGCACCACCCAGCTTTTCTCCCACCCAGAAAGTCCTCCACACACTTAATTGGCTCTGTGGGTCTCTAAATTTCCCCTCAGAGGAGCTATCTTTTCTCCTTGCCTTATCACCCCCAACCTTCTCTCTAATAAAAGAATCAAATCCTACTTTCAACTTTCCAAGAGCTCAATCAGTCTCCCCTGCCCTTTTGCTACCCCCTTCAACCTTGCTCCGTAGTCTGCAGAGGCCATTCCTTTTATATATCTAATGAATGTCTGAAAGTTTGTAAAATTTATATAAAAGGTACTAGCTAATGTCTGATTTTCTGCCTGTTGTAAAAGAGGAATCTGACAAATCTGTTTTGTCTACTTTGAGAATAAAAGACCGTCAAAAATAGTTTGGTAAAACTGGCCGTAGTATTGCACATGTACTATTGTGTGCAGATGTATATACCTTTCCATCTGTATCTGCTTTTTCTGTCTAATCCATGAATTGATGGGCATAGAGATGATTCAGGCTCAGAATAGGCACAGGAAATTTTGGTGTTTCTGAAAGTGTTCATCCTGTTTTTGCTCTTCTACTGTGCAATGGCAGTGCAGAAACCTTTCATTTGGTGCACCTTATTTCTGCCTTTTACAAAGCCTGATGCATTCTCTTGTGCCCTGAACCACATACTCTTTAGAGGAGAAATTATGTTGAGCCATGCCTTTGTTTGAAATGAGATCTACAGGCTTGGTAAGGGATTTGGTGGGGATTTATCCACTATGTACAGCTCATGAGAAACCCAATATACTACACATCTGAGGTATTTCTAACTTTTAATTTTGTGGCAAGTTTGATAAAATTTATTTTATTTTCTAACTTTCCAGGTGTATTTCTCTCAAAACCTCTTGTTTTCAAATATTTTGCAGACATTTGTTTGTTTGTTGACCATAAACTGAGAGCCACCAGCAATGTGGCTTTATCAGACTTCTATACACATATATTTTTGTTTCCATTATAATTAATTTTCAGATATTTTCTGAGGCAAACAATACAAAAATTTAATATTATTTATTTATTACTCCAATGGGATTTTTAAAGATACAATATTTTAATATTTCCTGAAAGGAAAATGAAAGTTTTCCCTTTGGTTAGATCATTTTCTGTTCTCCTTACGCTATTTACTTATGACAGCCAAGAAGCAGAAAGAGTGCCAAATGATAAGGAATATACACATAAAATGCTCATGGGAAATTAGTGAAGAAATCCACTAATGAAAATGATACCTCCAGAAAAGGATATTTTTCCCTAAAGCCCAAATTTTGAGTGCCTGTTTCCCGGAAATGTCATCATTGGCCAAGATGAAGAGTCCAGACTTCCTGCAGAGCTCATGCAGTGGGCCCCACCATCTAGATTATGACTCCCAGTCTTTGTTCCCCAGCAGAAGGGCGATTCCTTCTGGGGAAGCTGGGCACCTTTGTCTATCCCAAAACTAATCCCTTGTCCTTTTTCAGGAAAGAGGCAAACCTTTCCTCCGGGTAGCCTGGCACTGCCAAACCTTTGCCCAAAAGAAAGTCACTCTGTAATAAGTGATGGTAATAAGTCTCTCTGTAATTTAACACCTGGGTTTAAAGTGAGTTAGAAATTCTTACAAATCCCTCTGCTCCACGCAAAGCAAAAAACTGAATAGACTTTGGATTAAATAATAAACGTATGATTATGACGGTTTGGAAAAATATAAAATCAATGGTGTTGCTAGAACATCTCTTACACTTGTCTTTCAAATAAAACATAAAATGAGCTGCTTTAACATGCTTATTAATAAAAATATAATTTTAAAATTTAATGAAAGAAGTATTAATATTCTTAAAATAGAAAGCAGATTTAGACTTCTAGGTTTCTCATTTACAACTCAGAAGATTGCCCCTTTTTTCCTATATCTCTGAAAATCCTTATCTAAAGAAAGTGTTTTATACATTCTTCATTCATTTCCTTCTCTGCCTATTAAGTCATAATCCCCCTTCTATAAAGTCATAATCCCATTTCTTTAAGTATCCTAATTAGCAGGTCACAAAAACAAACACAAAGAAACTCCAACTTTATTTTTTTCTTTTGCTTTGAAAGTTTTCTGGAATATGGTGAATAGCACTGTAATGTATTTTCTTTCATTTCACACTGATTGCCAAAAGAGTTGGAAATCGCCTATCATAGAAATGTCTGGACACAGTGATGCAGTAATCTGTAAAGCAAGATTAATTCCGCAGTGACAGAGGGAAGAAATTAGTAAACAAATCACTTTGAGAATGTATAAGAAAAGTGTGTTCTCGGAGACCCTTTATTACAACACAGACTGAAAAAAGTGATGGCCCCCGAGCTGTAATATGACAAGAAGGGACGAAGTGTCCGCTATGCAGGCTGTAGAGGGTCAAACAGATGGAAGGCTCCACTGAGCGCTTTACCAGCCACACGCCAGCCTCTGAATGACAGCACAAAGTCTGGACTGTCCCTTAATGGGACATCTGTGTCTCTGAATTTATAGCTACCACACCACACAATCACACAGTGGAATAGCCTGAGACGCTGCTTGGACACATACCTGATCATCATTGCAGCGTTGTTCTCACATGCCAGAGCTTTAGAGGGAAATGATTAAATGGTATTATACACCCACCACTAACTAACTGCTCGTGGCAGAATGGGGATTTTTGAGTGGCTGGCGGAACATGATTGTAGTCTAAGTGAAACAGATTTGCTAGAATAGTTTCAATTATGTACCTAAAGAAAGGTTCTGGACTGAATACAGCCTTATCAAGTGCAGTTCACTGAGTCTGAAAGCAGCTGTAAATTCAGTGGTACTAGGAACTGCAAACCATGTAATTTGAAAATGTTCATCATCCAGTATGCCCTACAGAATACAGACAAGGCCATTTTAGTGAAACAAGCAAGTCGGAAATGTCTCAAAGTGATGGCTGTTCAAAAAGGGGTGAAACAATTGTTGTTACCTATTGCTTTAAAAGCCCCACAATTTAGTCCAAACACTTGCAGTGATGTGAGGCTGAAAGTTGAACAGTTCCCATTGTATTTACTCCCCGGCCCCATAAATTTTTGTCATTTTAAGTGGCGGAAAGGTTGAAATAGATGTGATGAAAAAAAAATGTGCAAAACCTGCCAAAGCCTCTCTCTTGGACACAGTCCTTCATGGCTTATTCTGAAACATATGCCATTGTAAAATGGTTAGAATTCTCTTAAGATCCTTGAGTCCAGCAAATTAACAGCATGCACCACCCCTTGAATATAGGAATTTGCAAGAGAGTCCTATAAGAAACAGTAGAGGAGTGAGCAGTAGGAGTGCAGGAGTTCAGGGGGAGTGCACAAGGAGAAAAAAATCTCCTGCTGAGGTTTCCAAATACAAAGTTTTCTACTAAAATCACTGTATTCATCTAGTGGGAAAAAAGGGCCCTAGAAAACTTGCACAGATGTCTCCTAAATACTGGTTTTGTTTTAATTCCAGCAGGGAGGCTAATTTACAGTGATGCTTAGGGCACAGGTGAACTAAGATTTTCTGGCTCATTAAATGGAGGGAAGCTCAAAAAGACTGCATACCTCCACGGTACTTTCTTTGAGGCCTAAATGAGGATTGAAAGTTTTCAAAGCTAACTGTTCAAGTGAAATGCTAGGGAACACATATGTGGTGCATTTAGAAATATAGTTAACCCATTCAGCTCCTCAACTTCAATTAAGCCCAAACTGCCATAAATCAGTGTTCTGTGGTGACATAGAATTGATTTCTTCATAGATGTACTTTCAAGTTTGTTAGGTATTCTTAAGAAATTCTGTGACTATAGAAGAGAAATCTACACAAGGCATTTACTTGTCACCGTTTTTTTTACTTCTCAGATGGCTTTGCAGTTTAAAAGGAGAAGAAAAAGAAAAATTAGAAAATTATCTTTCAGCTTTCCTCTTGAGAGTACAGACTTGAATTCCTCGTATTTTATAAAGTCTGACAGGTCAGTGTAGGATAATTATATGTCCCTCTTGCCTTCCCCTACATATTTGCCTTTATTATTCCAATCCCTAAACTCTCTCATGTTAATTGTTTGCAGGAAGACACAGGCATACCAACAATCTACAGGCAATTAATCAGACTTGCTTTACTTCATTGTATTTATCAGGTACATAAATTCTGGGTTTACTTTTCCCCAAATAAAAATTAGATAATACTTGATTTAATATCAATACCTTATGCTAGTCCTAGTTCTTCTCCCAAGATTTGTATCTAATTTTTATGGAATATATTCAACACAAATCTCAAAACATAATAAAACTGCTTTGTCCTCATTACATGTAGTAAAATGGAAGGCTTACAGACCTTCTGAATCTTTACCACAGCTTTATACTCCTGCTCACTGCTGCTTCAGAAGTCTTTCCTTCCAGATGCAGCAATCCCAAAGGCAGTTCCATTGGGAACAGAAATACAGAGAAGTCAGAAGAAGCTGCCTGATGCTTTACTGGAGTTTTCTGCAGTCAGTGCTTGTGAAAAACAAAAACATATATGTCCTGCTCATAGCATGGACCAAAAAAAAAAAAAAGAAAAGAAGTGTTACAGAATTGCTGTAGTGCACAAATAACCATATACTATTTATGTGCAAAATTAAAATGGTTGTGAAGTGTTTTGAGAACAGGAGTCAGGAGCATCAGTCATCATTTCAGTGGCTTTCTTGTTACAAACTACATGTCTAGCCTTGATGAATTTCCATTGCTTGAAATTTTGTATCAGGCTGGGACAGCAGCAATTTAAAAGATTCTAAGCAAACAGATATGGGGGACGACAGAATGGCAATTAACAAAATCAGGACAACAGACAAAGATACAGGAAAGTTATTTTTTCTCGCTAGTTTAAATGCAGTGATAAGTTCAGAAAAATAAATTTATAAATTCTGATACATCAAATCAATACATAGTACTAAAATGCAGAGTGGTTTTGATTTAGACAATAGATTTGCAGAAGTTGTTCCTTTAATTCTCTGTACACTGTGTATATTAAGGTCAGACCTCTTATAATGTGGACCCTTCAATCCACCAGAAACTTCCAGAAGTCATCTCTATAGAAAGCTCACTTACAGATCCCTTGGTAAATTAATATGCATAGTAGCCAAGATACATTTTTGGATCATCCTCATCATCCTCCTCCTCCTCCTCCTCATGGTATTAAAAAAAACAAAGTGTAATGATGACTGAGTTTTGCTAATAAGTTGTTTTTCATGACATGAAGCACTGTGGAAAAACTGCATCATTTCACTTGCAGTATTGCACACTAAGTCAGTGTGATTAATCTATTTAGTAGAGTGAGGTAGCTCACATGAATCTATACATCCAAAACAGATTGTATGCTCCCTAATCTCTCCAAGTAGATCAATTTTTCAAATTAGTTGATTTTGTCTGATAAAAATATATTAGAGTTTCAAATTTCAGTCCAATAGGGCTCATAGGTTCAGAAATGGTCAAAACACCCTTTGATATAAAAAAATTGGATTAGAATGCCAGTTTACCACAAAGCCACCAGATATTTTCTCTAAAAGAAAATGGGGATTTTCAAATTAGTCAGAGTTGAGACAGAATTTTGGAGCAACAGCAATTTTTTTTCTTCACCAGGAAATACATACAAATGTATACATACATACACATCTGTATATATACACACACACACACAAAAACACATATATTACTTCTCTTTTGTTGCAAGGACCATATGATGTAAAGATAGTTTCTCTGTGACAGAACTGACAGAAATGTACTCTAAATTTTACCCCATAAAAATCACAAATGTTTTGGGCTCATGGAGGGCAATGAAAGTAGATTGGAATTTTGCTTCTCTTATAAGCCTTTGCTGAGATTGGGAACATCCAGGCCTGGAACTGTTGTCAGTTCTCAGAGATACAATGGGGGGTTTTAAATGTCGCTTGTAAAGAGGAACAGCTAAACTACTTCACAACATGATCCAAGAAACTGCTCCAGAGGGTTAGATAATGGCCAGGGAGATCCCACTGATTGCACAATGATTACACCAGTCATCAGATACCTAGAGGTGTGACAGTCTGAACAGCAGGGAGATGTGGTTTGAATGATAAACAGAAAGGAAATTATAGGACTCGAACAGATACAGTTTTAATTTTTTTTCTTTACTTTTCAACTGGCATCACAATTTATTTTCCAGTAAAAATAATAAAAACATTCAGGTATTCTTCATGTCTAGAAAGAACGGAAAATGAATTCTGGCAGAGAAAAGTTAATGGTTTTGTTTTGTTTAGATTGAAATACTGTGGATGTCCTAAAGCTATATAGATAAATGCAAATACTGCCTGCAGTTGCATAATTTCATGTTACCACAAGTAGTACTCTCAATAAAAGTAACAGCTGATTGTATGTTTTGGAGACCTGAGGTTAGAACAGAATGTCATATTGGTAATTTGTAAAACCTGATACCTCCTCTGAATGCTGCCTGCCCGCTGAGGCCCTTCACAGACAGCTGCTGTTTTTATCCAGCCAGGCCAGCCACACTGCCACCCCTCTCTTTTTCTCTGCTCATATCTGAAATGCTTGCCAAATCATTGCCCAGCATTTCTCTGTCATTGTAAAGAAGCTAAAACTTACTGAGTCTCTTGGGTAACACATAAAAATCAGATGTGGAAGTAGTGAAAGTTAACATAAAGGCTTATTGTAAGCATATGCCACTTCCATTAGTCCCAAAATCTCTATGCCTAATGCAAAATGCCTGGTATAACCATTAGCAGATACCACGTGCAGCTTTGAAGTACAATAAAGGTAAAAAAATCCACCACTGAATATGGTTTTACAGAGGCTTCTAATAACTGAAAAGGTAATAAAATATTATGACAGGATTAGATTGTTTACAACTATTTTAATCATTACAGTGGAGATGGAGGGAAAAAAGAAACACCTGTGCTTGCTGCATACATTATTTCATATTGAGATGGTCACAGAGGTAAAGAAAAGGGTACAGTGTGTTTGCTTGTGAGACATCTTACCGAGTTTTGACAACTTAATAGAGATGAAGTAGTATGTACAGAGTTTGTTTTCAAATGGAAAGTTTTATATTTGGTTTCAAAAAATATTTGGTCTCCAAAAAACACTGCTCAAAAGCACAAGATAATAGGTCTTTGGATTAATAGTCACAGAAGATGCTTCTGATAGGATTCTTTCCATGTGAATCACCTGGGCAACTTCTTGTAAACTACAGATGGGCTCAGTATAAGCACAAGTTTTGATTGCTTTAATAATTTTTTCTACTTTCAGCCTTAAACTTTGCCCCATGGAGAAAGGGTGACTCACCTCACAGACACCTGCATATTGTAGAATTTTGGCTGGACTCTTTCTGTGTTTCATTTTTGCAGCAAATCTCAGTTCTGAGTTCTTTCACTGGGGCCAAAAATCTGATTCTGTAGAGCAGGCATTGTTTCTTTAGTTGTGCCTTCAAGGATTGTCCTGATTTTAAAAACTTGTTCAGCAGGTCTGTCAAGCTTGTTAGAATTATAGACACAATATAACAATTCTTAGGTCAACTTTTTACCCTTAGAATTCTTATGAAAGAATGTTAGCTCAGGTTTAAGAATTTAAAGAGCTCTTTATCAAAAAGATAACAACAATGGGCTGAAGAGATATGGTATTTAGAGATGAAATTAAAGTGTAGCTGGTAGTTCTCATTCTAATTGAATTGGTCTACAGTGACTGGTTCTGTATTTTGGCCTGTTGCATCAGCCCTGGGTTGAAACTACTTTTTTCTTTTCTCTCTTTCTTGAATCTCACATGTAATAGGTTGGTAGTCTATTGAAAGGTGTGCTTTTAAAGTGACAGTATAGTGATTTTACTGATAATATTTTCATAAACAAACTCTGCTGCAGACATCCATATTTTTTTCCTGTTCTAATGCACAGTTTTACATGGCTTAGAACATAGATAGTTTCAGGAGTTTACTGGCAAGCAAAATCTTCAGAGAGAACTACATTTAGCTTCTGAGGGAAAGTTACACTCTAAACCTTGTTGATTTGATGGCTTTATACTATAAGAAAAAAAGAAAAACCCTTTATTCCAGTCTGTGCTCATTGTGCTTGCTTATAACAGTGCTGACACATAAGACTGTATCGATGATTTGTAGAAATTATTTTAAAGCTTGGTAAGAGTTGATTTGGAGCAGAAATCTGATAAATAACCTGAACTTTGAATTCTGCTTTGTTAGACTATCACATAATCTAAACCAATATTAAAAGGTATCAAGGAAGTTACATTTTACTGTGACCATGATCAAAACTTACAACTACCTCGGTTAATGTATGGTAATTATTCTCTGCATCATAATATTTTCTAACAATAAGACTTGCGATATACAAGAAATACAGAGCCCAGGTGCCAAATTCAGTCTCCTGTATGTTTGTTCTTGGAGCTGCCAGAGAGAATGGCCTGTCTTGGTCAGCAAGTCATTCAATATTAATCTTCAGGTCAGAAATTTTTAAAAATTTGGAAAATGTAAGTATTGAAAGAGTATACTTTGGGGACATGGTGTTCTTTTCATCAGATACAGTCTCTTAGTGAAAGCAGCATTTCTTTCAAAACTGTATCCTGTAGTTTTGAAGAAGAAATTACTTTGTGGCTTTCTACACTCTGTGCTGTGAGCCTGTACGATCATAATTGTCCCCTCTGGCCTTAAAATCCATTACACTATTCCTGATAACTATTTTTGCCAAATGCCACAAAGGAATGAAGGAAAAATTAAAGGTCTCAAATCCTTTCTGCACTCCCTGTGACAGTTTTACAGATACCTGGCTAAGCTTTAACATTGCAGAATCATGGAATCACGGAATAAATGCAATTGGGAGGGACCTCAAGAGGTCATCTGCTCCAACCTCATTGTTCAAGCAAGGTCACCAAGGCCACCAAGGTCACCAAGGTCACCAAGTGACCCAGGTGACTTCTGAATATCCCCAAGCACAGAGACCCTACAACATCTCTGGAAAACCTGTGCTGAGTTACCCTCACAGTGAAAAAGTGATTCCTGATGTTCAGAGGGAGCCTCCTGTGTTTCAGTGTGTGCTCATTGCCTCTAGTCCTGTCACTGGGCATCACCAGAAAGAACCTGTCTCTGTCCTCTTTGCACCCTTCCCTTAGGTACTCAGATTTATTAATAATTCTCTCTCTGAATGCTTTTTTTCACCACACAAAACAGTCCCAGATCTCTCAGCCTTTCCTTATATTAGATATGCTCTATTCCCTTACTCACTTTTGTGACATTGGTTGGGCTTTCTCCAGTACGTCCGTGCTTAGGAGCCTACTACTGGATACAGTACTGTTTCCAGAGATGAGGCAGCTACCACCTCTTTGAAAAACCCCGTCTTCCAGTGTTTCACCAGCCTCATTGCAAAAGATTTCTTCCTTATATCTAATCTAAATAAAGTTTCTTTAGTTTAAAAAGTCAAGGAAGTTCTCTATCAGCATTAAGCTGTTTGTTCTCTCCTGTTTGCTCAATCAGCATGAAGCTGTTTGCTCCGCCTGCTGGGTTTATCTGTGTTCACTGAAAATCCTGGTGAATGTGGCAGCACAATGATAACGAAATTCAGGTATATGTACCTATACCCCTGGGGATGTAATGAAAACTGAGTATTCCAGTAAAGGGAAACATCCTGAGCATCCTTACAGTGACAGCATACTTAGCTACTCTGATATATTCAGATAACAGTCATTATGCTACTTGAGAATATCAAGGTGTCTTAATTGTATTAAGTTGCTTAATATTTTACAATCATCTTGGTTTCAGATGGAACTGAATCTTTGGTTGTATATTTAGTTGCAATCTATCTATCATTCTGGTACATATACCAGGTATGATATATCTTTCAAGTATGGTATATCTTGCAGGTATGTAGGTGCTGATCTAATGTGTATATGCACAGAAATACACACAAAAATATATCAAGTTACATGTATCTGGAAGCCATGCTCTCAGTGCTTCCTTGCAAGTCAGGATACAGGTGACCTCAAAGACCTTAATAAATTAAAAAGAGTGGTTTATGACATTGTAATTTACCTTGGATGTGAAAATACACACTGTTAAGGAAGTAATTTTGTTTCACAAGTGAATGGCACCTATTTCATCAGCCACGAGATTAAGTCATTCTGAGATGGGAAATAAACACTGAGAACTTATCTGAAAATGCCTCAGGCAACAGATTCTCTTTCACTTAATAGGTAGGGACTGACTTTTCTGGCATATGTTGGACCAAAATGCAACCTATTCCAAGGAAGCTAATTGGGGTTTATCACGGCAGCAAGCTAAGATGGAACAGGTTCCACCAAAAGGAAATAGCAGGACGCTGCTCAGTAATGGCTTTGCACTTTTGCCTGTGTGCTGGGCAGCGCAGGTGGTCACTTACCTGGCATGGAGCCCAGGGCCCACGGACCCCACTGGAGGGGACACTTGACCATGCGGAGGCTACCATGGCTCCTGGATTTCCTAACACCTCTGGACTCTTGTCTACTCTACCCAGTGCTTGCAAGCAAATAAGAGTTTGGGGGTTTAATGACACTTTAATTTGCTGGTATATTTCCACTTTTCATTCTAGTTCTGTTGTTGGTAGGATAGTCCTCTTGAGAGAATAATATTCCTGCTGTAAATCTGCTGTGTTGTGTATGCAGGAAAAATATGGTCTTGACCTCCAATAAGAAAACATTTGCACATAATAATAATAATAATAATAATAATAATAATAATAATAATAATAATAATAATATCTATGTGGTTTTCAGTCCTTTTAAGAAAAAGGTAAGTTTGCTGTCTCAGGACTGTGTTGTCATGTGGCAGCTGCAGCATTTCTATAACTGGTTTAAGTTGTCAGTGTACCTAAGCACAAGTGGCTATGGAAACCATAAACCTATGTTTCTTTGCTATTACAAAGACTGACAAACAGGCTTTATTTATGTTTCCCTCCCTTCTCTTTGGGGTGGCTGTGGTTGGGCTTTCTGTTTTGTTTTCATTGGGAGGTATTTTTCTGGGGGGGGGGGGATTACTTCCTCCTTTTTTTTTTCTTGAATTTTGGCCAAGCGACTTGGTGGACCTACTCTTTCTACTACAAGCAGTTGGCTGATGACTCTTTTATCACATAACCAGACTGCAGTCTGAATTTTTTTTTGAAGGAATGATCTTAGCTAAATACCAAATGAGACAGAAAGGTATCTTTAACTGTAATTTTTAAATTTTAAAAAAATGTTTGCTATTTTCTGTCAAAGTTCAGAGCACTCCTCTAACTACCCTAGAGAGTTTGAGATCCTGGCAGGTGGTCAGAGACCCCCCTGCACAGAGCCCCAGAGAGACACTGTCCTAAATCTCAGTCCATAGAAAAGCTTTCAGCTTGTGAAATGAATTACAAGTCAAGAGAATGTAAGAAAAATAGTAGTAGTAGTAGTAGTAGTTAAGTAATCACTAAGTGTAAATGTAGAATATTAAGATTTTTAGAAAGGAGTCAAAAGAAAAACATAGAAGATTTAAGTGTAGTTCTTGTTCTTTTTGTTCTTCTTCTTAGTATCCATTTTTCTACTGTAGTAGCTTACAAAGATTGGTGTAAAATAGAAGTAACATGTCTAACATTAAAAGTAAACATTAATGATTAATAGTAAATAAAAGATACGTAGAATGTAGTATAAAAGTTCTACCCACCTGTTGTGTCCAGGGGAGTCATTTCATGCCCTCGTTGAAGCAAGACCTTAACAGAACACAGAAGGAATTTGTAAATAAGAAATAATAAACAACAAGAAAGAAAACCTAAGATAACAACTTTCAACTCTTCTTTTACTTCACCACAAAGCATTCAAAGAAAAAAACCTCTTATCTATCATATTCTGAGAAACAAGAAATCCTGAGAATTTTCCTTTCTTATTTTTATAAAACTTGTTTTTTTACTGGAACTTCATTAAGTTGTGGAGTGCTGTATTAATTTTCGTAATTTTTGTCTTCCAGTTCACCAATAGGAAAAGAAGGAAAAGAAAGGAAGGATCTTATGCCCTTTCAGGCTGAAAAGGCATGTGTTAAACAAAAAAGATATTTTGCAAGAAGGTTTTGTGAACAATCTTTAAGTAGTAATTTCCAAAGCATATATAATGCTGCTCAGTTCCGTGCTTCTAGCTTGCATTTCTTACTGCTCTCTTACTTGCCATTTGTTTTGCCACAACATTACTAGCTTCCATTAATAAGTAATCTTGAGGCAGTTATTTTATTCCTTAATACAAAATTCTTTCTTATTTTCTTTTGTATCTTAAGGCCTTTTAATATTTTATACCATGTGATGTTTCCATGTGCACATTTAGAGTCATGGTGCCCAGAAAGTCACAAATAGCATGAGGAAAGGTCATAATATATGTGTTATTTGGAAAAGTCTCTTTCTCTCTCTCTCTTTTTAAAAGTTATTTTGAATTATTTTGAAGATGAAGCATTTTCTGTAATAACAGTCATGATTTTGAAAAGACACTTATCCTTGGTAGCTAAAGAATTACTGAATCATCTGCTTCTAGTATTAAATATGAAGTTGAACACTCTTCCTATGTCATAAAAATGGTTAAGAGAAGAACTTATCTAAGGATAGGTCCATGGAAAACACCACTTTCAACAGAAAATTGACTTTCTCCCAGATTCTTCCAATTAAGTTTCCTTGGGAGATGTTTAAAAAAGAAAACGTGATTTAACTCTTTGATTTCTCAAGTAGACAGTCTAAAATTTGTTGTGTATTACACAAAATAGGACAAAGTTGTCAGTGGCAGTTGTACAGATGAAATTCCACCTAGATCATAGCAACATAATCAATTTTTAATATCTCTTACAACTTAAAATTGCAGAATAATTCAGATGGGATCTGGAGGGGTAGTCTAACCTGCTGCTCACAGTAACACCAATATTGAATTCAGACCACACTGCTCAGAGAAAATGCCCAGGCATGGATGTTGGACAGCCTTTCTGGGCAACCCATTCCAGTGTGCAATTATCATCATTGCAAAAAAAATGTTTTCATTAGTGCAGAACTCTAAAACTTACGACATTTTCTATATTCCAGTGGCAGACATCCTGTAAAACCTTCAGTTTAAAAGCAGGTTTTTGTAGTGCTATAATATTTCATAAGCTCCTTTTAGTTACATGAATTCACTTTAATAATGCATATCAGATTTATTTACAGGTTTAGGCAACATTTCAAAATAAAGGGTCCAGCTTTTTTATCAGATATCCTGTAGATGCTCCTCTGTAATTCTAGTAATTTATTGTCATGAGGCTAATATGAACTAATCAGATAAATAAATGAGAAGAAAATCTAGATTCTTAAGAACCACACTGCAACACCTTTGCTGTACAGGTGGCACAGAGTGCTTGGCCAGGTCTGAGTCCTGCATGATTACAATTCTCTATTGCCCACACAAAGTCACAAGTCACACCGTCCCCTCCTGTTCTGGAAAGCAGCAAAGTTACCAAACCTGTGATATTTAAAACACAGAAATCAGGTGCATGCTAACCTTGCTTCCAAGAAAAAGACTTGTCTGATTCTACACTTAAAGGATGAAATGTATTTTTTTTGCAGGAGCCAAGGAATTTAAGACTTTCCTAGGAACATTAAGCAAAATGAGCTGAATCTACTCTGCAATAATTGAAAGATAGAATTTTTTCTTACAACATAGTTAGTTGGTTTCTTTTTAGGTTGTTTCACTGTGTCAGCTCTCCTTTGTGGCTCATCTGGTCTATTTCCAGGAAATGTCTGTCCTCTTCGATTTGAAGACCACTCATGTTCACTCAGGAATCAGGATAAAAGAGGGATGAGACCTCTTGAAATGATGGCATAAGCTCACATGTGTGTCTAGGGCATTAGAAGTGTCTCAATTACTCCCAAATGGTCCCAAACCACTTTGGGAAACCAGGTAGAAAAATTCATTTTGGCTTGTTTATTGGATCCATGATGAATCTCTATTTATTGGGATACGGACTTCTTGCAGTCATTTTCAGCTGACGAAATCTCAAAGTGAAAATACACACTATTCTTTGAAAAATTCTGGAGAAAATGTTAAAACAGCTCAATGTTTAATGTTCATTTGTTTTGTATCTATTTATGTTCTAAAGAAAAGACGTGATCTCCTCAATAGTGCAAAAATTCTAAAAACATTTACTGCATACATAACATTACAAAAGTCCAGAATTATTCCGTGGTGGCCTCTTTTGCACAATGAAATGAGACTAAACAGTCTCAGAAAGAGCTGGACTTTCTTCAGATTTTATATTGATAAAATACTCTGTATTCTTGCCTGCTGAGTCCATGTTTCTGAACAACCAGAAACAACTCTGTGTCTGATGCTTTTCTGTACAGGCAGACATACAATGACTGAAAGAAAAGTAATGATTCAAAGAATGAGTAGAGTCTTTTGACAGGCTGAAAAAAGCAAATAATACAAAGGTTTCAGCATTAGCAAACTGTACAAACCTACAAAAAGACTGAAATAATGAATAAGGGTTTATGTATACAAACCAGCCATAAAAAGGACCTAGTTAGTACTGAGGCATCACAAGAAGCATCATTATCCAAACAAAACTCACTGATGAAATTACTTACACATTAATCAAACTTTCTAAAAACTATCTGGATAATATGCCGAAGAGATCAGTCATTCCTGGCTAAAGGAAGTGTGAAATCTGGCTTTCTCTCATGTCACAGAGCCTAAATGGATATAGGCTAAAATCCAGTTGTATGGGCAGCCCACACTGCAGTACTTTGCAAAGACAGGCAGAAGACTCACAGTTCCATAAGCATTGCTTTGATGAGGTACTAAACAGATGTCATAAGAAAGAAGTGAACCATTTCTGTGACACTTGTTTGCTAAATGATCCCAGTCCTGTGAATTAGTGCAGTCTAGCGGTGTGGCAGTGGAGGCTCAGCACACGCCTGGCTGTGGTGGGTCACCTGCATATATTCATGCTCACACCATCTAAACCCAGCCCTCTCCACAGTACTTTCTTTCATTTGTCTTATAGTTCATAAGGAGAGGGACACAAGAGAATCAATGCTTTCTGCAACCCTTAGGGGCCCATGGGGCAAGGAGAAATGTGAGGGGGGCTGCTCCCACCAACATAGCCACAGCTCCCACTTCCACTTACAAGTTTCACATGAAAGTCTCAGAGCTCAAAAACCTGCCAAGGAGGGCAAAGCAAAACTGAAGAAACCTCAAACAGGTTGGCTGGTGAATTGGAGATCCACTGCCCTTTTCTAATACTTGTAACATGATGAAGAACATGTTCTAATTATCGCTTGTTTTTTCAACGCACAAAATGTTTGGACTCAGATTTACTGTATGGGTTAATCTTCACTGGACCACTGCTCATTAAGTAGTTCTTATATCAACAATATCTCAGCTACTACAGCCTGTGCCAGGCTGGTTTTTTTCCATGATTCCTATTTTAAATCCCGCCTAATGGCAAAAAACACACGTATTTACAAATTCTAGACAAAACACAACAGGCAAAAGAAAACTATGCTGACTTTTCAGAGAAAAAAGTGTTTAGTTGATGCATTTTCCCTGTCTGATATAGATTTCTGTATACGTAATTAAAAAATACTCCTTGAAAACTCGACTAAATTTTGTTTTGGGCAGACATAGGAGTAAATGAGGTCAAGATCTTATGGACATATAGGAATACTCTGTAGTTAAAAATCCAGAGAGACTCTATTGCATTAATTTATGCAGAAGGAAACAATGTATTATGAAATCCAAAGTGATACAGAAAAAAAGACTTCTTCACAAGCAACAGCTTGAAGGGAAAAATTAATTTAATTTTCTTAGTCCAGAGAATATGAGTGGAAATCCAGAATGAGCCTTGGGTTGCAAAAGCTCTTTTTCAGGTCTGAAATAGAAGCTGGGTAAAATATTGTCCTATCATTTCGGATACAAGTCTCTATGCTCAGAATGTTATCCTGCTTGTCTAACAGATGGGCTTAGTTCTGTCTGCAAATCTTTTCTACTCATATCAGCCAAAATTATGCTGCCACTATCACTTCACATGGACAGACAAAAATCCAAAACAGCCAAGCAAAAACCAGCCCACAGGTATGATGCTGATAGAATAATTTAAAAATTAAATGGGAAGGTGGTACCTTCTTGCTTTAGGAATACCTCTTAGAAGGACTACCTTGATACCTTGGTATCAATGCTCCTCAACATCTAGAATTCCTTGTGCCATTTTTTTACAAAAACTTTCAATAAAAGTTTTTGTTTTATAAATGTGATGACAAGTGCTTCCTTAGCCCTGCAAAACATTTCAGGATTATACTTTCTTTTAAAGAAGATGATAATTCAGTGTTTGGCCAAGCTGCATGCTCTACTTTTTCCCTACATGTTCAGCTTTGTTGTAGCATTAAAAATTAATCATACTTCACATAATCATCTTGAATTTAGATTTGGATTTCAATGCCAATGCCATACGTGAATATGAATATCTGTCAAGGAGCTAGAATAACCACTTATAGGCAATAAGTGATTTAGAGGAGTGATTCTTCTAACTGTAATGTTAGGGGCTTAGAGGCATGATTTTGGCATTTGATTTTGTGTCTTAATCTAGCAAAAATAATCTCTTCTTGCCACTAGCAAAATATTAGCAGAGAGATAAAACATGTCAATGAAAAACAGATTACTAAAACAATAAGGAATCTAAAAGCTTCTTAGTAAAAGCATATTTTAAAATAAAAATGTGAAAAATATAAAATGCACTTTAAAAATATGAGAAATAATTCCTCTTGACAGTTTGATAATAACTTTCTTTTTCATTAGACTATAGGATGTTCTGACAAAAATGCCAAATATTTCCCATTCTTTTTTTATCTCCTATTTTGGGTTAAGAAAATTGATATAAACCTTGAGAATAATTTTCTTGATTTTTGTCAGAGCTTAAAGAATATAAATGAATACAATTAAGTACATTAATACATATAAATACAGTACACAGAAGGACACAATTCCTCCATGGTTGAATATGCTCAAAGTGGCAGAAAGGATATGGAAAAAATACATGGTGTTGTAATAAGTAGTCTAATTCTGTTTCTGTGGGTTTGGCATATGCAGACTATCCTAGGCTGACAGAGGCTACTGAGTATCACATGGTCCTTCCTTCTCACATTTTGGTATATTCTTCATATTCTATAAAAATGTTTTTAAGAATGTTGTCTGCTGATTGACCCTCTCTGCCTCTCTGGCATAGCTCTCCTTTGTCCATCAGGACTGCAGTAATTTTCTTTAGAAATTGTGTACCAGAAACTATAAGCCCTTTTATACTAAGAACATGCTTTGAGAATGATAAAGAATGAACATCAGCTATAGAATAAATTCTCTACTCTGATGCCTCAAAAACACACTCTCTAACAAAAAAACATACTGATGGAACACAGTGATTCTGATGCGAAAGGGCAAGAAGTTGCCTTCCCTATTGTTAGAGGTGACTGTACATGACCTAAAGATATTTCCTACAAATTGATCCATTTACAGAAAGACACTGAGTTTTGTGTGGAGCAGAAAAGAATGTTTATTGCTGTTTCCTTGTCTGGCCTTTTTATAAAGGCTCTAGTTATCTGTTAAAGGAAAAGACAACAGAAGCATGAGATAGCTGAATAAACAACAGCAGCTGAGAGATTTGAAAGCTACCCCAGAAGGCATAGTATCTTGATTATTTTTAAAGACTATTGCTTAGACATTCTTTTCTGATGTTTTGCTATGCATCCCCTCAGTGCCGTGGCTGTATCCCTTATTCAAAGTTATCTGCTGTTTTACCACCTGCTCACTCCCTTGGCACAGTTGGAAGTGGGAGGAGTAGGATTAAGGTGTGGTCTCGCAATCATCCCATACCAGCTCTGAGTCCAAACTTCTTTCCTGAAGGTGAGTTATACTCCTCTTTCGCCTGCCATATCCCAAAAGAACCTGATAACAATCTATAGTGACGCTCCTCATTGAGAAACAAACCAGTGAAGGAAGACTCCCAGACCAAATTACTCCAAAACCAGAAAAAAACACACAGGGAATGAAGCAGTAACAGTCCTCACTCAGGCAGCCATTCCTCTGCTAGGGGCAACAGGATGTGGTGTGGAGATGGCAATAGTAAATGCAGGTAGAGACATTGCAAATTTAGGGGGCTAGTCTGCTCAATTGATCTGTATGGTTTGAGCAAAGGTGTAGCTATTCGGCAGAAATGCTGTCTTTTCCTGCTTTTGAACATGGAAATTTTGGAACAGGTTTAAAGTGAGCTGCAACAAACTCTGAAATGCTACACAACAGCAAATGCATGTATATACTTGTGCTCTATGTGCAGACTGCAGAGGTGGCACCTGTGGGAGGAGGACAGGGGCTGCCCTGTTCTAGACACAATCATTCTGTCTCCAATAGATATGTCACACGACATAGCTGAGCCCATCAGCCAAGCTACAAATATGACTCTGAAAGCACATTACAGAACTATCAGATGACACCAGACAAGTGCAGGGGAGGGGAAAAAGAAGG